>JACBWW010000117.1:304174-478918 GCA_020086605.1 Lanius collurio
GGGATCGGGCAGAGAGTAAATCAATAGCGAGGGTAGATTGGTTGGATATGATCTCTACCAATGCCTGCAAGCAGATGATTCTGTTCAGCATGTATACAGGAGTCCTGTATCCCCATAATCTGTCTTGGGCCCAAGTTGCAGGACCATAGGTGGCTATGATCCGCTCAGGTGGCCACTCATTCTCCCCCCACTTCTGGGTTCCCCCTATCTGGATGTCCCTTTCTTTCGCTCTAACTCGTCATATAGAGGAACCCCAAGATGTCGTGCCCTGATTCATGGAAGTAGGAAAAAGGATGATCTGATTATGCCTAGGGTACAGCTTCCAGCCCAGTCTTTTTGGAGCATAATGTAAGCCATCTTCCCACATAACCAGAAGAGTCCTTTTGGTGCTCGCCAATAATTGTGGAATTTTACATTGTTTATGCCAATCTTACTCCAAAATTTTGAGATCTTTGGTTCATCTTGGAAGGGGTTAGGTTCTCTGGTAATACATTCATATAACTTTTCTCGTTCTACATATGTACACCCTTGTTTTCCTTTTCTTGCCCAATATAAATCCTTAGCCTTAGGAATCCACCACTGATGTGTACTGTTTGTTACAAAATACCTTTTACAGCGAAGCTCACCCACATAAGCTATGTATTTAGGACCTCTCCTCCACAGACATTCTTCTCCAATGACTCCTGACCTCAAGCTCCACACTTCTTCTTCCTCCCTCTCATCTGGTCCTGGTGATTCCTTCTCCATCATCTTTAGGATCTCCTGTGGGGTCAAAGCAATCCCCTCCCAAGGCCAAACCTCTGCCATCCGGGTATCTCCACAAATCCAGCAATCAGTTATATTCCATTCATGACTTATTTTCTCAACTAGATCTAGGAACAAGTTCTTTCCTCCCACCATTTGAATCCCAGGTCCAATTTTGATCACCCCCTTTACTTCTTTCTCTCTAATCAGGTCCGGTTCGTACCTTCCCTTTTTCGTACTTTGTTCCACTGGTTTTCTTTCAGAACAGATCCGCCTTTCCTATATAGGTCATTCTCCCAACAATTTTTGTTTAACACTTCCTACATTTTCAAAAAGCCAATAGATTCTGCTGTACTCTGTACAAGTTTTGAATTCCAAAAAACTGACACAAGTGGGGCTCGGGTTAGTGTGTGTCCTGAGGACGGCCGTCCGAGGGTCCCCTGCATACAAGGGGCGGCAGCACCTATTGCACGTCTCGGCTCCTCCTCCCCAGATGTTTATCAACAGGAGGGCTAATATTGACGGGGGTCTGGCACAGGGCACTCTCCCACCTATGTCTGCCCTCTCTCGCTCCTCCAGAGGATCAGCAACTCTTTTTGTGGCCAGAGTGTAACCTGACCCGGTCTTTCCCCCTGCGCTGCTCTCACCAGCTACTGTTACCCTCCCTTGTTGCAGGAACTGGGCTCTCTCCTTGTATCAACTTTTATTCCTTTTCTCCTTATTGAGGTCTAATTACTAGAAGTGTGGGAGGATGCTCAGGAGTCCTGGATCTGTACTGAGAAATACCGGAATTGAACACATCTCATATATACCCCTTAAATAGTTACTAATCCTTATAATTAAAAACTTTGAATACCTTATGGATATAAATAGCAACAGTAATAAATAATAACTTTTAACTTCCTAAAATTCAATTCAGTTTGAGCATGAAAAATAGTCTGAACAACTTAATCTTCCTGAGGTTTCTTTGGTGGCTCCTTCTTTACGGTCAGCTTGGTATCTGATGTTTCCACTACAGTCCATTCAGCCGGCACAGGTCCCTTCACTCTGGAGACGTGTCCACCCTTTCTCTGCTGTTCTCACTGCAGTCTCTGTGGTCAACAAAATCTGGAAGGGGCCTTCCCATTTTGGAATCGGGGGTTGTTCTTTCCATGTCTTTATCAAAACCCAGTCACCGTGTTTGAACTTGTGAATGTTAAAATCAATGGGGGTAGTCTGGGGGAGATATCCCTTCTCCCTTAGCTCGTTTAAAGTGTTTGCAATAGCTTGCACATACTTTCTCATGCTCTGTTCTCCTTCTTCATATGTTCCCAGGTTATCAGAGGTAGTCAGGAAAGGCAAACCAAACATCATCTCATATGTGGAAACTCCTGTGTCTGCCCTGGGTTTCATTCTAATCCTCATTAAAGCCAGAGGAAGACATTTCAACCAATTCATCTTTTGTTTCTTCAGTTAATTTGGTGAGAGCTGTCTTTAATGTTTGGTTCATCCTTTCCACTCTACCAGAACTCTGTGGCCTCCATGGGGTATGCAATTTCCAGGTTATGTTTAGGGCCCCAATTATTTGATGTAGAACTTGAGCAGTGAAGTGGGGGCCCCTATCAGACCTCTCTTGTTCCTCTGGCTTCTCATGATCGCAACAACAACTCCTACTGCCACTCTGTATACTTTGGAAGGTTACTGTTCCTTGTCCAATAGGTTGGGGTATTGGGGAAAAGGTGAGAGGAACTGACTGTAAGGTGGGGGGTACAAGGAGAGGGACAGGTAGGCCCTGGGGTACTGAGGGGGTGTTAAGGGTACCAGGTTGGACTCTTGAGGAGACCAAAGCAAGCATAAGAGGAATAGGTAAGGTTTGGGATTCTGAAGGTGCGGTACGGGGGTAGAGTTTGGGGTTCAGACAGAAGACCTGAGGAAGGTTGAGGTGGTGGGGGAGCAGGAAGGGCTATAGGAGGAGCTGAGAGAGAAATGGGTTGAGTGGGAGAAGGTACTGGGTGATGGACTACTGGTAGCATTGGGGGAAAAGGAGGTGGAAGGTAGTCAAGAGGATCCCACCTCCTATCTGGTTTTTTACCTTTTTCTCCTTCTATTTTATAAACCCTTATCTTTTTGTCCCATATCTCATTTTCCAGCCAACAGGCCGCACACTGACATTCCTCTTCATCTAAAGATTCTTCCAAACTGATACATTTATTCAGGGCTATACAGAGCCACTTCTCCTTAGAACTGTACCACGGCCAATGAACCAGTCCTTCTTGCAGAATTTCGTTAGGCCAGATGTCTACGCTGTATTTGATCATTTTTATCCAATTTTTTTAATTTTTATCGTTATCTCAGTGCTCTAGTATCTCCCCCAATGGACTGTTGGAAGGGATGTCCTTCAACTGGGCCTTTCCTTTTTTCTGCTTTCGAGAATTTTTCCTGGCACACTGGCCCATTTTTAATTGATTAAGTAAGAATTAGAATTGAAACGTTATGGAGAAGAAATACGAATAATAAAAAAAATCTTCAATCAACCCTAATAAACAGATATGGAAAACCTAGCAATGTTGGGGACACAGTAATGGGGAAGCAATAATTATAAGGTTGGGATTTCAACAGAATCTGTTTTCAAATTTAGTTTGAAAAGCAATAACTGTAGTATATCTCAATGTTAGGAAAAAATAGTAGAGATGGGAACACAGTAAAGGTTAAAAGGGAACCAGGAATTACTTGTTGGTAATAGCAATAATAATAATAGTAAAACAATGATATAATATAAAATATAATATAATAAATAAATGTAATATAATAATAATAGTAATAATAATAATGATACTATAATAAAGCAATAAGACATAATAGGTTAATGGCTAGCAGATACGTGTGAAAAATTGAGGCACGGGAACTGTAATGACAACAAAAAGGGACACCCTATGGAAGTAAACTGTGGGAACCAAATGTGGCAGACCATGAGAAAAAAATGAAATACTTAAGAGTAAACAAACCACCAAACTCCAAAACAAGATGGCTGCCTGTTCCAGGAACTGGATAGACCTTGTGAGTCTTCTGTCCCTCCCTTCCGGGACACAAAACTCCACCTCTCTGGGGGAGCGAGGCCACCCCCTTTTCTGGGGTGTATCACTGAATCTCAAAATGGCGTCCGCCAGCTGCCACCGAGAACTCCTCTGAGATTATAAAATGGCCTCACCATGATAAGATCTCCTCCTAGAAGCACAAAATAGTGGCTTAGCTCCACTGACTAATGCCAAGATGGCGTCTCCCTTTGGCCACCACTCACTTAGCTCCAACCCTCTTATTTGAGGTCTACCAAGTACCACTTAACACAGCCAAGTATAATACCCACCAAAGCAAATGAAAGCGTCTACACAAATCAAATACTCTGCATTCAACAACTTTTTCCTGATAGACAGTCTGGGGACTTAATGGATTTCACCCTACCCCAGAACCTCACCTGTCAGGTTACCTGCAATCATGCAATTAAAGTAAACTCACAAACAATATAAAAGCAATACATTAAAGAAATCTTTTAGTAACTTAGGTACTACCAACAAAATACACCCAAGTTCTAACTTAAAAAGATAAGCAGCTTAAAAAGAATGGTTGTATAAGACAAAGAAAAATTTTAACTCTTCAGGTTACCCACAATCAGGCAATTAAAGTAAACTCACAAACAATATAAAAGCAACACATTAGAGTTAAAGAAATCTTTTTAGTAACTTAGGTACTACCAACAAAACACACCCAAGTAGTCTTGGGTTCCAACTTAAAAGATAAGCAGCTTAAAAAGAATGGGTGTATAAGATAAAGAAAAATTTTAACTCTCCCTAACTTAGCAGTTTCTAACCCTCCCTCTTGCTCCTAATAAGTGAGGGGACTTCTCCCAACTGGTGGCCAGACACGCCCCTGTCTGTCTCCGTGTTGCGAGGTACTCTCCCCTACAAACCCCCTCACTCGGGATTTCTAACTTGGGGTCCTAATCCCCCTTGGGTTAGGCACCATCCCCCTCCCCTGCCTGAAAGGAGGCAATCCCCCACCCCGTAGTCTCCTTAATTAGAAGATCTCCGGGGAGGAGTTTTTCATCCAACCACAAGGGTCCGGGTTCCCCAGGCACAAACCCACCTTTGGTCTGCCCTGAGGAACTCCCCTCCAGGTGATCTTAGCCCGTGGGTCTCTATCCCCCTACAAAACCCTTGGATTTCTAACTCAGGGAAGACCCTTCCCCTACAAATCCCTTGGGTTTCTAACTCAGGCGAAAAACCCCCTACAAACCCCTCAGATTTCTAACTCAGGGGGCCCCACTCACAAAGCCAAACCACCCCTTGAAGCCTCCCACCTTTGGAGGATGGGAGCCTTAATGGGTAAGGGCTGTGAAAAGGATGATGCTCCCCCGTCTCCCACCTTTAAGGGTTCCTAGGGGTACCACATTTGCTCGTCTCCAGTCACTTCCCTCTGTTCCCGGCTGGGCTCCTTGCGGAGAACCGGAACCGCGGTACCAGGAGGTCCACACTCATTTTGGGGGTCCACCTTACACAGCCCCCATCTCACCCAGTCGCCACAGCACACGCACTCGCACCCGCCGTGCCTTCAACCCCACTCCCGGTGCCTACCTGTGCACCACGAGCCCCGCTTCCTCTCAGACGGTCCTCTCTCTCCAGGTTGTCGAGCTCCCGTAGCTCCTAAGGAAAGCCAGCAATCCCTCTTCGGTCTCGGCAAAGTCCAAATTTTGAGGCGGAAAAAAAAATCTTCAGGACACGTCTTCCCCAGACCTGTTCTTCCCTGGGACCACCTCTGGACGTGGCTTATCCCAGCCAAGCCCCCCAAAATTGTTATAAATGAGGAGAGGACCTTTTAATTAAAAGAGAAAAGTCAGCTCATTTATTAAAGAGAGCTACAGAGAGCGGGAACCTGGGAGTAGCCCAGGCTCCACACGACAAGCCGGAGTCCCAGAAAGAACCAGTGTAACACACTGGGTGCTCCCTCAGATACCGAGCTCCTCAGGAGCACCCGGGGCAGAGCCCCAGCACAGTTTTTATACCCTTTGCCAGTCCATGATTGGTCCAACCAGTTCCTCCCTCCAGTGGCTCGTATCTGGGGGTCCAATTGGCTCGTGGTTGAGTCCATCTTAGGGACGTCGAGTGGTTGGTCCATCTCTTGTCCAATTATGTTTTAAAGCATTGATCTCACATGCATGATGTCACCTTGCAGAACATTCTAGACAGCTCTCCCTCTTTCCACCAGCTCATTGCACGTTCCCCATTTACACTCCCACCTAGTGCTTACAGCAAAACATTACAATTGCACAAACTAGCAAGACCCCAACTTCTTATTAACAGTTCATTAACCCTGATATTAATTAACAACACCCCAGAACATCAATTTCATTTATAACATTAAACATTAAATGTTTGTATCTAGACAAGACTGGTAGTATGTGGCAGCCCTCATTCAAAACTTCAGTTATTCTCTCTTTCTGACATGTTGTATTTTATGTAATGCTCTCACTGAACATAGTTGATCATCACACGGAGCAGGAGAAAGTTTTCATTCAATAAACCTGTCTACTAAAAGGACCTCCAGACAAAAATCTATCAAAAAAGGCCTTGAATTGATACAGCAGCAAAATGCATTCATGCTGCTGCACAGAAATTTTGATTACTGGTAAGGCATTCTCCAGAATTGATCCTATCAACCTGGTCCATGCTTCAGCCCTGTCAGCTGCCATAGCAATATGGATCTCAGGGCCGTAAGGAGAGTTCTCAGCCCTGTCTGTCTCTGTGCACTGTGCCTCTGGGGACTGGTGCTGACAGTGCAGGACCTGGGCACGCTGCTCTGCTCCCGTAATCATGGAACGCTCAGCACCAGCGTGGATCCTCTGCTGCGTTTTCAGGGCACATGCATATGGAATTGGCTTGGGCAATGGAAGGGGAAATAGCATGAGATATTGGGCAATTCCCCTCCTAAATACTGAAGCTTTTTTATTTCCTTCTAGTTTCAGCTGGACTGAAATATCACAAACAGTGAAATTCAGGTAAAACATTGTGGAAAGAGGATAGAATTGGGTTGTGGGCTGTGGGGGATCTGCCTGCAAAGGCACATGGCGGCACAAAGAAGCACGTGGCAGCACAAAGGAGCACATGGCNCTGCAAAGGCACATGGCGGCACAAAGAAGCACGTGGCAGCACAAAGGAGCACATGGCAGCACAGCACAGCTTCTCTCTGCCAGACCCTGGGGGGAGGAGGTGCCACATGGCAGACCCCTACAGGGAGGAGACTGCTGGGAGCTGATGGATGAGTGAAAAGCACATGATCACCCACAGAAGGACATGTAGAAAGTGTGTTGCTGATGTGGCAACATGGGATAGGTCATGCAGTGAGAACTACCATGTAAGGAAATAACTGTGCCTTGGAAAAGTGTGTACCACCACCCCATTTCTTTGAATAGACGATTCAGATTCCCTGCTGGTCTGGATCTGTGCCTCAATCACTGACAAATATATTAACTGAAATTCATAAGTACAACTCAGCTTTAGCAGCTGCTGTTTGACTCTTACTGAAGAAGCAAGTTCCCCCAAGATAACTGCTCAAACTCATAATATAATTGTAATAAGTTGAAGAACTGCCAGTTAGTACACCAGGATATTTCACAAAATAGTCAGTCACAGCCATGGATTTGTTTATCAGTTAAAAAAATAGTATTTGTCATAAATTACAAGATTTCTAGATGAAGCTAAACCAAAGAATTTCTCTTGTATGATGAGTAAAATATTGGTCAGAGAATGGAAAGGCATTTTAGCGAAGGTGGTCTGAGACAGAAAAGTGATGGCAGGAATACACTGCAAGTAGATAATCTCTGGTGCACATACTGCTTTCATGGGAAGCACAAGGCCAGGCTTACTGGTAGCCTCCAGATGCTTTCCCATGCTTTGGAGATTTAGAAGTACAGTAAATCCAGTTTCACCGCACAGCTGAGCAAGGTTTACAATGGCTTTGAGTCACTAGAGTGGAGTATACCCGTCAGACCTTAGGCGTGAGTGTGGCATGTATATGCCAAAGAGAGAAAGGGCACAGATCAATAGTATTCCCCAAATCCTTTGCTCAGTTCACACGTATCCAAGGCTTCAGACATGCGTGTGGTTGCACACTCCTGTGGACAGGTAAGTCTGTGATAGCACATGTTAAATTGCATGGTTACATGTTTATCCCAGTGTGCCTATTTTCTGTGTTTTCTACTTTGGGTATTTCACCAGGCTAGTGAGGCAACTGCAGCTGTTTTATAAAACTATGGAAAATTGCAGGATTTTTATGACAGTGCTCTAAGGCACTGTATGCAAAGAGTGTGTGAGGTAATCTCATCCCTCCTGTTGTCCCTGCTAGTCACAACAAAGTGATTTGCTGGTTTTCTCTTCTGCTTCCTCTATATGCACTTTTGCGTTATTTTCAAAATTATAACTCTCCATGTGTGGAGTGTAATTTTTTTCTTGTAATTCAAATTTTATGGATATTTGTTACCCTATCAAACTGACTAAGGACTATTAGGCAATATCACAGACTATAACAGCAGTAAATCTTTAACTCCACTTCCATATGCAGAAAACTAAACCCCATATGCTTTTTAAATGTTTGAGGTAAAAGAAGAGGTGATGTTATTGACAGTTTTATAATGTTTATACAAATGTTTCCATACTCATGGCAGAAGAAAACCCATGAGTTAGAGACTTTAAGTGCATATTAAGATTGTTCATTAAATGAAATGTCCTGAAACTGTTGTAGCTGAGGACAAAGAATCTAAGATTATAGGTGCCCAATTAATAATTAGTTGTGTTTTTTTAACAGGTCCCTTATGGGCAAATCTTTGAGGCAGATGTACTTACACGTTAGTCCTAGGCATTCAGAGAAGACTTGAAATTCTCTTTAACTTTAAAAAAAAGGTATATTAAATTACCCACTAGCGTAACTAGCTTTTTTTAACATGAGATTAGATAAAATAATAAAATGAAGGTTTAATACCCAACCCTCCCCCGATCCATGGTGTGGTTGCAGGTCAGTCACTGCTTCCAGAGGTGGATTCAGTCACCTTTGTCGGCTTTTGGAATCACAACAAATTCTGCTCCCTGGCCAGCTTCCTGCACCCACACAGTCCTGCCTCACTTGCTCCTTGCCCTCCATGCTCCTCCTAGAATTTCTCTCCATCCTTGCTGAGAATTTCTGTGTGAAAAAAGGGTCACCTAATTAGAAAGGCATTTCCCCACTCTGCTCTAAGACAAAGATCAGTTCAAAAAGCTCTTTTCAGTTGGCTTGAGATGTTGATCCTGGCCAAGCAGTATCCCAGTCTTATAGCCTGAAAATACATGCTTTGGAGGTTAACACCTAGAACATGAGGAAATTAAAAAAAAAAATCCACCCCTAAACCTGTTTGTTTTTCCTACTGGCAATCTGCATCACAGGAGATACTTTGCATTTCCCAATTCAGTTCACTATTATTCCCTGGACACAGGTGATAAAGGCCTTGGCTTTTATGATCACCTCTTTTCCTCTTGATGGGTTATCCCCACTTTATAACCACTCTCAACTTTTTGAGTCTTCAAGGGTCTTGGCAGGTTTAATCGCTTATCTGTGTCCCTTTAAGTAGAGGATGGCTGCATCTTATCAGAGTAGAAGCAGTTTTTACACCATGTAGATTTAAACACTTATTTTCTCTAGCAGGACTGGTTGCAAAACAACTTTCTGCTCCAGTGACATTTAAAGGTCTATCTTCCCCCTTTGTTGGCTTCAGGCTCTGAGCTCTGTGCTGAACTTTATATTTGCTTTCAATGTGCATGTTAAAACTTTAGATGAAGCCATCTAGCCCATCTAATTGGACGTAAATACTGATGTCTCTTGAATGAGACTAGCCATGTTCTTGCTCACAATGGCTGTCTGCCACAGCTGCTTTGGGATGCTGGGTTCTCAGTCTTTTCTTCCATACCATAGTATTTGGAAAGTTGCTTGGGTGCATCATCAATGTAGCACTAAGAAGATGAACTGTAACAATTCACCTCTGCTTAGAGATGGTGTTACTTCAATTCTTTCAGAACTTGGTGACCTGTCTGGAAATAGGTTAGGAAAAAACCCCATCTATAAGTCATTTGCCATGTGACATATGGCCATGACAAGGTTTGGTGCTCTCTTTTGTTCAGTGTCCCATAATGCAGCATGGAAGCGGCAGGCCAAGTTTATTAGAAATATACTGATATGTAAACAAGAGCAACTGTAATGTGCTCAGTTACAACAGCTGCAAATCAGGTAGTGCTTGGTGTCCTGATTACTTGTCAGGCTATCTGTATTTAATTTGGTACATTTCAAACTATCCAGTTTCATTTTCCAGAAAGTGCAAGAGGTAATGTTACAATGCAAATTGTTTCTAATTTTGCAGCTAACTCAGCTAAAATAGATGAGTTAATCTCTTTTAAAATTTTAGCAACCACACTGAATTCTTCTTCTGGATTGAAACCAGCACACGTAAAACTCCTTAATTTTTCTGTACTTTATACGAAGTGCTATTCTACTAAATTTTGCTGTGAAAGGTGTACAGAAAGCACATGATGGTTGTTGGAGTCCAGATCTAAAATTGTTTTTTAAAATTGCTTTCTGTCAGAGAATGATTTAATTTTCACTAAGGCAGTTAAGGTAGTAGAAAAGATTCTACTGAATGATGTTTTTCATCTGACATAATTACTGACCTCGTTACAGCTTCAAGTTTTGCCAAATCTATTCACACCTTTTTCCTGCTCTGGAGCTCTCCAGAGATCTCTAACCTGTGCCACTGCAACCTCCTGCTTTCAGTGATTTTATACAGTTTTGAAAGTCTAAAAACCTCTTCTAGGAAGAAATTGTCAGCTTAAACTACAGTTAATTCGGCTTGCAAGAAAGAGTAAACTGGAACAAAAACATCCTATAATGCTGCTGCCTTTCATCCTGGGTAGTCCCAAAATAAATCCAGAACCCACTGGATTTTCCTTTTGGCAGGAAGGAAATCATTAGACACTGCCAAATGTCTGCAGTCACAGACTCCAAAGCCTCCCCACCTCCCTTGGGCAAGCTGGAACCAGAGGGAACTCCCGCCTTTCCATGCAGTTTAAATGTATAAATTGTAAGAAGCATTATTGGTCTAAAAATCTCTCTATCAACTCAGATTCAATCTACTACACTGTGACAGCAGTATTTGAGCTGTACATTAAAATTGGATTAATGCTTTAAATACAGAGCAGTTTCTCACAGGTTCCTATGCACTGCTGCCATAGGATTTGACTGATTACAATAAAAAAAAAGAGATTTAAATTAATTTTATTTTTGTAATTTTGTACTAAACAAGTGAGAATAACCTCCAGGAAACAACAAACATAATGGTTTTCTTTTTTACATTTTCAAGAGTTTTAAGCATTAGTAATGCTTAAAATGCTTAACGCCTTAATAAAAAAGACATAAGTGTCATATTCTTACAAATGAAACTTAACAAGCAACTATTAAAACCCCTTTTGAATCTAGTGACAAAACCTTGTCATTATAAATAAAAGAATAACAGGGAATTATACTGTGATTCAGCAATGCACACAGGTCATCCAGCCTGAAGCCAGGGATCTTTACAAGCCCACTTCACTATGACTGAAATGAAGTACAAACCTACATACTGCTGATTAATGTTATACATTTGTTAATCTTACCAGTCAGGCTTGTGTCACTCTCTACAAACATGCAGTGGTGGCCTAGATGGATTTATGAAACTTCTGAAAATTCATAACCACCCAAGGCGATAATATTCCATTTTGTTCAGTTGTTCACTGGTGATTGCAGGCTGTTAGTGTTCCTATCATCACACACTTGCTTTAATATAAAGTTTTATTACAGAGTTATGTTTCTCCAACACTGAGATTTGTTTAAAATGTTTCCTCATTCCACTAACAAACATAAACCATCTAGTAGTAATTTTAACATGGATTTTTAAATTTTTTTTAATATGGGTATTTTATTAAAATTCAAATATTGTCCTTTCATTTACATGTTTTACAAGGAAGGCATTTTTTCTTAAATGATGCTTAGCACTGTAGGATCCCTGGAAGTTTAAAGATTTGTGTTTAGAAGGCATTTCATTATTTAGTGAGTATTTAAAAATTGAATACAGAACTTTTAATTTTACTAGTAATTTAAGGCCACATTATCTCCAATTTTAATTCTTTTAAATACAGTTGAAAGTTTTTCTCACATTCTTCCACTCTGGTTTGCACATTGCACCATTCAGTGAAATGTGCCAGTGGATAGAAACATGTACGTAAGGGTTTTTTCCTCCCTGAATCTTCCCCTTTAAATACCATTTCTTGATCCATTTGTAAAAGAATCACAAGTTTGAAAGAGGTTTTTTGTTCCAAATATATTGCACAGGCAAATAAGTAAATTGCAATAACAAAACTCTTTTGCTTGGTTTGTTTTTTTTTTAGTAAAGCATTGGTTGCTTTGCCACTTACAGTGAGTTCTTTTTGAGGCTGGATGTTTGCTTTGCATCACTTACCTTGACTCTCATCCCTAAAATGATCCTTGCTGAACAGTCATAGCTCTTTGGTGTTAGAAGTATCAAGCCAAAAATTTTCATCAAAAGGACAAGTGTTTCCAAGAATATGAAAATTATTAAACAAAAGGTAAGGTCCAAGCTGACTTATACCTAATGTCTAATAGGCTAAAACTTTTAATTAAAATATTCCTAAATTTGTACACTCTTTTAAATTCACCTACAATTAATCTCTCTGAACATCCCCCAAAACCTGCTGATTTTGCAGCTTTGAAGTCTATTCATCTAGAGTCTCATTTTCCTGATTGCCCATTTAAATCTTCCAGTTCCAGAAGGTATCCTTGAAAAACATTTATTATACAGTCTGGAATTTAATATCATTTCTTCATTAGCTGCTTTCCCTTCAACCCTTGATACTTAGCAAAAATATTTTAATTGTACCTCATCACCATTCTTTTCTTTCATGCTACAAATGTCTGGGAAAAGCAGAAAACCACTTTTTTTCCCCCAATGTCTTGGGTTTCCTTTGATTTTTCACAATATTTCTCCATGCTGAGAAAAGAATAGGAGGCTCAGGGGAGACCATTTCATTCCCTACAACTGCCTGACAGGAGGTTGGAACCAGGTGGAGGCTGTCCTGAATGGGGGGGGGGGGGGAGGGGAAGCAGACATTAAATTATTTGCTAAGAAACTGTTAAAAACAGTGCATGCAGCTTGCCCAATGCTTGTTGTGCCTACCAAAGCAGAATGAAGATATAAGACTATTGATAAAGGGAAGAAATCTTGACCAAAGATCCTGGTTTTGAACCAAAAGCTAACTTAAACCAGCCTTGAAGTTTGGACTTGGGCCAGGGAACTAAAGAGAATGCGCAGGGTAGCAAGGCAAAAGGTTCAGAATGAGGAAGACTCTTTACTTCATCAGAGGAGGACCCTTACTTCATCCTGGAGACCCCTGCCCATGACCACCGGATGACACTGCGCAAGCAAAACGCAGATGAAAATTACTTTTGGACTCATTATAAAACAAGGAGAGGCTAGGTGGGACTAAGAAATGAATATGTATAGTCATATTGGGAAACTTAATGAATATGGAGTTTGTAACCCGATATACACCAAGCTGAATGCAGCTGTCAGTACCCATGACTTTGGAGGAATTTATATCCCCCATGTGTCCCAGCGCTGGAATAAACATACCTGTTTTACTGCTTATTCCAGTAGGGGAGTCTTTTCCGCATACCAGTCCCAGGCAACAAGGAACAGGGCATGGAGGAAACCGCCTCAAGTTGTGTCAGGGGATGTTTAGGTTGCCTATTAAAGAAAACCTTTTCATGACATGGGTTGTATAGCACTGGAACAGGCTGCCCAGGGCAGTGGTGGAGTCACCATTCCTGGACATGTGGGTGTGGCACTGAAGGAAATGGTTTGGTGGTGGCCTTGGCAGTGCGAAGGTGGGCTGATGGTTGGCCTTGATGATCTTAGAGGTCTTTTCCAGTCTTACTGGTTCTGTGATTACACAGCTCTGTGCTCTCTGCACAAGCTCTGGCGTGCCCTCAGTCAGAGGGAAACACAGTGTTACTTCCGTGGCGTCGCAGGGGCGACTTCGGTAGCAGGAAAGGTGCAGCCTGGGCACACTTGCTGGTTCCTCCAAAAAAGAGGCACAACAGGAACCAATAGTCCAGGTCCACGTTAATCCATAAGGTAAAGGAAGAGAGGGGGCTTCTGGTTTGGGTTCCGATGACCTTTATTGTCAGAGGGCCCAGGAACCAGGGCAAACACTGGCTGATGACCCTGTTCGACAGCAAAAGCCACGCTCTGACCCTCAGTTTTGTGAGGGGTGTAACAAGGCGGGGAAAAGGAAGACAACCAATGGAATACAAGCCAGGGGGAGGATACAATTCAACAAGAACCAGTGGGGAAAACCAGGAGGCGGGAGATACAACAGGGAGCCAATGAACAACTGAATACAACTGATCTTTCCAGAACAGGGGCGGCAGTTTGGGTCCGGCTGCCACCCAGGGGGTGCGGTTTAGGCTTCTGAGCTGCCCACCGACCCAAATTCCAAGTCAGTGTATTGGGGAAACTCGATTCAAGGAAGGGGCTGGGGTTGGTTGGCATTTTTCTGCCCTGGCCTAGCAGTGGTCTGAGGCATAGCAACACTGTGATTCTAAGATTAGGGCAGAGGTAGGGTGATACTTAACTTGTTGCAGAAGGGGAAGCCCTTTTTTTAATCCTTAGAAAACATTTAAGAGTACTGGGAGGGACCAATCTGATTTTTATTTATGCCTCAACATGTGATGTTCTTATAACAGCTGTACATGTGCTGGCAGCCCTGTCCTGGGGAAGCTTCGCCTGGCAGCCGATCAGGGCAGAGAAAGCTCTTGCCATCGGGCTGTGAGCGAAATGCCCAGATGCCCAGGAAAAATGCCCACCAAATTGGGCAAGGGGAGGAGCCTCAACACATGAACGCAATTAACTGCAACACAACGGGAGCCATTCGCTTTTGGGTCTTTTTGGAGGGAGGAGAGCTGAGCTGGCCCTACAGGTGAGCCCCCTCCTCCCTTCGTTTTTGCTTCCCTGTGATCCTGCTTCCCTGCCCTGTGCCTGCTTTGCCATTCCTGTGGACCGGCTTGTCACCACAAGGACTTCGTGCTCTGCTACCTCCCCGACAGGGTGGCCACCACCTCAAGCCAGCCACCTCCACTGCGTTTGCTGGCTGCAGCCACTGCCGCTTGTGCCCAGCTGTGACCGCTTCCCCCGCTGTTTCCTGTGCTGCCCGCTGCACTGCCCTGCTGCAGCACCAGCCCTTAGCGACCAGCCTGTCGCCACCACTTGTGCCCAGCCGTGACCACTGTCACGATCCCCACATTGCCCACGGCACCCAACTTGCAGCCACCACACCCCAGCTCTGAGAACCTGCAGCTGCTCCAGGAGCACGCCCACAGCCAGGGCAGCCAGTTCTCCACTGACGGAAGGGACACGCAGCCCGGTGCTGTTCGGGAATCACACCCAGCCCACCACGGGAGCTACGCAGGCGCTCCACGGTTCACAGCCCACACGCTCCGTCTGCTGAGATGACGCCGAGAAAGCACCCGAGGTTTCTGTGATAACGCTGTCCCTATCGTCTATTGCTTTCTGTTTATCTCTCTTTTCCCTCTCTACTCTCTTTTCGATCTCACTTCGGTAGCATCGCTTACCCTTTTCTATCAATAAATGGTTTTCAGATATAATATTGCCACATTTGTGCTTTATTTTCATCCAAAAAATCTGTCAAAAAAATCTTCCCTGACTCCCTCTTTTATAGTGGAATGGGAGGTGAAAAACAAGGTTCACTTCTTATAAATTTTAGAAAAAAAGTTCATTCAAATAAAATGAGACAATAGAGAGACAAAGACAAAAGTTAAGATACGGCCAGGTGCCCTGGCGGAGAGCCACAAGCACACCTCTACATCCAAAATATAGGCTTTAAAAATACACCCCTTATTACATATTCATCACAGTCATGCATAATTCATAAATTCTTTGGAGTGTCTGTGTATATTTCATCATATGTACAGCCTTCTTGGCTCCATGGTGTCTTTCTCCATAAATTCTTCTCTTGGTTTCTGGTTTTCTTCTTCTGTGGTAAGATAATCCAGGAATGTGAAGACTTTTTTCTACTATCTTTGACTACATAAACAAGAGATATTCCATTAGGACATAGACATTATAGGACCTAGGTAAATTTTCTAATATGCAACAAAGCCAACATCAATATATTTATAACAGGGACAGGTACATACAATGAACTTTCCTTAGCATGCAGTTAATTAGCACTATTATTATGTTTGCATTATTTTACCACTGGGGAATCTAGATGTGATACCCTCATGTAAAAACTTAGCAAAAAGAGAGCCTTCTCCTTTAAAAGCTTACAAGCCAAGCAAAAAGCAGCTCAAATCAAGCAAAGGAACGTGGGTGACAGTGGGTCAGTCTTGGTCTGAATACTGCCAAGTCCTCCACGGGCAAGTCAGAATTCAAAAGACTTTTTCTCTTGTGATAAACAGCTATTATAGCATTGGCTTTCGCAGGTAGTGAAATGTAGGAAATATTACGTGTATGTCAAGAATAACTTTACTATGCAGATATTTATTAGTTAACATTATAACTGGGGTCAAAGTTACAAGATGCTTATATAGCTTGAGTATAAGATACCAATATTACTGATTCATAACTTTTGGTACCTATATAATCTGAATCATAACCTTCTATACAGTGTAATAGCTAGTGTCTGGTTAACTAATAATTTAATCTTAAATAAATGGAAACTCGCCAAGTGGATAATCTCAAAAATAGACAAGCATTGCTAGAGAAGAGAAGCAGTAGGATGTGCTAATAGGAAAGGAATTCAAACTGGTTGGACCCAGTGTCCTGGGGTGACAGGACATTTTCATGCCTTATATCCCAATCGTGGCTTCTGTTCCCGTGCCCTCGGTTTGTTTTGTCTTTAGCCTGTCCCCTCCTCCGGCTGCTGCTGCTTGCTGCTGCTTTGCTTTGCTGCTGCTCGCTTGCTGCTTTGCTTTGCTAGCTTTGCTTTTTCTTGTTTTGTCCTTTTCCCCCTGTTTTTGTTCTTCCCCTTCTTTCCTTCCTCCCCTCCCTGAAGACATCGGACCTGCTTCGGGCCAGGAGCTCCCCCGGAGTCTGCACTTGAGAGAAGCTTCGCACCCTCCTCAGCAGAGAGAGAGAGACTGCTCACCCTCTCTTGGACTGGTGAAAACATCTGTTGTCATCTTGGGCTGTTTTTCTTGTGCTGGGGAGTGTTTTTTTTTTTCTTTTTGCTGTTTCTTAATAAACAATTTTTTTCCACTTCTCCTCTGAGGAAATCCCTCCCAAACCCAGTGGTGGGGGAGGGGGGAAGTTGTGGGGGATTTGTCTCCTATAAGGGGCTCCTTTGGAGGTTTTTTCCCCTTGATTTTGTCCTAAACCAGGACACCCAGAAAGACCAAGGAAAACCATAACTGCGCTCCAAAGACAAAGTTGCAAAGTTCAGAACAAGGAAAAACTGAAGCCTTCATCAGACAAGCCCCCCAAAGACCCCCACAATCATAATATACATGCTCTAAGAGGCGGGTTAGGGGAGGGACTATGTTAATACCTTCAAAAAAAATTGAAAGTTAATTGTCATAAAAAAAATATGCATATGCATTGTAGTTTATTAGTTTGCATGATGTGAAAGCACATAGCCAGGAAGTTTGTGTAAGTGTGCATGCCTCTGCCTATGGGCTAAGCACCCTGGGCTGTCTGTTTGCTTTAAATGGTGTTTGCCCCCTGTTGTCCCTTCTTAAATTTATAAAACCCAAAAAAGAGGAGTGGGCTTCATTTCTCACACCTTAAAAGAAAATAAGGTGGCTTTTACCCATAAGGGTGAAGGTGCACATTCAGCTAAAAGACTCGGTGAAATAAAACATGGAAGACAAACTTGCCATGGAGAAATCCACCATGGACAGATTTCCATCTGGACTTTTCTGGGGTGGAAGGACACACCACAGCACACAAGCATTGAGCACTGGCTCATCGCTGTGGTGAGCTGTAATCCTTCATAGAGTGGGAGCCAATGCGGAGACAGGACATGACACACTCTTGACAGGAGGAACATACACACATTGTACCATGAACCAAACAGTATTGAACCTTCAGCCAAAATTCAGTAGGATCACAGTGAGGAGGCCCAGGCCCCCTTCCCCTCTCCCCGATGCAGCGGCACGGACCCTGGGTCGCTGGAGAGGGAGCCATCCCAGAGCCCAGGCAGCTAAACCCAGCCATGGACTGGCACACAGCTCAAATCTATCCGGGGCACCTTCTTGAGACCGGCAGGTTCTCCTCCTGTCCACGCAGAGCCGGCGAGAGCCAGCGGGAGCCTCTTGTCTGCAGCCAGCACACTTTGGGCTGAACTGAAGAAAACACCATGCAGCCAACAGCACAAAAGGAGCAAGGCTTTCTTCACCATAAAGCCTGAACAAGAGCATTCTTCAACATAGAGGTTTCAGAGAGAGAGTGAGCCATGGGAGATGGAGCTGGAAATGGCAACGGGAGAAAAGGGGCAGTGCCACTTTCCTCGCGTGGAGCTTAAAAATACTTCTGGCATGCGGTGGTAAGAAACTGTAATATCTCAAACTGTTTGTCTCTTTAATCCAGTTGGAGTGCATGGGGGGATGGAAGACTCACATGTGGCCCGTGAAGATTGTGAAGAGTTGCCTCTGCCAGGCAATACAGAAGCAGTGAGAGGCTTTTAAGGATTTGTAGCAGAAAAAAAAGCTTTTGTGTTCAGGCCAAAATAACCCATCCTTAAAAAGATTGATAACCCCATGTGATGGTCCATGTGTGGCAGTGTGAAAAAACATATTTTTTCATAGAAGAGATGTATTACACCACAGCAGATTGTTTCTTTCTGGGTGGGTCTGCTGTTGGGGGCAGTTTGAGAAACCACGTGAAGCAAGAAAAAACCCTTTTTCTTTAAGCATAAGAGAGAGACTTTTCGAGAACTGTAACACTGACTAGAATCCTATGTTGTGTTTTCTTTTGTGCTAGTTGGGAAAAAGGAAAAAAGTGCTGAGAAAAAAGGGGGGGGTTGTTTGTTTGTTTTAATTTCTTGTTATATCTTTTCACTTTTAATTCAGTTAGTAATGAAACTCTTTCCTTGTACTGCAACTATTTAAGTTTGAACCTCTCTTGCCTCGCAGCTATCTAGTTTTCCTCAATATTTTTTTATTTTTTCCCTTTATGAAAATAACCAATTTTTGTGTGCCTGGCGCTTAGCTGTGTAAAACCACAACACACAGAAAAATCTTGAGGAATGGTGTGAATGGAATCAAGAAATGCTAAATGACACTAATTTGAATTTAGGAAGACAGTCTGCAGGAACATGACTGAGAAAGATTGCAGTGTATTTAAGGGTAGAATTGAAGGTGAATTAAGTAAAAAAGTGAAGTCTGGCCTTAATGACAATACCATGAGAGTGTTGGGAACTAGCAGACACTTTTCTGAGGAACAAACCTCTCCTGAGTTTGGAACCATCTTTTCAGGTGGAGGGAGAGGAGAGACTCTGAATGCTGCTGGGAAGTGGGAATGCTGAAGGAAAAGGAGATATTTGCTGTGCTAGTGCTCCCCCAGGAGCCATCAGGGCTGCTGGAGGAATTGCTTTCCCACTGGCTCAACTGGATCTCATCCCAACCTGTCCAAGCTCCTCATGTTCAGGGCCTGTGCTGAGCCACAGCTCTGTCTCCTGGGGCTTTTGTTTCCTGGTGCAAGCTGCTGATGAGACAGTGATTTCCTCTGTGAGGGAACTAGGAAATACGTGGCTTTTGTTCCAAATCAGAGTGAGCCAAATCTCCAACTGCTCTTTGGAATACAAAGCTCTGGTCTGGAAATTGCAGATTAGTGGAACCCCCTTTTTTGACCTGTACTGTTCTGGTTCAGGGTTGTGGCAGCCCTGCAGATAACTTGAATGTTCTGCCCTTCTCCAGCACTGTCCTGGTTTCAAGTTGGTACAGGGTTGCTTAAGGCAATTACAGCAGCCACTCTCTCTGCCTGCCGCTTTTGTAGAGGAAGTGGGAAGCCAAAAGCATCTGCTGTTTGGGGAGCCTCAAGAAGCAGGTCTGGAGTGAATCCTAGAGAAGTCTAGGGCTTGGGACACAAAATGGAAAAGCAGTAATTCCAGGGATTAGCATTTTTCTAGTGGAGGGTCTGGACTTTGTTGCTGTCCACCTTAAGCCCTCTATGGTAACAAAGTCTTGTTGTTCATGAGCTGCCCAGGGTGTGCAGAGCAGGACAACAGAGTGCAGATTGTTCAGAAACAGTTCAGGGACAGTTACCAGAAGAGAAGGACCAAAAATGTTTCTTCCATTTCTTTTTTAGCCTCCAGTGACCTTAATGGTATACATCCACCATAATCCTGCCCAAAGTACTTGATAGAAAGAGTGACTTTGGAAAATTCAAACTAGGCAGAGCATCAAAGAGCTGCTTTGATAAGGTGTTTTGGAAATGTCTTTCTGTAGAGACCTGAACTTTTTACAACACAAACAACTGTGGAAAGGAAAATAAGACAAAACTTTCCTCTTTACCCCAAGAACTGGCAAGATGAAAGAAACAGATGTTGAGATGAAAACAGCAGCTGCAAAATGATTGCTTTGCTGAGTAGCAAGGAGTTATTGAGGAACGATAAGCATTTACCAAGTAGAGAAGTGACAGCGCCCAGCTGCAGTCATCTGAATGGCCAAAGAACTAAGATTTAGCACCCTGCTAAGACCAAAGACGGAGTGCTAGAAAGAGGAAAAGAACTGGGTAATGGAGTTAAAGGAGCTGCTATGCAGTCTCAGGAAAAGAGCTTGCTGCTCTGCACAATACAACCAATGCAGCTTCATCATCTGCAAAAGGGACTGCAAATTAACCTGAAGTAGTGAAGAGTAAAAATAGTCTGTGAAGCTAACGTGTTGCAAGTAGGAGCATATTGTAGTAGTTATGCCAAGGCTTAGCTGCGGCCTAGTCACGAAATGTAGCAACCACTTGGCAAGAAAGAAGTCTTGGCAGGTGGTAGTAGGTTCTTGCCTCTGTATAATCAAAAGACGTAGCAGAGCATACGGAACTTGTAGAAAGAACGTAATCACCTGTACCCAGCTGTTACAAGAATTGCATGTTTAGACAACCATGTAGAATTTATAATCTTAAAAAGAATAGTAGAATAGAACCATAAATCTCAAAAGAATATGACAACTGTTACGTGAATCAAGTTAAAAATTAAGCTTGTGAAGTATGAAGTAATCTGTTCATAAAAGTATATAAAGTGTGTGAAAATCTTAGAGGGTCGGAGGTGTCTGACTTTGGACATGAGTCCTCAGACCTCCCGGGCCCTAATAAAGCACCGCATAAAACGCCTTCGGTTGTTTTGTGGTTTCTACGGACGGGCAGCCGGCAACAACGGGTCACTGCTTAATTAGAGGAAACAACTGTGTAACCATTGACTGCAACTGCAAGTCGGGGGGGGGGACTGCATGCAACTGAGCAAAATGTGGAAATAGAAAAAGAGTATTTGAGAGCAAGTAACAAGGAAATGCTAGTGGTTTTCAGTTCGAATAAAAATAATGACCTTAACCAACCCAAAGTGCTCAGATGAAGATGTTGACAAAAGGCTTCTGCAGCATGGGTTGAATTTCTGGCAGATGGTCCTCTGCACCTCTAATAAAAGACACAAAATCACAGCTAATAAAAAATAATTGGAAGAGAAAATCCTGAGAATGAAATGTCAAATAGAAGTAAGTGGAAATGTTAACATGGGAGGGAAAATTATTAGCAAATCTACAGGTGAGACCAAAGCCTCTCCCGTTATAAGTGGAAAATGGCAATTATAAGTGAACGGCAAATACTCTCATATTAAGTATCTAATTGGGATTATTTATCACTGCTCATTAGAAAAAGGGTTGTGCATATCAATTATATATTAAAATTATAAGCCCTGAGAGTAGGGATTCTGTGTAAGGAGATTCTGCAATATATACACTACCCACATGGTGGTGCAAAATTAGGACCTTTAAAAGTAGTAAGAAATAAAAAACAGCAGTTCTTGCTTTCTATGAGGCAATCCTTGTAAAAGAGCAGTGCTGAGGCAGGCCATACCACACTGCTATGTTCCAAAACATCAAATGCCAGCAATGCCTACCCACAAATGTTACTCACTGTAGGAGAATTAGCCTTGATGGTTATAAGGGATGATGGTTCCAGTTGCTTCTGCTTCCAGGTGAATGGGACGCTGTAGAGCCAGTGGGGAGAGGCTGTGCAGTGTGTCTGTGTCTGGCTGCAGTGGTGCAATATGCACAGCTTGTGTTCTTGGGCTGCTGGGCATTATCCACCCCTTATTCCATACCATCCATCTCATGCCCAGAGCGAGCAGCATTGTGGTTAGAAGAGTCTCTGTGAGAGCACTAGACTGGGGAGTGCTGTTCCTAAAGCACAAGAGTGGCTTACAGAGGGGTTGTTCTCTGTGAATTTGGTATGTTTGGCAAGTTGGCCAAACTTGCATGGAGGCAGACTCAACTTCCTACTGCACATCATGAAGACTTGGTGTATCCTTCCATACTCTGTGTGTTCCTACATGTATTCCTGCAACAAGCTGTTCCTGCTCTCAACATTACAGTTTATTTATTGGTTATTAATGCTCAGTGTCATGGTGGAAACTCACTCTGCTTTGCCTACTACAAACCATCAAACAGTGAACTTGCATCCTGGAGACCAGGAGGTTCAGTTACCTGCTTACAACCTGCAAAATGGGCCAGCACCCAGGCTGGAGACAGGATGGTGCTTGTACAGATGGGAAGAGTGCTGTGATGCCAGGAAGGATGCATGGCTGTGCAACTTCCTACAAAGCTCATGAGGAATATCTCTGCAAGGCAATATTTTCCGTGATAGTCTGATATCTTCACAGTAGTGCTATGTTCAAGGTCCATACAAATTGTTTGAAAGTAGGATGGATATACCTGGACTGGCTCAAGGGAAAAAAAAGGGAATAATTTAGTTTGTGTTATAGAATCATGGAATGGTTTGGGTTGGAAGGGACCTTAAAGACCACCCTGTTCCAGCCCCTGGCATGAGCAGGGACACCTTCCACTAGACCAGCTTGCTCTAAGCCCTGTCTAACCTGGCCTTGGACACTTTCAGGGATGGGACAGCCACAGCTTCTCTGGCCAGCCTGTGCCAGGGCCTCAGCACCCTCACAAGGTGGGATTCCTTACCAATATCCCATCTCTCCCTGCCCTCTGGCAGTGGGAAACCATTCCCTGTGTCCTGTTCCTCCATCCCTTGTCCCAGGTCCCTCTCCAGCTTTCTTGGAGCCCCTTTAGACACCCCACAGAGCCTTCTCTAGGCTGGCTCAACACCTCCATTTCTCTTAGCCTGGTGTCATAGGATTCCGCCCCCCGCCCCCGACAGCATTGCCCACAGTTTCTAGGGCAAAGATTGGAAATGTAATGCTAAAATAGGGGCTCACAGAGCAGGAATGTTATGTGTACTGCTTCTTTTTTTTGTCTCTGTCATTGCTGTAGTGGTGCACTATGGTGACAGTTTGCCAGCTCTCTCTTTGGGAGAGATGATTTGTGCCTGTGACACTGTGATCCCGCAAATTATAAATGCTGGTAACTCAGACTCGTGGATCTTCTTTATTTTGGCAGGCATCTTCATACAACCAAAGTGATATATTAACAAAACTGAAGGGATGAACACAGCCTGTTTAGAAATCTGTAGTGCAGGAATAGATAAATTGAGTAAATTGGCTGTGCACATTTAAGTGGGAAAAATATTAGAGAAAGGAAAACATTGCAAAATAGAGAAAATGGCCCCAGAACCAGAGCTGGTCCTAATCATTTTTCTTCTTTCCTCAGGGAAATGTTTATGCTTCCCAATATATGAGCTATCCTGAGCACATGTAATTAGACACTTTCTAATATTTGCAGCAGTTAGGTGAAAAATTAACTTTCAGTGTTATTGCACAAACAAAAGGTAACAACAGAGAAGTGCCACTTTTTACAGGCTTCATTTGCAATAAATTTGCAATTTTTCATTTGCATATAAAAGACTCAGACATAAAAGCCTGCATGGAACAACTGCTTTTTTTTTGTGTAGAATTTGAAGACTGGTATCTGTTGCTCAGATTGTAAACTACAAGGTCTTAACCTGAGCCACAGAGTTCTAGGCTTAAATTCCCTGTGAAAAATCTTGCATTACTTACTATGTTTCTAAGAAAGCAACTGACAAAAAGTAACTAAAAAGAAAAAGAAAGGATTAGATAAAGATAATTCTCCATGGGGTTTGGGAGAAAAGTCTTTTACAGGTGATACACAGAGTAAAGATGTGAAGAGTCAGTCCTTCACAGTGGAGTAATTATAGTGACATTGGCCTTTGCTGTAAGAAACAGTAATTTTTAGTACTGAAAAAGCAGCGCAAACACATGAAACCATCAAGTAATCTGGATTCACTTTTACTATTAGAGGAAATATGGTTAAATTTATCTACTAAAATTTACCTAAGTGAGAATATAATAATATGTAATTTACATAGCGTAGAACAAACACTGTTTTTCTCCGTTTAGAAATGTATGATGAGAACAACATGGTTGTTGTGGTTTGACACAACTGAGCATCAAGCATCTAAAATATCAATTATTTTATAAGGAAAACAAAATAAGAAAATATTGAGGAAAAAACTAGATGGCTGCGAGGCAAAAAACAGGTTCACACTTAAACAGTTGCAGTACCAAGAGGAAAAAAAAGTTTATTACTAACAGAATTAAAAGTTAAAAGATATAACAAGAAATTAAAACACACACACACCCTCCCCCCCGCTCCCTTCTTCTCAGCACTTTACTCTTCTTTTTTAACTAGCACAAAAGATAATACAACATAGGATTCTAGTCAGTGTTACAGTTCTTAAAAAAAAAGTCTCTCTCTTATGCTTAAGGAAAAAGGGTTTCTTCTTCTTGCTTCACATGGTTTCTCAAGCTGCCCCCAACAACAGACCCGCCCGGAAAGAAACAATCTGCTGTGGTGTAATACATCTCTTCTATGAAAAAATATCAGTTTTTTCACACTGCCACATATGGGCCATCACATGGGGTTATCAACCTTTTAAGGATGGGTCACTTTGGCCTGAACACAAAGGCTTTTTCCGCTACAAATCTTTAAAAGCCTCTCACTGCTTCTATGTATATCTGGGCATAGGCACTCTCTCTTCACAAACTTCAAGGGCCACACTTAAGTCTTCCATCCCCCCATATACTTCAAATGGATTGAAGAGACAAACAGTTTGAGATATTACAGTTTCTTACCACCCCATGCAAGAAGGATTTTTAAGCTCCGCACGAGGAAGGCGGCACCGCCCCTTTTCTCCGCCGCCATTTCAGCTTTGTCTCACATGGCTCACTCTCTCTGACTCTGAAACCTCTATGTTGGAAAAAATGGTCTTGTGCAGGCTTTATGGTGAAGAAAACTTCGCTCTTTTTGTGCTGCTGGCTGCATGGTGGTTCAGCTCGAAGTGTGCTGGCTGCAGAAAGGAGGCTCCGGCCGGCTCCATGTGGAGAGCGGGGGGGAGTGTGAAAGAACCTGCCGGTCCCAAGAAACCACTCTGGAAAGATCCCATCTGCGCAGCAGTCCATGGCTGGGTCCAGCTGTCTGGCAGTCTATGGCTGGGTTTAGCAGTTCATGGCTGGGTTTAGCAGTCTATGGCTGGGTTTAGCAGTCCATGGCTGGGTTTAGCAGTCCATGGCTGGGTTTAGCTGCCTGGGCTCTGGGATGGCTCCTTCCCCAGCGTCCCAGGGTCCGTGCTGCGGCATCAGGAAGAGGGGAAGGGGGCCGGGGCTTTGGCCCGGCAGGGCCTCGGCCCGGCAGGGCCCGGAGGGTCCGAGGCCTCCCCACCTCCCTCAGGCGGGTGGAACAAGAGGAACTCCCGCCTTTCTGTGCAGCTTAAATGAGCAAATTTTCGAGAAGCACCATTGGTCTAAAAATCTGTCTATCAACTCAGATTCAACTCACTACATTAACATGGTTCAGTTGTCTAAGATATTCCCTGGTCTCTGGGAGTGGTCCTGCCTGTCCCATGGAGAGCACAGATCTCTGGGGAAGTTCCTGTAGGTCCTACCAGCAGTCCTCCCATCCTCTCAATGGGCTGTGCCCATTGCTCTGTTAGCACAGTGTGCAGGAAATGGGTAAATGTTGGCTACATCAGGAGGATTTTAAGGGATTGTTATAAATGAAATGTCAATTAAATAGAATTAATAACTTGCGTGAGACAAATTATTAATATAAAAACAAACAGAATTTATTTTATGATTAAATTGACAATTTTTATTAGCCACTTATAAAATGGCAGGGCCAAGCCTAGGTTCTTGACTCTGGGTGACACATACACAGCCCTGAACACCAGCAGTTCGGGGTGGGTAGTGCACACCTTTGAGGTTTCTGAGTCCGGTTTTTATACTGTTTTTCTTGCCTCCGGCTAGGGAATCCTTTGTCTCTTTCATATTAATCTTGTCTTCTATGGTCCTCTGGTCCAGAGATCAGGGGTCTGTTCAGATATTGATGTGTTCAGGAACTCTTTTGTGTCTTTGGTTGATATTTTCTAGGAACTCTTCTTGTGTCATTAAAATGAAGAGTCTTAGGTAAGAGGTCCGTTCATCAGCATGGTCCTGGGAGGAACAGAAACTTAGATGATCATATCTGTTGCTCCTTTCAGATGGAAAAAGGATTTTCCAAGGGCAGAGTGGATTTGGAGTAGATTGATTTGCCAGATGTATATCTGACTTCTTGATGATGATGGGTACTTGAGGCCTCTCTGGTGGAGGTGCCTGTGCTTCAGATGCAAATGTTATCACTGAGAAGGGTAACCCGTGACTTTGGCTGAGCTACCAGGGAACATGCCAAGGCACATTCCAAACATAACATCTTTGGATACATATACAGTCTAATATCCTTTATACTTAAAATCAACCTTGATACCATTTAATTTATTATGAATTTTGACTCATCTATAACAGGATGATGAGAAAAATCACAATCAGTGATGTTTTGAAATGAACAGCCTTCAAAATAATACTTTTTAAAATGATCAATGTGGGGCTTTGGGATGGAGGCAGAAGTTCTAGCTGATATATTTTGAAGCATTTCAGCATACAAATAGGGTGGGTATGAACCACTGTACAAGATTTGAAATAATATTTGGCATTTGATTATTCACTGGATTATATACAGTTCATCTCAATGGTCTGGGGTCAGCTGGTTTTTTTTGGTATTCAGGATGCAAAACATGGGAGGATTTCAGCCTTGTAGTGGAGATCTCTTTTTTTGCCCAGACATATACCCATGCTAAACTGTTTACTTCTATATGACTGCAAAATACTAAATACTAAATAGGTAAATATTTCTTTTTTCTGGGTATATTTAGAAACATTCATTATACAGATGAAAAATACACATCCATTAAACTGGAGCTGTTTGGGATTCTGAATATCTAAACCCATGTAGTATTTTATGTTCACTGTTCACTTCTTTGCTTTAGAGAGTAAATAAAAAAACCAACTTTCTTTGCTCTTATGCAAACATTAATAAAAGAAGAAATCTTCATTTCAGCACAAAATTTTCTTGACCAAAAAGACAATATTAGGTCTTGGAATAATATATTTGCAGCAGTTAGGTGAAAAATTAAGTTTCTATATGTTGTTGCACAAAGCCAAGAAGGAGAGCCAAGGCCAGTAAAAACCATCATTCAGTTTGGTTTACATCAGGTGAATTTTTTTTTTTTTTTTTTTTTTTTAATATATGCCTCTCAGGGAGGAAGATTAGAAATAATCTAATGTATGGGCAGAGAATCACTTCAGGCATGTAGTCCAGCGGTATCTGTAGCCCTATAAGACTGGCCAGGTTCAGTGGGAGCAGGTACAGGTGAACATTTCCCACTCAGGATGAACTCATGGGACCAAGCCAAAGCTTTGGTACCTGCCTGGATGGACGAATGGTTTAGTCTCACATTTGTGCATTGTTTCTTCTTCCTTTGTTCTCTGTAAAAGGATGTTTGTTTAGAGGGTAAAATTGAATATTTAATGCTGGCATAAGGAAAGACTTTCATCTTTGGAAACAATGGTTGTTTCTTTTTCTGAGAATGTAAATGCTTTTCAAGGGTATTGGATGAATGCTGCGAAACAATCAGTCCTTTTCCACTTTATAAGACACAAAATTTAGACAGATCTTTGTGCTACTTTATTTGAATATATAACCCCTTTTTTAGTTACATCACATTCCATGTTCTCCCACCTTAGTGGCTGTCCTGCTATTTTTGTGTACAACTAAAGCATAGCTAAGTTTAAAGGATAACGTAGCCATGAGAAAATCATCAATGGTATTTTGGCTGAGTGCTGCTTCAGCTTTGACAGCCAGATGGAAACATTTGATTTGTAATCACAGGACAAATGCTATGGCTGAATGTTTCTTGGCTGGAGAGGAAAGGCTGGATGTTCTCTTTCAGAAGAGGTGGCAACTCTTACTCACAGCTCGATGTCTGACAAGAAGATAGAAATGTACCACCATCTTCTAATATTGCAGTGTCTTGATTTGTCTCTGGCACTCTAGAGTTACTTAATTAAGTATTTTGATTTCTGAATATGTATAAAAGGAGATAATTGAAGGATTAAATCATTGATGCAGAGGGCTGCAATATGACCAGGGTCCAAGTCCATGAAGCCAGTGGGATTATCCTGTGAACTGTGATAGTCTTTGCACTGTACCTGTGGAGAGCAGGAGGAGGCAAACCTTACAGGAGCAAAAAATCTAACTTTGTCACCAAGCTCTTCCCCCTCCATATGTGCCACTGGAGTCTCTCTCTAGCAGATTATGCTGAGGGATAAAAGCATAACCAGCTCCAAGCATCCCCACGTTGTACTGCTGGATGGGGGTGATTTTGCACACTGCTGTCAGTCCTGCCCCTCTCACACACATGCGGCAAGTGCAGATGTGCTTTGAGTGCATTAGTGAACCAAAGAACTTGTTCCCCACCGTATGATGGATTTAAACTGAATGGATGCTTATCCTTCCTGCTTATTAATGTGTACGAAGTTGGGATTATGTTGCAAAAAAAAAGTAAAAAGTGAGAAGTAGAATTCCTTTAATCTCTCTTCTGCCAGCAGGGAACATAAGCCAAATTTTGTTCCATTGGAGCTAAGAAACTCAGCTATACTGATTTTGGGATGAGCAAGATGTGGTATGGTATATGCAGGTTACAGCCCAAAACAAATGTGCATGAAAAACCAATAATCTTATATAGAGAACATAATTTTGCCCAAGTCTGCAGCATTTTAGTAACTATATTTTCATCATGTAAGTCTCATCTTACAAATATAAATGTGTGCACATTTAGACTTTGGTCTTGCTAGGAACTTTGCCAGTAGGAACTTGTCACTGGTTTTTCTGGCAGTGCTAGAAGCCTACTTGAATCTATAAAATAAGGTAATTGAATTAATGCATTGGAAATCAGTCCTATGTAAAATATAACTGACAAACATGTTTATAATAATTTAAAGGATATTAACATTAAATTATTGCCTTGTAAAGCAATTTAATTCAATGGTCTGGAGACAATTGCATAGTAAATTAGGATAACTCCTAGGAAAACACAAGAACAATTGACTTACTCCGGATTTATGCTTGCCTATCTGAGAGCAGGATCTGGCTGAAAGGTAGAACTTTATTCCACATTATTGTAAGTTTGTGTCATTGCAGAAATATAAAAGCCTAATATGAATACTGTGTAATCAGCAATTCAGAATACAAGAGAGATTAAATAGGTTATTTCTAGAAATCATAGTTCAGAATTCCCTGAGGATTGTGCACAGGAATGAATCACCAGCTGTATTGTTTTGCACAGCCTAGTTTTTGGTAGTGGGGTGGCCACAGAGGTGGCTTCTGTGAGAAGCTGCTGGAAGCTTCCACCCTGTCTGGCAGAGCCGATCCCTGATGGCTCTAAAGATGGACATGGCACTGGCCAAGGCTGGGCCAGTGAGAGAGGTTGGTAATGCCTCTGTGATAACAGATTTAAGAAGGAAATCAAAACCAAGTGAGGGCAGAATTTTTTTCTAGCCAGAGAAGAGGAGGAGGTGAGAACATGTGAGGGAAACAATGGGGAGACACCAAGGGCAGTGGAGAAGGAGGGGGAGGAGGTGCTCCAGGAGCCAGAGCCGAGGTTCCTCTGCAGGCCGTGGTGAGACCATGGTGAGGCATCTGTGCCCCTGCAGTGTCTGGGGATCCACGGGGGATGCAGAGATCCACCCAGAGCCCCTGGGGATCCACGGGGGATGCAGAGATCCACCCACAGCCCCTGGGGGAGGTGCCCACACCAGAGCGGGTGGGTGCCTGGAGGAGACTGTGATCCAGTGGGAGACCCGGTGGAGAGAGGGCCCTGCTCCCAGGCTGGAGCAGCCTGGCCTTGGAGGACTGCACCTCGTGGTAGAGTGACCCAGGCCGCAGCAGTTTTGGGAGGACTGCTGCTCGTGAAGAGTGGACCCCCGCAGGAGAAGTTTGTGGAGAACTGTCTCCCGTGGGAGGGACCCCACAGTGCAGCAGGGAAAGGACTCCTCTCCCTGAGCAGCGCAAGAAAACCTCGGGTGATGAACTGCCCAAGCCCCCATGCCCGGTGTCCCTGCACTGTCGGTGGAAAGGAGGGGAAATTGGGGGAAGAAGGTGTTTTAAGGGCTTATTTTACTTCTCATTATCCTCCTCTGATTTTGTTAGTAATACTTTTATTTTGTATCTCTATGTTGAGCCTGTTTTGCCCTTGGAGTGTTTTCTTCTGCTACTTAACTAGTTAATTTTTTCTCTCCTTTGTGTGGCAGTGGCAGGGGAGGGTGAGTGAGTGACTTTCATGGGTGCCTCGCATTTGGCACGTGTCAAACCACGACACCAGCCTTACATTTTCAGTAACATGTACTAATTGCACTTTGTCTAATCTTTCTCATCAGGTCTTATTTGGGGTGGTTACTGTGGGGAGACAGGTTAAAGAATCAAGAGATGACTCAGTATGAGCTAGCAGCTTGTTCTGCTTTATTCATAGCTTTAGCAGTACTTTTATACATCTCTTAGGCATACATGCGGTGTTCATGTATCTTGCACAGCTCTTCCATAGGTTAACAACTATGTTTCACACGTATATTCTTTTTTCCTGATTGGCCAATGGCCCCAAGCGTACTTCTCATATTAGCCAATATTGCGGTTAGATACATTCTGCTCTGGCGTCCTGTTTTGCTCAGCTCAGCACTTAACTTCCTCATAATCCGTCGGTCAGGGATGGTCAGGGGCTTAGCTCTAAGTCAGGGTCATGCAGCGCTTCTAAGGACCCCTCGTGTCTCCTTTTTACTAGCCAATCTCCTACAGGTTATGATGACAATATGTTTGAATACATGTAGGTGCGCATGCCAGCCTAACTTCACCGGTAATACATTTTGATTTATATTTCCTTTTAGGATATTTTTACTTGAGATGTAAGAAAGTTGCCAGGGCTGAAGGGTCTCTGTCTACAGAGCAGCTGTAACCCATGCAGCCCACAGCTTATGAAACCACACGGGTGCCAATGCTTCTAGGAAGGAGTCACTTGCTCTGGGCAAGGACATTGCAACCATGGCCCCTACACCCCGAACCCCTTCATATCAAGGCTCCTGAGAAAAGGGACAGCCCTGTCATGGTGTGACTGTGATGCCTGCAATGTGTTTCAATGATGTCATGCCTTGGAGGTCTTTTTTCTTTATTTTTAGTTTATAGGGCTAAATTTACTCCCAGAGAGGAGCAGGTGCAGCTAGATCTGGAAGCCATGCAGTTTTCCTGTCCTCTTCTTCCTCTCTCACTCAACAGCTGCTATGCAAGATGAATCAGGAATGAAAATTATATGTGGAACCTGTCTCATGATTCAGTTTTGGTTCAAACCCTATAACTACTGTCATGGCTAAAATGGGGCAAATGTCCCTTGCTGTGAGCTTCAGCTAATTATAAATACTCATGACAATATCTTATTTCTCTTATGTCTAATATTCCAACACCATTGGAAGATGCACAAACTGTCGCTAAGCCTTTCTGTAAGCATTTTAATGGAAGCCAGGGTCTCAAAGCATCAAAGGACAATGCCAATGGATGGCTCTTCACTGGGGAGGTGGGCTTGTGAAGGGCTCTTGCAGAATGCAGTAGATGTCACTGTAAGACAGCCCCTATGCAGTGCTGATCAAATAGTTGCTGAATGAAAAAAACCCTCAATGTAATAGATAGTCTTCATTTCAGAACATTCTGGAAACGGAAAAACAGAGCTGTTAAAAGCCCCACCAGATCTAAATCCTTTGAGAAACTGTGCTTCATCTTCTGTCTGTAATTGTTGTGTGCCAGCAAAAAGGGAGATAGTTGAAGTAGCCCTGTGTTTCACAGTTGCTGATTGTTTTACTGTTTTCTGATGACTCGGAGACAGTAATTATAAAATTATAGTACAGACATCTAAGGGGAGCTACGCTCCAAATAAAAATGAAAAATAAGAGAAATGCTTTCATGTGATCAGTATGAAGATGAAACTTGGGAGCTTTTGAAACTCATCTAAGACTGAAAATTCAGTCTTGCCATATGAGGAGAACTGAGTGTTTGATAAAAAGCTGTGAGATGCTCAGAGAAGATAAAAAATGAACCCTCATCAGACAAATGACAGTCTCCCAAGGTATAGTCACTCAACAATAGAGCTGATAGTGGGCAGTGGTTTGAATTTGTGAAAGTAGCAGCAAATCAAAAATATCCCTGGAATAGCCATAAGTAGGATGCTAGGTGAAACTCAAAAAAGTTTTCAACCTAGAAGACAATTCCAAAAGTAAATGGATTAAAAACCACTATAATCCTGCTGACATAATAATGGATGTTAGTAAAGAGATGGGGGCAACAGTTTAGACAAAGGAGACGATGGGAGCCCCATGAGTTTGGAGGAATTCATCATAGGAGCAGGAGACAATGGTGCAGCAGAAGATTAACAGATTATTTTCTGTCCAAAAGCTAATGCTCTTGGTTGGCTGCTAAAGAACAAATTGAAGTATTGCCAGGAAGAGGAATATTATCCTTGTGAAAAAACTGAGAAGCAAGAGAAAGTCAACAAATGAGTTTCAAGGTTTTCAGCACTGATCTTATCTCCACTTCATGGGTATTTCTACAAAAGACTTCAGAACACAACATTTAGAAAAAATGCAATATTGGATTGTAACTGGATGAGGGAATGGGGAGCCAACCCAAGATTTGGCTAGAGAATTGCCAAAGCACTTTGTCTTACCCAAAATAATGTGGCTGTGTTGCAATATCAGAAAGCTGCAGGCACTTCATGCCTTAGTTAGAAATGATACTGCATAATTTGAGCATACTTCTGGTAACGAAGTATTTTTTAAAATGTATATGTCTAACGTGGTCTGGCTTGCTAGCATGAGCTCTGGCATGCCCTCGGTCAGAGGGGACACAGCGTTACTTCTGCCATGTACTTCAGGACCGACTTCGGAAGCAGGAAAGGCGCTGGCTGGGCGTGTCCGCTGGTTCCTCCACAGAGGAGGCATGGCAGGGGCTGGTGGTCTGGGCTCGTGTTAAACCAGAGGCAAAGGAAAAGACAGGAGCTTCTGGTATGGGTTCCAACAGGTTTGCTCTCAGACATTCCACAGACCAAGAAGAAGCCCTGAGAGCCTTTTGCTTTCAGTTTTGTTGGGGGGGGGGGGGCGGTAGCAAGGTGGGGAAAAGGAGGTCAACCAAGGAGATACAGGCCAGGGGGAGGATACAACTTTAGGAGAACCAATGGGAGAAACTGGGAGGTGGGAGAGACAACAGGGAGCCAATGAACAACCGAATAACGGAGAACTTTCCAGAACAGGAGGAGGCAGTTTGAGTCCAGGCGCCGCCCAGGGGGGGTGCAGCTTAGGTTTCTGTGCCATCCATGGACCCACCCTCCGACTCACTGTCCTGGCTGGGGAAAACCACCCATGGGAGTGTGTGAGGTACCCCAACATGGGAGGGCTCTGGTTTGATTGACATTCAACTGCTCCAGCCCAACAGTGGGTGGGGCCACTGCAACATGTGTCCTAATTTAATAGTTAGTAGGTCTTCATGTATGAGATCAACCTGTTGTAGGACTTTGTTTATTTCTGTATTTTGTTTTTTAAATATCTCTGGCACTGGCTTTTTGTAGGAAGAGTTGACTATCAAAAGGTATGCTAACTTCTCACTCTCATTGCTAGTAAGATGAATTTTGACATCTTTATTTCTAGACATCACAATGACTACAGCTTTTCCTCATCTAGACCTTCATCTTCAAAATCTGTCTTAAAATGAAGGGAGGTGAAATTAAAGTTCATGAGACAAAGGCAGCATGAGAACATCTCCCTCAAAGAACTGGCAGGACAACGAAGCTTCAGAGTCTTCTCACACGTTAAAGGTCATTTTTCTTCTGAAACAAATCACTAGCCCACAAGAGGGCTATAAAAATTCAGTGTAGGCAAGAGCAGAAGAATTCCTTTGCAAGGCCATTATATCCACACATTATTAATAAGAGAGCTTTTGGATTGGCCTTTTCACTTTAGGTTTCACATTTTAGAATTGGTCAGAAATCTAGTTAATGCACAGTATATGATCTTCTATCATATTAACATTCCTTGTTAAAGTCCTGATTGGAAGTTTTGAAAATTGGAATGAGAAGTAACTACATCTTAATCTAAAATCTGTTGGCAAAGTGAGATGTAGTAATAGGGCATCACCCCTTTCATCTGGCTCTGTGTCAGTTTCAGGACTGGAATTACTCATGTGAGAAAAAGTTGCCGTGTTCTGCCAGTTGGTAGAATACTACATTGTTTGCAAATGGCATAAAACTGGTGCCTAAGGGCAGTGTGATTTACTTGACTACATTTTGGAGGATAAAACTGGAACTGAGCCTGAGTGGGTGTATCTTGCACCCTTACACACATAAGGGGCCAGAATCAATGTATGTTCCCACAATACACATCCAGTGTGCACAGCTGAGGAGCAGATGGGAGGCAGAGCACAAAGCTCTGTGCAATGTGTGGTGGAGAGCAGGAGAGCCTGAGCAATAGTGCAAAGGGTGAGACACTTTGCTTGGCTAGTAAGCAGTCCAGGAATTTGCTTCCCTACCAAGACTCTGTAACCTGATCCAGACTTGCTTTACAAAGTTTTATGCAACTGGTGGACCACCAAGAGTCCAGATGGAAAAAGGGTTGTGCGAAACCTGCTCTGACTTCACCAACCTAGATTTCTTTACTTTCAGAAAGCTGCATTCAGCGGTTATGCTCAGGAGTGAGAAAGTGAAACAGAAGAAAGGGAGATTATTGGTCACTGATAAGTGACAGTTGAGTTATGTTATGCAACTAAATGTGAGAGCACCTAGAAGAGTGTAATCAGAATGGACCTTTCATAGTGATTATTTTTAAAAATGCTTTAGGTAGTTACATGTAAGTTGATAGAATTTGATGTTCCTTCCTTTCCTCGTTTGCTTGCCACAACACAGTCTGTTAGTACATGCCTTGTTCTCTCAATATTGTTTTTATGGCCCTAATTACCATGTTGGAAGTTGAGAAATATTACTGTTGGGGGAGGAGGAAATAGCTCCAGGGTGAGTCTATCCCATTGTAAGTGTGCTGTGTGGGACAAAGTGAATAATCCAAACTAATTATGTGTATGTCTCTCTTTGACTGCAGAAAGAACTGGGTTGGTGGCTTAGGCTAGGGGCAGAAGTTAGAGATGGCTGTGCTGGGATGGAGTGAAGTCCATATGGGCAAATAAGGCTGTTTGCTGTGCTGCACCTGAAATTGTTCGGCACTAGCAAGGAAAACCTGAACATGGTCACTTGACCAATTTGGGCAGAAAAGGGTCATGGAAAATGCATGTTGTGGGGAGAGGAATTCTGTCAGTAATTGTCACTGGGCATACATTCCCATTTTGCCTCTGCCACATTTTTTGGGGAGAGTGTGATGTGGCTGTCATGCTGTGAATACCAACTGGGTTTCCAGTATGGTGGTGAAAAACTGCTTGACAGGAGAGAAAAGTATTTGGTGTGAGGAATCAATTCAGAAGCAGATTGTATCTCTCTGAGATTTCTGCTGCGTTTTAGTGTGGTCAGGCTTTGTTGGAATTTGCAGACTATCTGCTTTCTCCTATAATGCTTTTAAAGAAATCTGAAGGGTACTGTAACTGAGAGGGAAGTTCCCTGAAGACCCCATGGAACCATGTTGTGGATCTAGCCAGAACAGGGTTAATTTTTTGCAGTAGCCAGGTTATTCTCTACCACCTCATGTCATTGCCAGGGGTAGGGGAAAGGCAGTCTGTTCTGAGGAGAAGGGGTTCCTCCTGGTCAACGAAATGTGGTGCAAGGAGCAGTCAGGTGTCGATTGTCGGAGTCCTTGTGAATTGTTTCTTTCTTATACACTCTATCATTAGTATTGCTGCTGTTACTGTTTGTTTTTGTATCACATTGCTGTTTCTGGTAAATTGTTCTGTGGTCTTTACCTTTTGTGCCTCCAGTTCCCCTCTCCAACCATCACAGGGGATGGGGAAGAGAAAGCAGGGGAGCAAGAGAGCCGTGGGAGGTTTGAAGAGTCATGGTGGAAGACTGAATTGAGGAGTACCATTCCTGAAGCACAACACCCATATAAAACAGTCAAGGCTACCTGATATTTAAAAAGATGATGAATACAGGAATCTGCAGCCTGTGTCTAGTGGAGCTATTGACCAAGAGATGTGGTTCCTTTTATTGAGATAAGGATAATCTGTTTTGGAGCCTATTCCTCCAGTAGCAAGCCATGAAAAATTGTTGAGGAAAAACATGGGTAAATTATTCTTTTTTCTTTCTCTTTGGGTTAATAAATATTAGATTAGGAAAGTTACTTTATTTGCAAAAGATAAAAAGAAATTATCTAAATGACATGCTTTACCTTTTTGAATTACATCCACCAGTAGTCAACATGTAAATTCATATGCCACAGTCAGCAATTACACAAGAGGAAAGACAGGTTTTTAGGCCTCTCCTTTATGTGTTACATTTGTAAAATAAATATGTTGTCATTTCCCTGTATATTCTTTTTACAACCCACAAGAATGTAAGAAGCTGAAGGAGCAACATCAACAAAAGAAAAGTCAGGACACCTCTGTACAAATTGAAATAAAACTGATATGCATGTAATAAGGAGACAAATATTTAAAAGATTAATTTTATTAGCTGAATCTTTTAGGGTAATTTTCCCATCACCAAAGCAGTAATGAGCAAGTGTACACTAAGACACAGCAGAACTGTGATTAAAGAGGGGGATGTTTAACTAATAGACTTTGGAATGTGCTTCCCACCTGCATGGTTCTGGTTTACTCAGAGAACACTTAGCTGAAGGCTGTGCATGTAAGGGGCAAGAAAAGAGGTTTCTGAAAGCACAAAACTTGTTAGTTAGAACTGGCATATAATGACAAGATTAAATTACTACCTATTCTCTCAGGAGTCCTTCCTCGGATGCCAGGACTATAATTTAAGGTGAATCAAAGAAAAGTGTACAATCTTCCAATTCCTCCCTTTGATTTCTTACATATATTATGAGGGGAAGAGGAAGGTGCCATAATTGAAAGGCAGCAGAGCTTTTTGTTCCATCCCTGTCATGGGGAAGGAGTGCTGGAAATCTGTTGCTGTGTTTTTTATAAAAGTGAGGTAGGTATTTGTATCAGAAATAATCCTGCTTTCAACTTTGAAGCTTTAGCTGGCGGTATTGGTGGAAGCTACAGAATAGTATCTATGCAAACCCCTAACCTTTAATAAAGACATGGATCTCTACAGTAGGAATTACCACATGCAGATCTTCAGGAACATGCTTCATTCTCCCATGTTTTTTATTCTACAGTTTACAAATCAGTACCTTGTATAAAGTCTTGGAGTCCATTTATAATCTGGGGTAAAATGTGACTGAAGTTGTTCTTTCTCTTGTGGCCTTTGGATAAGCTTCGTAATTCTAATTCTTTATTTATTTAGGACAGCTTTTACACATAATGTTAATTTACCTGTAAGTTCTGAAGACTGGTGAGACTGTTGGTAGTATCATTAGTATGATACACAAAGTTAAGTGCTTTCTCTGTGTGTTGTGCTCAATTTTATGAACTTTAAAAAATGTTAGTGGAATACTAAATACTAAGATTAGATACTGAACATTGATAAATCTGATTTTGAATTTGCAGTGAAATTGCAAAATTTGATGAATTTTACATGGCTTAAAGTTTTGAAGTGGATATTTTAAAACCACTGTAATGGTACATTAAATCAGAAGTTACATCTTGGCCACATGCATTCCCAATTTGGTATAAGGAGCTCAGACTGCAGAAATCTGAATCACAGATGACAACAAATTGCTCCTACATTCTCTATAATAGTGTATCACCTCTGAGTTTGTTTTGTAATTGTTACAGATTCACTTTCAAACTGTATTTTGGTGTTAGGCTAGTTCTTTGTATTTATTCAGTGTAACAGTCACTCAATAAAGTAAGTTAATCAATCAGAAATAATTAGTAGTGACAGTAGAAAGAAGATGGTACATCTGATAGATGTGTCTGAAAGACTTAGTGGAATCTTAACTGTGCAAACTCCTAAGACATTTGAGTATCATGATAAACTTAATAGCTTTGTGTTCCAGTTAAACTTTAAAGATTTTATAGTAAACAGTAGGAGCAGGCTGAAGTTCTATGTTATCACCAAGCAGCAAGGGATAACCTGTCTTTGGGGAAGATGGTTGTGTCAAATCACAGTGATTTTTCTGTACGTAATCGTGGATGTAGGAAGGAAAGAGGTTTTTGAGCTAAGAGAAATGCAACCTCCTGTTCACATGTACATATTTTAGAGGGAGTATGTTAAGCAGGAGGGCAAAGCTTAGTGCTATAATCCACAAGAATGGTGCACACCTGACTTACAGGATCTGGCTTTGCTATCCATGGTTGACCTGCTTTGGCTTTTATTTCACATCTTTCTGCTCCTGAATTTACAAATTCATCCTACTCAGTATTTGCTTTCTGATCTCCATTCTAATGGCAATCCCAGGAAAGTGGTGAGGGTCCCTACCAAATAGTCAGCCCTTCCCCAGAAGGCTGATGGAGAAGACTTCTGTGGTGTTGCAGGTCTCATGAAAACCTCTGCACAAAGGGCTGAGGAGCTACAAAGAACCTAAAGTTGAAAGTTCTTAAAAGAGCAAAAGGCCAATCCACATTTTGACTCTAGGCTTTCTCTCTCAGCACATAAGTCAGGTGAAGAATTAACTGGTTGTCACTGGGCACATACACTTTTGTGCATTTGGAGCTTATTGATCATTTTGTCTTTAGTCCTGGTCCCTGAAAGATGGGATGGCAATTGCACAGCAGGGCAGTTGGGAGCTTCTGCATGTTGAGGTGGCATAAGAGTTCTTTGTGAAAAATAGGCTTGAAATTCTGTTGGAGAAAGAAGTGAGGGGACCAGGTTTGTATTATTGGTTTATCTGGCATATAGGATTACTAGTTGCAGCTTGTGTTGTATAGAACCTAAGAGCTCTGGGTGGAGACCACACCACACAGTGCTGTCAGAGACGGGGCAAAAAGCTCTTTTGTGCCTCTGAGGACTTGGAGTCTGAAGCAAGGAACTAGTAACTCAGTGGAGAAAAGCAGAGAAAAGGACGAAAAACTCTCAGTGCTGTTTACTGGGATCCTATGAGAATGGGTGGCAGAACATCGAGAGGGTTCAGTGCTGAAAGACACCACTTAGGTTAAAGCAGTGATAGAACAATTTTGTTAACTCAGGTCACAAAACTCACCCTGTTTCTCTGTGCAAACTTTTCAGGCACAGGAGAAAGAGAGAGAAATAGCAGAATGGCCTGGCTATATCTAGGTGAGCTACAAGAGCAGAAGGAGAGGGAAGATGATTCATCAAGCAGCTGTGAGAGGGCTGTATGATCTCCTGAGCTGGGATTAGTCTGGTGAGTCTGATGAAGTGCAAGTCCTCTCACTCCATATCCTTCAGCTGCAGGAAGGAAGAAGAAATAGTGTGGAGGTACCTCCCCCCTGAAATCCCGGGGGTGGGACCCTGCAGGGTATAAGAATGTCCCTGTCCCTGCTCCCATGTCACGTGTACCCCATACCTGTTCCTGATTGGGTTGGTTTGGGTGCCTGGGCCTGGGGAAGAGAGCAGGGTCCTGTGACTGGAGAGTCTGCTTGGGAACTCCAGCCATGCGGCTGGAAGAATAAATCATCTCTGAACATCTAAAGAAATATCGCTTCATCTTTCCTTCCAAGTTCATTGCTGTCTTATATATTGTTGTAAGGATTCCCCACACTACAACAAATGGTGGAGATATGCAGACATTTGATCCCTGAAAACGATTTCTAAAGGTCCGGAGTACACCAATGTGAATTGTGAGTAATTGAACTTTCTTATTGTCTTGGTTTTGGCTGTACTTTCTGACCAGATGGAGAAATCAGAGGAGTTGTGGCTATCTGAGCCACAGAGAAAAATGTACTTGGAAGTGAAAGAAATTCTAGCGCAACAAAATGCAAAACTGGACCCAGGACATTTAGAACACTTTTTTGACTGGCTTTTCAAAACTTCTTTTATGTCACTCGAGACTTAATTTTTGATGTTGACTTTCCTGTGACTAGAGGGGACAATTTTTGGAAAGAAATCGATGACTTGATAATGATTCAGTCAAGAAGTGGAATGGTAGTAGAATTGATCCTAGCATCTTTTGCAATTGAAGATGCTCTCATAAAGCATAAAATCAGTCCCAGTAACACAGAGGTGCATGCAGCAGAGGTGCCTGCGGCAGAGGTGTCTGTGGTGCAGGCGCCCAGCTCCCCTGAAAGCACAAGCCGTAGAGCAGACCCAATCCCTATATCAGAGGGCACTCCCAAGCGACAACGGGCAAGAGACCAACATTGAAGACGCTGGATGAGAGAGTGCATTCCTAGTGGTCTCTGAGGTATTCTTACAGTGAATAAAGAAGGACAGATAGTAGAAATAGCTGAAAATTGCGTCTGAAAAACGCAAAAAAGCGAGCCACGAGAGCAGAGGCGTGAGCAGCAGAGTGAGCGGCGAGGGCAGCGGCGAGGGTGGTGGCGGCAGAAGTGTGCCCAGGCAATGGCCACCCTGTGCTGCGTGGTGAGCGATGGTCCAAGCTCGAACCTCGCACCGAGAAAGGCAGCGGCGATTGTGGCAGTGGCTATGGCGATTGCAGTGAGCCACGCCGAACCGAGGTGGAGTAGCATGGGGGTGGCAAGAAGGGAACTGCGCTAACGCCCAGCAGTGACATGTCTGTAGCCGACAGCAGCAGCAGCAGTGGCAGCGCCGGTGGTACAAAGCAGCACACACGCGAACGTCTTACAGGGCGTGGCCCTGCAGCCGCGCAAATGCCCGTAAAGCGTGGAGCAGCTGAGCGGGGCTCCAGAGGAGAAGCGAGCACAGTGCCAAGCGGCGGTGCAGAGGGGGCTGATGGTGGTGCAGCCACAGTGGTGGTGTGCAGCAGCACAGCCAGACTGGACCCGCATGGCCCCAAATACAATCCCGAGGAGCTGAAACCCCATGGAAGGAACACACTGGCAGCCCTGGCCCCCAGCCGTCCTGGCTGTGGCAGCTCTGGCGCCAGAGCAAGCAAAATTGAAAAAGAAAGCAAGAACAAGGCAACGTGGAAAAAGAAAAAAATTATCGCAGCTAAGGTTTTTAGACCTGTAAAATGGTATAATATAAAGAAAATTTATGGTTTCTTTTTGAGAAATGATACAGGAGACAATATTTTTGTCCATAAATCTGCTATTGAGAAAAATAACCCCAAAAGTAATGTTCCAAGCTTAGAAGAAGGAGAAAGAGTAGAATTTAAAATTGTGCAAGGAAGAAAGGGCCCACATTCAGCATTTGTTACAGGCCCTGGGGGTGTTCCTGTGAAAGATAGTTGATATGCTAGACAATATCCCCATAATCCATGTCCTTTCCCCCATCCCACCTTCCCTTTTTATCCCATGCCTCTTTATCCCTCATATAAGCCCAACTCAAATTTCCCTTTCTGGTTCCCCTCACAAAACCATGTTTTTCCATTTGCCATGAACCCCTTTGCAATGCCGACGGGGGGATGAGAAGGATTGAAGGAAGAAGTTAACCGTCATTTTCTAAGATTCCAACAAGTACAAAAAGGAAAAAACTCTTTCCTGACTCAGTTTCCATCTGAAGCATGCTCAAGTCCTGTCTCCCTTCTGGTACTCAAAAGAAAATCGGTTTGGATATTTGGGGACTCAAGATAGTGGCTTCTTTTCTTTTGAAATTGTTTTGTTATGTTTATCCAACTGTTTCCAATGTTCTTTTATTTAATAAGAAAGGGTGAATTGTGGAGGTGCCTCTCCCCTGAAGTCCGGGGGGGGAGGAACCCTGCAGTGTATGAGTCTCTCCCTGTCCCTGCTCCCATGTCACGTGTGCCCCATACCTGTTCCTGATTGGTTGGTTTGGGTGCCTGGAATCGGGAAGAGAGCAGGGTCCCATGACTGGGGTCTGCCTGGGAACTCCAGCCATGTGGGCTGGAGGAATAAATCATCTCTGAACATCTAAAGAAATATCGCTTCATCTTTTCTTCCAAGTTTACTGGGGCCCTAAGGGCCCTGAAACAGCACGAAAGGCCTTAGAACAAGGGACACGCAGCTTACACACCTGGGACCAATAGAGAAGTTACATGTTTTACATATATTCAATAGAAAGTATGAAGTACACACACCGGGACTAATAGGGAAGTTACACGATCACGTGGATGGGGCCAACAAACTGTATAATTGGCTATACTGTAGAACAATAAACGGAGCCTGTTACATGCATCATATTGGTGTGATTGCTCCCCCCCGCTTCGGGCCGTGGCATATGGTGACCTCGACGTGATCCACTGCAAGCCAGCGGACGAGAGACGAAGCGGGAGAGAAGCCTTGGTGCCCGAGAGAGGTGGTAAGGAAAGTGGCCACTTCTGACCGGAGAGTCAGGCAGACTGAGGTCTGGACGGGGTGAGTTTTCGCTGTATCAGCGGTGGAAAAGGCGAGCCTGGAGGGGTTGCTCCGCCCGGCGGAGCGGACGAACTATAAGGTTACACGGGCTGAACTGACAGAGTTGTTATTCTGGGCGAAACGGCATAGTCTGATGTCAGAAACTGCGCAAGTGTTTGAGTTGTCGGCATGCAAGAAAGTAGGTGAAGAACTGTGGGGGAGGAATCCAGGGGGGACAGAGGGGAGCGTATCTGTAATATGAGAGAACCACCAGGTATGATGCTGCGGCTCCCAGGCAGAGACCTTACCAATCGAGCGCCTATAGCTGCGAACCGCACTCCCGAAGAGACCAGAGCTCTGAACCCCCCCGAGACCCGAACTTTTAATGCCGCACAGAGGGATGCGCTTCGGTTACTCAGTAGACGATTTTGCTGAGAAATACTCCCTTCATACTGAAGAGATTATTGCTACTCCCTCACACAAAGGTCCCTATAATGATTTAATACCTCCGTGGGGTGGCGTACCTGTTAATGCTAAGTCCTCATCACTCGCACCCGCTGACCCCTAACTTCCTAAACTGGCAGACGAACAGAAAATATCACCGCCCCCCGCCCCCAGGCAGCTGCAGGGCAGAATCTGTGAGTTCCGAAATGCCTCTGCTGGTCGCCCAGTGGGTTTGTGGCCGCGCTGGCCTGGGGAGCCCTGCTGCCCTGTGGAATGCAGACCGGACTTTGGGAGACTTGGGGTGTGCCTGGAGGCTGCTTCCCCCGAGCGGCGAGACAGAAGCAGGGACTGCGGGGATGGGACATAACAACACAGCCGAGATCACTGTCTGTCTTAAAATCTGCGATAGAGCAGGCAAGAGACGCTGAGACTACGGACGGTCCGGAAGCTGCTCTATTCTCCAAGCCCCAGCCGCTGCCTGCAGGAGCGGCAGCGCGGCCCCAGCGCCGCTATCACCTTCCTGCAGGGGGGCTGGGGGCTGGGAGACTCGAGACAGCGGCCGGTCCAGCGGAGCTCGCCGGTCCTTGGGCCGGTCCGCCGCCGCCCGCTGGCTGGTCTGCGGGCGAGATGCACCAGCCTTGGTGCTCCCACAGGCATTGATGACCATCCTCAGCCTGGCCCTTCTACAAGCAGAGACTGAATTTTAATAGAGACTGAACTTTAAGTTTCTTATATTGTTATACAGAACTTTAGGCTTCTTATATTATAGAGTCAGATTGTTATTGTAGAATGTAAAGCTTTAATACTGTCTAGAATTATTACTGATGTAGAATTCTTAAAGCTATTCAGAATTAATGACTGGACATATAAATGGGTTCTCATGACACTGCTGGAGAATCTCTCTGCCTATTCCAAATTGGTATTTGATAAGGACTCTGGCTGGTAACTGGCCATTGCTAAACAGACCCCTTTTTGCTGAATTTGCTCCTTCCTCTTGCAAAGGATCCTACAGAAGGATGGCAAATGTGACCTTTTTGGTACTTTTTCTCAAAAAATATGGTTGCTAAAAAGCTGGCAGAGAAGGTTTTCCTGAGAAATCCTTCAGCTTTCTCACACTCCGTGGGAGTTATCTCTTTCACACACAGCCAAGGCACAGCAGAGAAGGACAGTTGTGTCCTCTGTCCTTGCACCTGCAGAGTTGTTTTGAGAACCAGGAAGTTGTTTTCTTTACACTAAGTATAATATTTAGAAATGGGTGATTTGCCACTTTACTTGTCAGCCTTGAGCTAGAATTGGTGGGATGGGTATCCCACTGCGGTTGCTTTGCAAATGACAAATTCTTTGTCACCAGAGCAGTTAGCAGTTGAATTACATTCCCTTTTCCACTCATCAGCCAGAGGCCTGCAAAAAAAAAAAAAAAAAAAAAAAAGCTTGGGGCTTTGAAAAAAAGAGGGGGAGCTTTCCCCTACAGAAATCTTGCATAAAGCCTTGGTGGTACTTAATTATAAAAATCCAGTTAGTACTACTGCTGCTGAAAATCCGACTCAAACCCTCTTTCCCATTTCTCAGACGCTACTTTGGCCCTGCTGCATACACCTGTGTATGTTCAGACCTGGGACCATACTATGAATAAGTGGGAGGAACCACATCAGTTGCTAACTTGGGGTCAAGGTTATGCTTGTGTTTCCACAGGAACCACCTCCCTTTGGATCCCAGCAAAGTGGGTCAAGCCCTGGATCAAGCCTGTGAATCAGAGCGACGACAGCGACGGCTGCAACCCCTCTGTGAAGCCCTCACCCGGGTTATAGCCAATCTCGTACCCAGTAGCAATTGTCAGCTGCACTGGGACTCTGTCTCCTTAGAGGAGCAAGTGGATGCTGTCGTGAGGTGTGCAGTTAGAACTAGGCTTGCCGCACTTTGTGCCACTATGTGTGGCTGTCGTAAGAGAATAATAGACTTTGTGATACCGTGTGGGCAGTGCAGACGGCCCTGGTGACACTCACAGGGCCCTGTGTGGTTAGAGCCTCATCTTATTGGATGCTCAGAGTGCAGAGACCTCTGGCCCTCTGCATTCCCTGAGGAGGCTCTTACTTTGTGGCTAGGGAGTGATTTAGATCAAGACACTCAGCCACATCAGCTATGGAAAGATGAATTGTTTGAAGATGATGATTGCTTAGAGATTAGTTGCATAGCATATCTTTTGTAACATAGGCTTGCTTTTGCTGAAGTAGCGAAAAAGACTATAGTTATTGCTTTGTACGTGAACGAACTTGTAGATACCATGATCGAGTGGGTGGTGTGTGTACTGATGCTTATATTAGATAGTTCCAGCAGCCTTGTACGCATTGCTGCACCTAGAGATAACGTTTAGCGAATTGCACAGGTCAGCCAGCCTTGTGTTTAGCCCTAGGAGGATGTAGGGTTTACCCCTAGCCAGCATGTGCAATGCTTCCTGGTTCAATCTCTAAACATTACATTGACATCTCCCCCAGAAGAGTTAGATCCTTCTGGCAGCTACTGCTGTATTTGAAAAAAGAGGGGGAGATGCTGGGGCCCTGAGGGCCCTGAAACAGCACGAAAGGCCTTAGAACAAGGGACACGCAGCTTACACACCTGGGACCAATAGAGAAGTTACATGTTTTACATATAGCCAATAGAAAGTATGCAGTACACACACCGGGACTAATAGGGAAGTTACACGACCACGTGGACGGGGCCAACAAACTGTATAATTGGCTGTACTGTAGAACAATAAACGGAGCCTGTTACATGCATCATATTGGTGTGATTGCTCCCCCCCGCTTCGGGCCGCGGCACAAGTTCATCGCTGTCTTATACTTCTTGTAAGGATTCCCCGCATTACAACAAAATAGCATTCTGCTTTTCATCCTCCTTTCCCACTTCTTTCTCCCAAGGAGGACTGTACATTGCCACCCAAGTTGCCAGCCTCTGAAAGGGCTGTTTTTAATACATCTGCTCATGTGCCCAGGGTCTCAAGGAAAGAAAATGAACCGCATTGCTGCACTGTCTTTTTCTGCCTCGTGTACCTTCTTTCATTTGTTTTTCAGCCACTGCAGACAATAATTATTCCCTTTAGAAAGGCCTTTTAAATACAATTGCAAGTATCCAGGAATTACATGGAAAGCTACAGTATAATGAAGAACATAAACCCAATGCTGATGCTGAAATAACTTTTGGCTTTTAACAGAGGAGACGAGTCTTGATGGTGATGACCTAATAGCATGTTTTAATATGGGAGTTCCAGAAATTTTAAAATTTTCCCAGCAAGTTTTATATCACATGACATTTCAAATAATTGTGGAATACCATTAGAAAAGGAGGGAAGGATTTGCCTGACAAATTATGACAATCTAAGTGAGAGATGAAGAAATAGCAGTATGTTTTTCCTCCATCCAGTTTGTATCCCATTTCAGAGGCTGTGTGCACCGCCCTAACTACAGCAAAACCAAAAACCCCAGTGCTGCTGGAACTTGAAGTGGGCCCATGTAGCAAATGGTGTCACAGGACATTTCAATGAAAGTATATTGTGGCTATAAAGCAACAGACATAATTGGCCAGCTGATGTCTGAGATGGAAGTGGAGCTCCTTACGTCATTCAGAGCCCTTGGAGATGCCCTAATTTTGCATTTCCTGAGGTATTTGTGCTTGGGTAGAACTCAAGTCGTAAAGTGGCTTTACACTGTTGTGTTCCTACTCCTCCATAATATCCTGTGATTTCATAAATGATGTTAACTTTAATGATTTAACAAGAAATATAATTATGGTTTCTACGGGAACTGTGACTTTAAATATCCTGAATTATGTACGTATGTAATCTCAAATATAATGAAAGACTAATGCAGCTCATTGAATGTAAATTATATTCAAAGTTAAAACTTCTAGGAGAGAATTACTTTTGAATTATCTGGATGGAAAAACACACACAAGAAACCCCTCCTTAGCATCAAAAATTATGTTGGTTCATGCTCAGATGGTTGAAAATAAAATAAAGTATATTTTGTATTTTCCAAGCTAATTTCTTTCTTGACTGAAAATAAGCAGGTGAATATAGTTTGTCAGTGTTGTTTACACTGTATAGAAGTTTATGAACACACCTTCTGATGGAGAATTATTGTGTTGCTCCCAGGAAATGTTGACACTACTTGTGATTTGGGAAGGTAACACTGCCAGCAAACTGCTGATGGCTCTTTGCCTTGTTCCTCTGAGGCCCTGCTTTATGGCTGAGGATGTCGTGTTTTGATCAGCAAAAAACCGCCCCAAAGATGTTTGCCTCTGAGAACAAGTACATTTGTGTGAGGCCAGTTTTAGCTCTCAGACAAGTTTGCTGTATTCTACGCAAGGGAAAGAAAGGAATTTGGAAAAGGTACCAGCATTGCTGTGAGCAGGGAGGCAGTTCAGAGTGAGGGTGGCAATGCTTGGACTGAGAAAACAGATGCCCCTAAAGCAGTTGGGAATGTTCCCAAAGGACTGGGAATCTCAAAGGGGTGGAAGCACGGGGCCTCCCTCCCTCTCCATCCAAACTAGAGAAAAGCAGTCCTTCTTCCAGACAGCAGAAATGTGAATTTTTAATATTTCTTTTGCTTTAAAACTCTTCAAATCCGTATTATAGAGTGGGCCTGGGAGGATTCTTTTCTTCTCTCACAGTCACAGCTCTGATGTCTTAGGTATAGAAGAGGAAATAAAACATAAATAGGTTTTATTCCTTAAATTTGAGGTGATTTTTTTTTCCCTGAAGTGGATTTGTTCTTTTGGATTTTTGTCAGTGTCTGAGGGCAGCATTTGTTTCAATGTCTCCAAGTGAGTAGCTCTGTGCTTTGTATCCTGGCAGATCTGTGGAAATGTGAAGGAGGTTCAAATACAGCACAAAATACTTAAACTTTTAATGAAGACTTGAATTATAAATCCTTATAAATCACTCATCATAATAATGCATATTAATAATGAATAGAAAATAAGTATGGCTACTTTATTTAGAGTACCTGTCCTTGTGATTTGAACCTAAGAAGTTAAGAATGCAATTTAGTTTCTGAGTTTATATTTCTGGCTTCTAGCTTTAGGCAAGCAGTTCAGTAAAAAATAAGCTGGAGAGTTGTTGTAATGAGGGGAATCCTTACAACATATATAAGACAGCGATGAACTTGGAAGGAAAGATGAAGCGATATTTCTTTAGATGTTCAGAGATGATTTATTCCTCCAGCCGCATGGCTGGAGTTCCCAGGCAGACCCCAGTCTTGGGACCCTGCTCTTCCCGGGCCCTCAGGCATCCAATCCAATCAGTCAGGAAGAGGTATGGGGCACACGTGACATGGGAGCAGGGACAGAGGCAGACCCGTACCCTGCAGGGTCCTTCTCCCCGGGATTTCAGGGAAAGGCACCTCCACAATTCACCCTTTCTTATTAAATAAAGAACATGGGAAAATACAGTTGGATAAACAACAAAACATTTTCAAAGGAAAGGAAGACATTATCTTGAGTCCCCAGATGTCCAAACAGATTTTCTTTGGAGCATCAGAAGGGAGACAGGACTTGAGCACGCTTCAGATGGAAACTGAGGAAGGGGTTTTCCTTTTGGTACCTGTTGGAATCTTAGAAAATGATGGTTCATTTCTTCCCTCCCTCCTTTTCGTCCCCCTCATTGGCATTGCAAAGGGATTAATGGCAAATGAAAAAGACTGGTTTTGTGAGGGGAACCAGAAAGGGAAATTTGGGCTGGACATATATGGGGGGAAAAGGGACATGGGATAAAAGGGGAAGGTGGGATAGGGGAAAAGGTAGGGATTATGGGGATATTGTCTAGCGTATCTAGTGCCTTTGACAGGGACACCCCCAGGGCCTGTAACACAGGAGGCCTGTGGGCCCTTTCTTCCTTGCACAATTTTAAATTCTACTCTTACTCCTTCTAAGCTTGGAACATCACTTTTGGGGTTCTTTTTCTCAATAGCAAATTTCTGGACAAAAATACTTTCTCCAGTATTGTTTTTCAATGAGCAACTGTAATTTTTCTTTACATTATACCATTTTACAGTTCCAAAAACCCTAGCTGCGATAACCTTTTCATTTTTCCAAGTTCCTTTTTTCTTGCTTTCATTTTTGGTTTTGCTCGCTCTCGCCTCAGAGCTGCCACAGCCAGGACTGCCATGGCTGGGTCCACCAGCACGTTCCTGTCGTGGGGTCTTGTTTCCTCAGGATCGCATGTGAGGCCGTGCGGGTCCAGTCTGGCTGTGCTGCTGCATGCAGCCACTGTTGGCTACTCCGCCTTCGGCCACCTTTGCACCACTGTTTGGCGCCATGCTTGCTTCCCCTCTGGAGTTCTGTGTGACTGCTCCACACTTTCCGGGCATTCACGCGGCTGCACGGCCGTGCCTGCTGAGGCGTTCATGTGTTCGTGGCTTCGTATGGCCGGCACTGCCGTCGCTGCTGCTGCTGTCGACTACAGACGTGTTGCTGCTGGGCGCTAGTGCGGTTCCCTTCTTGCCCCCACGCCGCTCTGGCTCAGCTTGGCGTGGCTCATCATGATCGCCATAGCGACTGCCACAATCACCGCTGCCTTCTCAGCGCAGGGCTCAGGCTCAGACCGTTGCTCACCACGCGGCATGGGGTGGCCATTGCCGGATCGCGCCTCTGCTGCTGCTGCTCTCGCTGCCGCCCTCGCCACTCGTGCCTCTGCTCTTGTGGCTCGCTTTTTGCATTTTTTAGCAGCTATTTCTAGTAGCTCTCCATCTTTATTCACTGTAAGAATACCTCGGAGACCCCTAGGAATGCACTCTCGCATCCAGCATCTTTGTCGTCGCTCTCTCACCCGCTGTCACTTGGGAGTGCTCTCCGATACAAGGATGGGGTCTGCTTTACAGCTCGTGCTTTTAGGGGAGCTGGGCGCCTGCACCGCCGGCACCTCAGCCACAGGCACCTCTGCCACAGGCACCTCTGTGTTACTGGGACCGAGTATGTGCTTTATGAGAGCATCTTCAATTGCAAAAGATGCTAATATCAATTCTACTACCATTCCACTTCTTGACTGGATCATTATCCACTCATCGATTTCTTTCCAAAAATTGTCCCCTCTAGTCACAGGAAAACCAACATCAAAAATTAAGTCTCGAGTGACATAAAAGAAATTCTTAAAAAGCCATTTAAAGAAGTGTTCTAAATGTCCTGGGTCCAGTTTTGCATTTTGTTTAACTAGAATTTCTTTCACTTCCAAGTACATTTTTCTCTGTAGCTCAGATAGCCACAACTTCTCTGATTTCTCCATCTGGTCAGAAAATACAGCCAAAAACAAGACAATAGGGAAGTCAATTACTCACAATTCACATTGGTGTACTCCGGACCTTTAGAAATCATTTTCAGGGATTGAATGTCTGCATATCTCCACCATTTGTTGTAGTGTGGGGAATCCTTACAACAAGTATAAGATAGTGATGAACTTGGAAGGAAAGATGAAGCGATATTTCCTCAGATGTTCAGGAATTATTTCATTCCTCCAGCCCACATGACTGGAGTTCCCAGGCAGACTCCAGTCATGGGACCCTGCTCTTCCCGGGCCCCAGGCACCCAAACCACCCAGTCAGGAACAGGTATGGGGCACACGTGACATTGGAGCAGGGACAGAGGCAGACCCGTACCCTGCAGGGTCCCACCCCTGGGATTTCAGGGGAATGCACCTCCACAGAGAGTCAGTGGAGTTTCAAACAAAAATAAAATAAAAGCACACCAGGAGTTCAAACAAAAACCAAGCTAACAGGATGCTGGCAGAGATAATTCTTTTTGTCTAGCTGGAAGGTTTAAAATATTCAGTATCCAATCTCCTGCCCCTGTCATTCTCTGACTAAACTGTGATAAGTTTTTATGCTACTGAAGGACACATACAGTAGTTTACCTTGAAAAATATTTTTCCTCTTTTGTTCTAATGTGACCAAAGCTCCCAAGTTCCCATAAAAAAGGCTGAGTCTTGTGGCAAATTATCTTCCTCAGTTTGCAGAGAAAGTGAATAAGCTAATCTCTTTTTCTCTTTACAGGATACTTTTGTTGAAAAAGTAGAATTTATATTTAAGACTTTCACTGTTGATTTCTCTCCTTACTATTATATAACCACCAGATGTCTCTAAAACCATATTCTCTTATAAACATTTTATAGTCTTTGAAGATGTTGAAAATCTGGGATTTATAGGACTATTACATCCATCTACCCAGGGATCAAAAGCTCTATTACAATTACCCCAAGTGCAAAGTCAGAAAATTTATTTCGCTGAGCAGATAAGTTTGAGAATTTTCAAAAGTCCTCATTTAATCTGTATACAGTAAAATCTAATATACTAACCTCCTTTTGAGATCTAAAATTAAAATCCCTGTAGGACACAATACTTTTATCAAAAATGTGACCAAGGGAAGATTTATTAAATGGGATAGCAATCCCATGAATCTGAATATGCCATATGGTAGTTTATTTCCTTTTGCTTATTTGAAGTTCATTTAGTTTCATACAAATAGATTTTTAAAAATTCATATAAAGAAGTCCCCAATGCGGCAGAATTTTTGATGAACCAGATGAAAATATCAGCCTCATGTTCTGAAGGATCTCTATTGCAAATATGCAATTCTTGATCTTCCTCTGTTAAATCTTGAAGCTGATAATTCGGTTACATGAGTTGACAGCCAATATGTGACCTTGTAAAAAATTCAGAGCAGGAATACACAAGCTGAGGATACTGCTTGGTACAAACTAGGACCAGCAGGTAGGAAAAGACACATTGACTTGGAAATGGTCAACTTGACCCTTGCAAATCCTGGCCTGCGTCACAAAAAGGTGCGACCAGCAGGTTGAGGGAAATTATCCTCTGTCTCTACTCTGGAGGCCCCACCTGGAGTTCCACATCCAGCTCTGGGGTCCTGGCACAGGAAGGATGTGGCGCTATTGGAGCAAGTCCAAAGAAGGTCATGGAGTTGCTCCCAGGGCTGGAGCCCCTCTGCTCTGGAGCCAGGCTGGGAGAGCTGGGGGTGTTCACCTCGAGAAGAAAAGGCTCTAAGGAGGCCTCAGAGCACCTTCCAGTGCCTGAAGGGGCTCCAGAAGAGCTGGAGAGGGACTTGGGATGAGGGACGGAGGGATAGGACACAGAGAATGGCTTCCCACTGCCAGAGGGCAGGGAGAGATGGGATATTGGAAAGGAGTTCTTCCTTGGGAGAGTGGGGAGGCCCTGGCACAGGATTCTCAAAGCAGCTGTGGCTGCCCCTGGATCCCTGGAAGTGTCCAAGGCTGGGTTGGGTGAGGCTTGGAGCAACCTGGGTTAGTGGAAGGTGTCCCTGCCCAAGGCAGGTGGTGGAACAGGATGAGTTTTAAGGTCTGTTCTCACCCAAAGTGTTCTGTGATTTATGAAATTAAAACTGTTGAGGAAGAAGGTGAAGCTCAAGGGTCTCCAGCGTAGCCATCCTTCACCAACATCACCAACACTTCCTTCCTCTTCTACAGGTGTCAACTGGACATATGCAAGGCAACCTAGGACAGAATGGGAACACTGGAGAATTATATAATAGGCAAGAGCCGCAAACTCTTATGAACATAAGGTCTTGCTTGTGTCTTTTTTACTGCAAAAATGCTAATGTTTGTGAGCTTGAAAAACACATTATTGAAATCAGTCATAATTAACTGTAGATAAAATCCTAATAAATCACTAATAATGGAGTAGCTATCTTCAAATTGAAAAAAAAAATGGAAAGACTAGGAGAGGGTCAGACCAGCGAGCTATGAAATTATTGAGGAAAAGAAATTATGACAAGAAGAACTGATACTCATACAAAGATAAAATGTATTGGAACATTTTAGTGAAGAAAAGCCCCATTTTCCTGAGGAACGAAGAGAAATTGAGAGAAGAAATGATATTTGTTCCCAGGAAGCACCAGCCTCTCTGTGTAACTGAGTTTGTGTGTTACCACACTCTGAGGCCACTGAAATGTGTGCTGCAATTTCGCCATTCTGCATTATGAATGTTTTTAATGGGAAGAGTTAATTTCAAAAGGAATACCTAATTTTTCAGATAAGATGAAATGCCATGATCATGCTGGCCTCAAGATGGATTTTAAAGCAGAGTCATGAATTATTTCAGAAGTAAAATAATTTTCTGCCCTATCCAGAGGATTGCGGAGGAGCTTGCTCTTCCATTACTGTATATTATTTGAGGAAGAGGGGAAAAAGTCTGTAATCATAACTTACTGTGTATGTGGACAGGAAGAGAATGGAAGTTCAATTCTGGCATTGCAGTTATTGATGTCAATAACATAACTAGCTTTTTACATGGAAGCCCACATGCTGCAAACAAACTGGAACATAAAATAATTGCAGCCATTCATAGAAATCTCCTGCTTTCAAAGTTAATGTTCTGAAGTAACATAAATATGCAACTAGTATTTGCAGACATAAAGATATCTCAAAATCATAAAAGTCAAATCCTGTCATTGTCAAGGCAATCAAACTAGGTAAAATGTAACTCCTCTGTCTGCTGCATATGCTACTGCACATAGCAGTAGCAAATGTGTTTAAAGATATTGGTTTGGGGCAAGCAGGAAAACCTGCTCTTTCCAAGGAATTATGTTAGCACTATATGAAGTGCTTTTTAGATTTGTTTGGAGCACAGGGTCAAGGTTTGGTCATCTCACTAAAATTAAAAAAAAGTAATCTGGTAAAAAAGAATTATGAAGTGAATAGCCAAGATAAGAAATGGAATTTCTATCCAGGGAAAGTCTGCAAAATGGATTGTTTGCTTTTTTTTTTTTTTTTTTTCCCTGGAGCATAATTAAGTGAAATTGTTGAAGGATTTAAACTAGTTAAGGACATTTATAACCCTAAGTCTTATAGGTATACTTGAGGGTATGGAGAGAAAACATTGGAGCACCCAGGGCAGAGAACGCTGGTACCATCTGTCTGTCAGGCATAGTGTCCTTTATGGCCATCACAGAGCTTTTGGGAAAGTGACTTGTCTGTATTCAGCTGGTTGGATTCCTTCCACATGTCTTTTGTCCTTATATATAAGGACTTCTCTGTGAATTGATCTTTGCACACATGTAAGCTTTTTCAAGCCAAAAGGAACGACAAGGTTACAGCTCAGCAGCCCCCACAGATGCAGGAGGACACTGGGGACCAGGGACCAGCTGCATGGCCATGCTCTTCCTGGCACGCAGGCATTTCTGCAGCTTCTCATCCCAAAGGGCCATGCATGGCACCAGCAAAATAAGTGACCTGGCTGTGTTTGGAAGCCTCATCTCCAAGAGGAGCAGTGTCTTTGACCTATTTGGAATTTGCTAGTGGAGTATTTAATTTGTCAGTGCCCCACCTGAAGCCCAAGCAGATGAGTTTTAACTACTTCTAAAATTTCCTGTCCCCAAACCCTACTTGAATAATGTGACAAGTCTGTCTCTGGAGCTGTGACTCCCTTGTGCTGTCAGTTTAATTTACAGTACCTTTATCCATCACCTCAAGGGCAAGGTTTCCTCCTCCAGATGTGTGATAAAATGTCTGTTGCCAATTCACTTTTGGGTTGATACTGGCACAAGGATGTAATTGCAGATACTTGACTGAGATGAGCTTTGCAGCATCTCACATATGTACGCCACCAAGGAAGGTAGAAATGAAGCCTGTGCTTAGTGACTGCATAGGTATGAAATTCTTGTTGCCACACGTGGCGATCATTTTGCAAAGCTAGTTTTCCAATGTGAATATCTTGTAATAAGAATCTCTATACAAATAGCATTCAAATTGTTTTCCCATCAGCATGTAAAAGGCAACTAATGACATTGCCATGACATTGTCATGCACTTCCCAAACTATTTCTTATTATATTCTTGCAGTGTGATGAAAATGCTCTGGGCTTTCTGCAGGTCGGCACGGTACTAATATTGCTGCTGTTCTCACACCCATGGACAATGTAATGGTGCTGTAATGTTTTATTGCAACATATAGGAAAACTGCAAGAGGGGAACTAAAAGAAGTTATTTTTCTTCTCTGTGAAGTAGAGGCTAGTCACAAGATTTTAGCCTGTCACAGATGAAAAGGCTTGAACACAACGTCATGTGCTCTTTGCTTCCATGGAAGGGGCTTAACCATGAAAACATGCCTCTTTTTAATAGACATCATTTAGGATTGTTGTAATATGGGCAATCCTTACAACATATATAAGACAGCGATGAACTTGGAAGGAAAGATGAAGCGATATTTCTTTAGATGTTCAGGAATGATTTTATTTCTCCAGCCACATGGCTGGAGTTCCCAGGTAGCTCCAGTCATGGGACCCTGCTCCCTTCCTGGGCCCTGGGCACACACACCAACCAATCAGGAACAGGTATGGGGCACACGTGACATGGGAGCAGGGACAGGGACAGACCCGTACCCTGCAGGGTTCCTGCCCCCGGGATTTCAGGTGAAGGCACCTCCACATAAGATATCTTTAGAGCTGTTTTACTTAGGCCTCTTGAGCCAGACATAGGAAATGAGAAAATACTTATTTTCTTTTTCAGTATCTCCTACTTGCCTAAACCTAACATAAAGCATTAGAAAAAGCATCTTTCTATTTTGGTTTGGTTTCAGGACGTGCAGTTTTCCATCAAATAACACTTTTGTTACAGTGGTAATTGAAACTAAATTTTATACCTCTGCTCACATGAGTTGCAGCTCTTGTATAGCCCAATGCTTTGATGAAACCTGCTTTAAAATCATTCCTTGGAGAGTTGTTTTTCAAGGCTTGTAGCAGACAGCTGTTGCGATTTAAGTGCATTATGGAGTTCTTCCTTTCATTTCATCCAGCTTTGGATAATAATGTCCTATGTTGCCAAACTGTTTCTTCCTTATCTACCCCTTCTATGAAACCATTTTTAGCAGTGCATCATTGGAGTACATCAGGCTAACATAAGAGATTAGACGTCCAAATAGAGAAATGTGTCAACGTTTTTCCTGGAAGAATGAGGGTGTTACACAAGCCTCGTCAGCTAGATGATTTGCAGAGCAGAAAGTACTATAATTCCAAAAATATTTTTTTTGATATGTTTATTCTAAAATGGAGCAATATCAAATTTGCTGCTCTGGAGATCCAGATTTTTCTTCTCATAATGTTTTTTTTCTCTTCTGTTTCATGATTCCTGTTCACTGAATCAAATCTCTATGGCTTTTCAAAACTGAACTTCTACAGCACCAGTAATAATCTCATTGTTATTATATTATCCTTTTACATAGGTTTAAAGGCCAATTTATGACTGAAAGGTAATATCTGCAACCAGTAGGTTCCTGATTCTAATTTGCATGTAAATTAAACATTTTGGAATATGACTGTGATCTCTGAATACACACAAAAGTATGCTGTTTTGATTTCTAGAAAATAAAAATGCATAACATTAATAAGAAGAATATGTTTTATGTAGTGGCTTTTTTTATCTTACCAATTTCTGTTCATTTGAGTTTTTTTTTTTTTGAAAGCTTCTGTGGCAATGGCCGATTATTCCTGCTGTAATGTGGAACAGAATATGACAAAACCTTACTTATTTCCAAACACATTAATAGAGAACTCTCAGGTTAAATTCTGTCTGAAGCCCAGCACTGTGGGCTGTTAGTATCTACTGTTATGCTATTACAGGTGGGTGGGGAAGGTATGAGAGCAAATGGAGGGGAGGGAATTTTGATATATGGATTTTTTTATACTTTCTGATATATCGGGTTGTATTTAACACTATCCCCTTATTCTCGGCTTGAGATTTACAATACAAAAGACAAAGTAAGGATAGCTGAGAGAAGCTAAAAAAGCCCCAATCAACTAAATAAAGAAAAGGGAATAAATGGAACAGGGGAAAAAAAAGAACAAGATATCTCCTAGCTTCTAGCTTGTATTTAAAATGTGTTTATGGATCCTGTAAGATTCACTAAACCTGCTGAAATTTGGGCTGCTTCTTTTAAACAGTGTTGCTCATGTTTACTACCGCATAATTGAGTTTGTTAGAGTTACTCAGATTGCTTGGTTATTGGAAATATTCAGGCTCACCAGCACAGCTGAAAGGGAATAAAGCACTGGAAAATGTTGGGGAATATGGATTAATTTTATTTTTTAATGAGAATGTTTTCTTTCATGATGACAGACATTCCTACTGCTGGAGCTGCTCTTCCTGTGTACTAATGAAGACATGATGCAGGGAGTGAACCACAGGACCCTTGAGTCTGGAAGGCAAACATCAGCCTGGGTAATATGCAAGCTAGCAAATACCAGAAAGAATTTGGAGAAAAGAGGTTTGGGGGTGTATATATGGGAAGAACTTTCCAAAGAGCATGTTTACAGCAGCAAGGGCTCAAGCTCTTTGCTTTTGGGCTGAGTACTGATTCTGGTGATTGCCCTGGAAATTTTACCTGCTTAGGATAGAGGCTGGATTTTAGAGGTGGTTTTCCTGATTGATCAGTGAACTTTGAGCTCCTTGTGTGGGAAAGAAAAAGCCCACACTCTTCTTCTCTTAACCCTCCTACCCTGTATTAATTGGCCTCAAGGTAGGGAGGCATGTCCCAGGCTTAGTTTCATCCTGAACCTTCCACGGCAGCCAAGCTTTGACTGTTTTGCTTACAGCTGTTGTTTTACTTGGCCAGAGAAGCATGCTGGCTCTTCAGGAACAAAGCTGCTGTGTACATTCTGAGTGGCTAATTTGTATAACAAAGAAACATATCCAAGTTCCTTTGGTGGAGACCATGAAAAAATCTAGATTTGAATTGCTATCTTTTATTTTATGCCCATTCTGGACACTATATCTGGCAGAAGACACACTTCCACCCAGGCTTGCTCAGCTGAATGAATAAAGAAGGATTTTACAGACAAGAGCAGAGAAGCAGCAGAGATGTGGTATGTGCTTTAAACCCAGATGACTTTCTGCTGCCTTCCCCCCAGTTCCCTCTTTGTCTCCCAGGTTTACCAACTAATTTCCCACTTGCCTTCGAAGTGCCTGTCTGTGTGGAATGATCCAGCTGTGCCATGCAACAAACTGGCCAGTGCAGTGCCAGTGCTGGCTTGCAGATGGGATTTTCACTGATAAGTGATGTATTTTGAAGAACAAAATTTCACTGGGAAACTAGATGCACCTAGGCAATAGACTGGTTGTAATGCAGCGCTGGGATCCCAGAGGCGTCATCAAGCACTTGTACGAACTGACCATGTGTCTTGGGGTGACTTGATGTTGTATTCCCTGTCGCTGCTCTATGCCCAGAAATCAATTAGTACCTTTCTATGCCTTTAAACTGTGTCTGAGATGGGAGAGAGAGAGAGAGAAAAAAGTGTGTATTTTCAGAGCAGTTTCGTGTTCAAGGTTGCAGACACACTCCCTGACTTCCGCATTTTCTTTTCTTCTGCTGCTGCTGTGGGGAGAGGAGCGGAGGAAGCTGCTGCATTCTTTGCCGCCAGTTTTAGGCAAGTTTTCAGCTGCCTTTTCTCTGGAGAGAGACAGAGAGTTGAATTTTGTTTTATTGGGACTTTAGCTTTTTTTTTTCCTTTTTCTCTGCTGGACTGTTTCAACATCAGAACACATTGGGACTTTTTTCTACCAAGATGGAGGCCCTGGAGAAGGGCCCACCCTGACTTAGCTCCAAGAAGAGAGAGAGAAAGGCTACCTATGGAAGGTTTTCTCTCAGTGCAGCGAGAGGTTTTATTATTTAGCATTATTATCCTTTTCCTGTGTGTTTGTTAAATAAATAGTTTTATCTCTTTTACTTTCCTTCAAGGAAAATTTCTTTTTTTTCCTGAACCTGGTGTGGGAGGAGTGGTTTATAATCTGCTTTCTCTCAGAGGATATATTTCTAAATTTGACCAAACCAGCACAAATAATTAGTGGCGCCCAATGTGCAGCTCGAAGGAAAGTGAAAATCTTGTACTAATTACATTTTGGGTAGAATTTACTTATTCTGTGTTGAGGTATGTTGGTTGAGTTCATAATGTCTCTCTGGCTTGATATACTCATGTCTTTTTGGTCCTTAGGCTTGTTTGAGGTACTAATGCCTTTTTGGTCTGTAAGGCGCATTTGCCTATCCACAGCTTGCTCTGATCTTATCCTTGATAAGGACCTTTTGCAGAGCAGGGGCACGAATTAGAATTTCTGTTTTGCTGTGCTCAGTGATAATGATTTATAAGAAGTTGGCAAAGGTACAAGCAGCTGTTTGAAGTGTGTATGATAGGTGGTTTCTCTGTCCTAACCCCAGTCCTAGTTTTAGTAGCCTGTTTTGGGGGGTTATTAGTAATTGCAACCAGTTTGTTAGAGGTGGAGAAGACAGGGTTTCCCAGTCTTTCATCTCTCTCCCCTTTAAATTTGATACATTATCTCTTGAGAATGTTCAGTTTCCCCTGGATGTTAAACACCTTCCTGGTGTTTTATCTGGTAAGCTTCCTCTATGTGGTTTGCAGCTTGTCTAGAATAAGAGCTCAGATTTCCAGGGTGACTGCTGAGTCACCTGACCCAGAGGTGGAAAATACCGAGTGGTGTGGGGAATGGGAGGATATGGGCCAAATCCTGAAGAAATTCTCTGACCCAGTGGTTTGGAATTTCCCCCCTGAACAAATTCAGAAACCAGCTGAGGTGGTGAAATATCTGAAAGAGAAATATGATGACAATTCTAATGAGAAAAAGGTCATTGCAATATGTTGGGCCTTGGCATATGCCTATCACTCACTGCAGCAGGTAAAGGTAGAGGGGCAGGAAGACAAATCAGCAAAGCCTGCAGACACCCCAGTCACTCAAGCTGTAGCCAAACCAGACAGCAACCCCCAAACCAGACGGAGAGTCTAAGCCACTGACAGTGGCTCCTGTCATGAGGAAAAAAACACACAACCAAAACTGATCTCCCAGTGAAAGATAATAATGATGCAGGGGAAGAAACCTCAAAACCATCAACCGACTCAGGCACGGAAACTATTACTGAGTCCATGTCCATAAAGGACCTTCACAGCCTCAGAAAGGACTACACCCGGTGGTCTGATGACTCCATAATAAGTTGGACGGTCCGTATTTGGGAGGCTTCAGGTGATGATGTAATGCTGGATGGTGCTGAAGCAAGGCATTTGGGATCCCTGTCACGGGATCCAATTGATATCGACCAAGCGATAATAAGGAGGGCTGACTCTGCCAATATTTGGACATGGGTTTTGACAGGCATGAATGAAAGATATCCATGCGCAGATGACTTCTATATGGAGCAAACCCAGTGGAAGACCATGGAATAAGGGATCCAACATCTGAGAGAACTAGCGGTGGTAGAGATTGTCTTCACAGATGACCCAGGACTGAGGAGTCCAAACCAGGTCAGAGTTAATCCAGTGATGTGGCAAAAACTCATACGACTTGGGCCACAAGAATATGCTTCTGCTTTAGCAATAATGAAACTGGATTATGGTCTCAAATGAGACTGTATAGGATATGGCAGTGAAGCTGTGAGCATATGCAAATGCCGTGCATGGCCCAACACATGCAAGAATCGCAGCTGTGGAAACACGTGTGCAGAAATTGGAAGATAAAAAGAGGAAGAATCACCAGGAACTCAAGAAGAAGATCAAAGAGGGCCTTCTCCAAATCTTGGCAGTACATCAGAACCACAAAAATATGATGCTTTGGTTGACACTGGTACGCAGTGTACAATAATCCCATCGTAATGTGTGGGGGTATGCCGGGGCCCTAAGGGCCCTGAAACAGCACGAAAGGCCTTAGAACAAGGGACACGCAGCTTACACACCTGGGACCAATAGAGAACTTACACATTCCACATATAACCAATAGAGAGTATGATGTACACACTTGGGGCCAATAGGGGAGTGACACGACCACCTGGACGGGACCGAGAGAACTGTATAATTGGGTGTAATGTACAACAATAACCGGAGCCTGTTAGATGCATCATGTTGGTGTCGTCCCTCCCCCCTGCTTCCGGCCGCGGCAAATGGTGACCCCGACGTGATTCACCACAGCGGACGAGAGAGGAAGCGTGTGAAGTACCCCGGCGTCCAAGAGAGGCAGTAAGGAAAGTGGCCACATCTGACCAGAGAGTCAGGCAGGCGGAGATCTGGACGGGGTGAGTTTTCGCTGTATCAGCGGTAGAAAAGGCGAGCCTGGAGAGGCTGCGTCGCCCAGCGGGGCGGACGGACTTTAAGATTACACGGGCTGAACTGATAGAGTTGTTATTCTGGGTGAAACGGCATGGTTTGATGTTAGAAACTGTGCAAGTGTTTGAGTTGTCGGCATGCAAGAAAGTAGGTAAAGAACTGTGGGGAGGCGTCCAGGGGGGACAGAAGGGAGTGTATCCGTGATACGAGAGAACAACCAGGTATGATGCTGCGGCTGCCAGGCAGAGACCTTACCAATCGAATGCCTATAGCTGCGAGCCCGCGCTCCCGAAGAGACCGGAGCTCTGAACCCCCCCCCTTTTAACTCCACACAGAGGGATGCGCTTCAGTTACTCAGTAGCCGATTTTGCTGAGAAATACTCCCTTCATACTGAAGAGATTATTGCTACTCCCTCACACAAAGGTCCCTATGATGATTTAATACCCCCGTGGGGTGGCGTACCTGTTAATGCTAAGTCCTCATCACTTGTACCCTCTGACCATAACTTCCTAAACTAGCAGACGAACAGAAAATATCACCGCCCCCCCCCCCCCACCTAGGCAGCTGCGGGGCGGAATCTGTGAGTTCCGAAATGCCTCTGCTGGCCACCCAGTGGGTTTGCGGCCGCGCTGGCCCAGAGGGCTCTGCTGCCCTGTGGAATGAAGGTCGGACTTTGGGAGACTTGCGGAGTGCCCGGTGGCTGCTCCCCGCAAGTGGCGAGATGAAAGCGGGAACTGCAGGGATGGGACGTGACAACGCAGCCAAGATCACTGTCTGTCTTAAAATCTGCGACAGAGCAGGCAAGAGTCGCTGCGACTACGGACGGACTGGAAGCTGCTCTATTCTCCAAGCCCCAGCCGCTGCCTGCATAAGCGGCGGCGCGGCCCCAGCACCGCTCTCGCCTCCCGGCGGGGGGGGCTTAGAGACTCCCTGCAGCGGCCGGTCCGGCGGAGCTCGCCCAACCCTCGGGCCGGTCCGCCGCCGCCCGCTGGCTGGACTGCAGGCGAGATGCACAGCCTCGGGATACAGCCGTGCTCGGGCTGTGGGTGTGCTGTGTTCTCACAGATGTTGGTGGCCACCCTCAGCCTGGCCCTTCTACAAGCAGAGACTGAATTTTAATAGAGACTGAACTTTAAGTTTCTCATATTGTTATACAGAAATTTAAGTTCTTATATTATAGAGTCAGATTGCTATACAGAAATTTAAGTTTCTTATATTACAGAGTCAAATTGTTATACAGAAATTTAAGCTCTTATATTATAGAGTCAGATTGTTATTGTAGAATGTAAAGCTTTAATACTGTCTAGAATTATTACTGATGTAGAATTCTTTAAGCTATTTAGAATTAATGATTAGACATATAAATGAGTTCTCATGACACTGCTGGAGAATCTCTCTGCCTATTCCAAATTGGTATTTGATTTGGACTCTGGTTGGTAACTGGCCCTTACCAAACAGACCCCTTTTTGCTGAATTTGCTCCTTCCTCCTGTAAAGGATCCTGCAGACGGATGGCAAATGTGACCTTTTTGGTACCTTTTCTCAAAAAATATGGTTGCTAAAAAGCTGGCAGAGAAGGTTTTCCTGAGAAATCCTTCAGCTTTCTCACACTCCGTGGGAGTTATCTCTTTCACACACAGCCAAGGCACAGCAGAGAAGGACAGTTGTGTCCTCTGTCCTTGCACCTGTAGAGTTGTTTTGAGAAACAAGAAGTTGTTTTCTTTACACTAAGTATAATATTTAGAAATGGGTGATTTGCCACTTTACTTGTCAGCCTTGAGCTAGAAGTTAGCAGTTGAATCACATTCCCTTTTCCACTAACCGGCCAGAGGCCTGCAAAAAAAAAAAAAACAACAAAAAACTTGGGGTTTTGAAAAAAGAGGGGGAGCTTTCCCCTACAGACCTGGGACCATACCACAAATAAGTGAAAGGGACCACATCAGTTGCTAACTTGGGGTCGAGGTTATGCTTGTGTTTCCACAGGAACCACCTCCCTTTGGATCCCAGCAAAGTGGGTCAAGCCCTGGATCGAGCCTGTGAATCAGAGCAATGACAGCAACGGCTGCAACTCCTCTGTGAAGCCCTCACCTGGGTTACAGCTGATCTTGTATACTTTGTGGCAGAGAGTGAATTAGATCAAGACACTCAGCCACATCAGCTGTGGGAAGATGAATTGTTTGAAGATATTGATCACTTAGAGATTAGTTGCATGGCATATCTTTTGCAGTATAGGCTTGCTTTTGCTGAAGTAGTGAAATAGACTATAGTTATTGCTTTTACACGCAGACAAACTTGTAGATACCATGACCAAGTGGGTGGTGTGTGTACTGATGCTTATATTAGATAGTTCCAGCAGCCTTGTACGCATTGCCGCACCTAGAGATAATGTTTGGCGAATCGCACAGGTCAGCCAGCCTTGTGTTTAGCCTTAGGAGGATGTAGGGTTTATCCCTAACCAGCACGTGCAATGCTTCCTGGTTCAATCTCTAAACATTACATTGACATCTCCCCCAGAAGAGTTAGATCCTTCTGGCAGCTACTGCTGTATTTGAAAAAAGAGGGGGAGATGCTGGGGCCCTAAGGGCCCTGAAACAGCACGAAAGGCCTTAGAACAAGGAACACGCAGCTTACACCCCTGAGACCAATAGAGAACTTACACATTCCACATATAACCAATAGAGAGTATGATGTACACACTTGGGGCCAATAGGGGAGTGACACGACCGCCTGGACGGGACCGAGAGAACTGTATAATTGGGTGTAATGTACAACAATAAACGGAGCCTGTTAGATGCATCATGTTGGTGTGATTGCTCCCCCCCGCTTCCGGCCGCGGCAGGGGTAGAATCTGTTTCTATTGCTGGTGTAACATGTGGATCACAAGGTTTGACCCTGGTGGAAGCTGAGGTGGTCTGACTGGAAATGAGTGGAAGAAACATCTCATTGTGACTGGTCCAGAGGCCCCGTGCAGTTTGGGCATGGACTTCCTCTGAAGCAGGTATTTCAGAGACCCAAAGGGACTCAAGTGGGCTTTTGGAATAGCTGCTGTAGAGATGGAGGGCATTAAGCAATTGAATACCTTGCCTGGACTATCAGAGAACCCATCTGCAGTTCGACTTCTGAAGGGTGAAGAATAAATAGTAACAATTGCGACCTCGACAGTGCATTGCTGACCGTAGCGGACAACTCGAGATGCTGTGATTCCCATCCGCAAGATGATCTGTGAGTTGGAGAGCCAAGGGGTGGTCAGCAAGACCCACTCACCCTTCAACAGCTCTATCTGGCCTGTGTGCAAATCTGAAGGAGAATGGAGGTTGACTGTGGACTATCAGTGCCTTGAATCAAGTGACTCCAGCACTGAGCGCTGCTGTGCTGGACATGTTGGAGCTCCAGTATGAGCTGGGGTCCAAAGCAGCAAAGTGGTACGCCACCATTGACATTGAAAATGCATTTTTCTCCATTGCTTTGGCACCAGAGGGCAGGCCTCAGTTTGTCTTCTCCTGGAAGGGCGGGCAGCACACCTGGAGCTGACTGCCCTAGGGGTAGAAGCACAGTCCTACCATTCGCCATGGACTGATCCAGACTGCACTAGAAAAGGGTGAGGCTCCAGAACATCTGCAGTACATTGATGACATCATTATGTGGGGGAAAACCACAAAAGTATTTGAGAAAGGAGAGAAAATCATCCAGATTCTTCTGGAAGCTGGTTTTGCCATCAAAAGGAGCAAAGTCAAGGGACCTGCCCGAGAGATCCAGTTCCTGGGAGTGAAGTGGCAAGATGGGCGGCGTCAGATTCCCACCGAGGTCATCAATAAAATCACTGCAATGTCTCCACCAACCAACAAAAAGGAAACACAAGCTTTCCTAGGTGCCATAGGCTTTTGGAGAATGCACATTCCTGAATGCAGCCAGATTGTGAGCCCTTTCTACCTGGTTACCTGCAGGAAGAATGATTTCCATTGGGGCCCTGAACAGCAACAATCTTTTCTCAGATCAAGCAGGAAATCGCTCACGCAGTGGCCCTCTGCCCAGTCAGGACAGGAACAGAGGTGAAGAACGTGCTCTACTCTGCAGCTGGGAGCAATGGTCTGTCCTGGAGCCTTTGCAGAAGGTGCCTGGGGAGACTAGGGATCAACCACTGGGGTTCTGGAGCCAAAGCTACCAAGGGTCTGAAGCCAACTACACTCCCACAGAGAAGGAAATCTTGGCAGCCTATGAAGGAATCCAAGCCACCTCAGAGGTAATTGACACTGAAGCACAACTCCTCCTGGCACCCCAGCTACTGGTGCTGGGGTGGATGTTCAAAGCAAAGGTTTCCTCTATCCACCACGCCACCAATGCCACATGGAGCAAATGGATTGCTCTCATCACACAGCATGACTGTATTGGAAACCTAAATCACCCTGGGATTTTGGAAATAATTACAAACTGGCCTGAAGCTGAAAACTTTGGTCTCAGCGATGAAGAAGAACAAGAACCAATGACATGTGCTGAAGAAGCTCCACTGTGCAATCAACTGCCAGCAGAAGACATGCTACGGTCTTTTTACCCACGGTTCTTGTCACATCACAGAGATGAAATGAAAATGGAAAGTAGCCGTTTGGAGTCCCACATGCTGGGTTGCAGAAGCTCCTGAAGGAGAAGGTGGATCAAGCCAACTTGCTGAACTCAAAGCCATTCAACTAGCGCTGAATGTTGCTGAAAGAGAGAAGTGGCCGAAGCTATACCACTACACTGATTCATGGATGGTAGCCAATGCTCTATGGGGATGGCTGGAAAAGTGGGAAAAGGCTAATTGGCAGCGTAGGGGAAAACCAATCTGAGCTGCTGAAGAGTGGAAAGACATCGCTGCCCGAGTAAGAAATCTACATGTGAAAGTCCGCCATGTAGATGCTCATGTCCCCAAGAGTAGGGCTAATGAGTGTCTCGGTTTGAAATACAGGTATCTGCTAAGGAAGGCAGGAGCCTCCCTTGGAATGGAAGATGCAACCCCCTTCCCTCTGAATTATTATAATTTTGAAATCAAGGGGCTTTCAAGCAAAGATATGGGAAATAAGGATAACAGTTCTTTACAAAAATATCAATATCAATATCAATATCAATATCAATATCAATATCAATATCAATGTATTTATAAAACAAGGCAGAAAAAAAAAGAACAAAACTGATGTAAACTGACAGAGTCAGATACGACCTGACCCTGTTAGGCAGGGCAGCAGTAGCAGTCTGATAAAGTGGTGTCTGCAGTTCTCCTGAAGTGAATGGATGTGGTTCTGTTGAAGTGATGATCCTGTGTAGAAAGATCTGCTCTTCCTCAGAAGGTCCAGTGTATGGGTATGCAGCTCTTGTCCTCTGGAAAATCCAGTGGGAAAAGCTGCCCATGGTGTTTGGAATCCCAGATTATATCCAGGAGGGAATGCTTGGTTTCTCCTTCTGGGTGGAGCATCTGACAATGGGGTGATGAGTCCTGAGGCAAGGTGCTGATGGGCCACGAACAGAGAGATAGTCCAGAGGGAGTTATCTCTGAGTCATTGGCAGGGCATTGATGGGCCACTAACAGAAAGATAGCGAGGAGGCCCGGAAACACTGCCCACCTGGATTGAACAGCTCATGAGGATGGTAACAGAATACACTGCAATGCAGGACAATGAGGAACACCGAAACAAAAAACAGGTAGATCAGGCTGCAAAGATAGAAGTGTCACAGGTAGACTTAGAAACACAAGCTCCTAGCTCAATGGGCCCATGATGCCTCCGGTCATCAAGGCAGAGATACCACCTATAGGTGGGCACAAGACCGAGGGGTGGATCTAACCATGGTTAGTATCTCCCGAGTTATCCATGACTGTGAGACATGTGCTGCGATCAAGCAGGGAAAGCGGGTGAAGCCCCTGTGGTATGGAGGGTGGTGGTCCAAATACAAGTATGAGGAGGCCTGGCAGATTGATTACATCACACTGCCTCAGACCCACCAAGGCAAGCGCTGTGTGCTCACAATGGTAGAAGCCACCACTGGGTGGCTGGAGACCTACCCTGTGCCTCATGCCACAGCCCGGAACACCATCCTAGGTCTGGAAAAGCAAGTCCTTTGGAGGCATGGTACCCCTGAGGGAATTGAATCTGACAATGGGACTCACTTCAAGGACAGCCTTATCAACACATGGGCTAGGGAATATGGCATTGAGTGGGTGTACCACATCCCTTACCATGCACCAGCTGCAGGCAAAGTGGAATGGTGCAATGGACTGTTGAAAACCACCTTGAAAGCACTGGGTGGGGGAACTTTCAAGAATTGGGAACAGCATCTAGCAAAGGCCACCTGGTTAGTTAACATCTGATGTTCCACCAATACAGCTGGTCCAGCCCAATCTGAATCCCTGCATACAGTAGATGGAGATAAGGTCCTGGTAGGCCATGTCAGAGGTCTGTTAGGAAAGACTGTTTGGGTTAATTCTGCCTTGAATACAGACAAACCCATCCATGGGGTTGTTTTTGCTCAGGGACCTGGTTGCACATGGTGGGTAATGCAGAAAGATGGAACAACACTTTGTGTACCACAGGGAGATCTGATGGTTGGATGAAAACCATCTGTAATGTGAAACGCCTGTATACCACTGCTTGCTGAGTGTCACTGTTATTGTTTGTACATAGCTATATATATATATATATATATATACACACACGTGTGTGTCTGTATTAATGTGTGTGTTTAGAGTTAAAATATATTAGTTTGGGCATTGAGCCAATGATATGGAATAAGGGGTGGAATGTCTTGGGGTGACTTGTTGTATTCTCTATTGCTGCTCTATGGACTATATATATATTTATATACATATTTATATATGTATTTATATATCTATGATATGGTAGCTGATAGGAGAAACCATGAGAGAGTCTATTAGGAGCTGGTTAAGTCTATGTATAGTGGCATCAGAGCTGTGTTTGGGCTATCACAGCTACTAATCAGCAGTACCACCTCTTGCAATACACTGCATGGCAGGGCAACGCAGTTCTATATTTTCATTTGGAGCCATCATGCCCTTTAAGCCACTGTCATTCAGTCACAGGTTATTTAAAATAAATGGAGTACATGTCAGTCCTGTACCCTGTTGTTCCTTTTTTCTTCCTAGAACAATACCAGCTGCCTAGAACATGTGTTAGAGTTGGGTCCATTTTAATCAGCATGTTCAAACTCATGAAGTTAATGACGCCCAGTTCACTTTGATTTAAAAAGATCAAAACCAAAGAACATCCCACCCCCTCTCACTTTTCAACTGATATTTACACTTTTAATTTGATAAGAGCAAAGGAAGTCCCCTTTGCTGACAACTGGGGTAATTGTTTTCAGACCAAAAGAATTTTCTATATCAAAGATATATATATATATCGATATAGATATAGATATAGATATAGATATAGATATAGATATACTTAAGAGTTCCCTCCTCTGAAGGAATTTCTGACAACTCTCAACTCTCAAACTTTGCTACCAGCAGCAGGGTGTTTTTGGGCCCTGCTAAATATCCTGCACTGGGGATAGTAAAATGCAAAGCCTTGCTATTAAAAAAGGTGATATTGAATTTAGGAGCACAATGAAATATCTGCAGGGATAGAAAACTGGTTGAAAGGATACCCTTACAGTCCTTTCTGAAAGTTATTAGTGCAGAAATGCTGTTTTCGATGTACAGCACTAGTTTTGGAGAGCATCAGATTGCTAACACTATCATTAGTTGCACTACGCTCACTTGGAGGGCAATATTTCATTTTTGTACTGCATACTTGGAGCATTTTCTATTTTCAGTTTCATCACTCAGTATCAACAATCAAAACGGTGCTGATCAAACATCAGGATCTCAAAGGAGTTTAGAAAATTGTTGCAGTGTGTGAATCTGCACTGGTCAAGACCAGTGGGCCAGCTGGCCCAGGGACAAAACAGGTCTCCTGGTGGGACTGCCCCTAGGTCTTGAACTGCCCCCAAGCATAAGGGGCCTTCCCACATCTTAATGTATTAATGTATGCTGTTCCTGTGTTCTGGATTGGCCTCTTAGTCTCTACCCCTTTATGCCTTATTTGGTCCCCATCTAGAAAGTTCCCTTCCCTGGTTATTCCATTGCTTTCTGCTCTCCTGCCTGCCCCTCTGTCTTCCCCATTGGTGGTTGTATCTTTGTCCTGCCCTTACCGCATGTCCTGGCCTTCATCCCATTGGCTCTGGTTTACCCCTGCCCCTAATAGCCCCATATAAAAGTTGTACCCTGGTCCTTCATTTTGTCTTTTGTCCTCAGACCCTCCACACGTGGAATATTCCCTTGTTGTTGGAACCCCATACAAGAGACCCTGCTTGCCTCTGTTCCACTGATCGCTGCCTTGTGGATGTGTGAGTGAGTGGCTGCACACCTAGGGTGTGTGTCTGTGCCTTTGTTTGGCTCCTCAGCACCGAAGTGGCTCCCTCACGGTAAGGACACTTTTGGAAGGCTGTGACACTTCACCTCCTCGCTCTGCCCATCTCATCAAGTTGGCACCCAAACAGGGACTGCTGTAAAGCGGTCCCCGAAAGTGTCCCCAGCAGCTTTTTACTGTTGGACTTTAGGTTGCTTTCAGTGCTGCCAATAGCCCAAGGACAGTTTTGAGTTTTATCAAGGATGTTCTGAGGGTCGACCGACATCCTTCCTTCAGTGAAGACCAGTTGGATCAGTGGACCACCCCGAGAGCTTGTTTTGACTCCAGATTTGTAAGTTCCAGTGGGTCGCCCTTACTCTCTTTATTATTTTAGTTTCCTCTCAGGTGTTGGGAAGAGCTCTGGGGAGAATGGGTGTTGAATTAACCTGTCCTCAGTGAGAAGTTTATCCCCAAGTTGTGGGAAAGGGGAAAAATTTATGTTATTCGAAGAGGGATTTTAAGCGTTTTGTTCATTTGATATTTGTTTTTTCCTCACATCACTACGGCATCTGTTATTTCTCTGGATTTTTGGGTTTAAGTTGGGGCAAAGTTAACGGTTTTAGGGGCTGCTGGGGATGTTTCAGTTTGGAAATTTTTTCCGTTGCTTGTTTTAATTTACACTGCAGTTAAAAAATTGGGGAATTGTTCAGTTTATGCTGGGAATGTTTCTCCCCCTGTTACAAATCCTTCACGTCTTTCCTCTCCCCATGCTCCTCAACCCGCTTTCCCTCCTCAAGAGAGATTGAGAGGTGGATCCCATCAGTTGATGCAGAGTTGCCATCATCTCTGCCTCCTCTAAGTCCCTTTTGTCCCCTTCTCAAGATGGGACTGATCACTCCATCTCGGACTCTCCCCTCAGCCCTTTTGCCTATGCCCCAATGTCTGATTGTGTCTCCCCTAGTTGTGTCACAAGATGGCACTGGCAATGTGACCAGCCATGCCATCTTGTCTCCTTCAGATCCCCGTTTTCCCACCCTTTCCCCTTCTACAGAAAATGGCTGCTGTGACCCCATGCTTCCTTTTCCCACGCCTGCCAACAGGCTCGGTCCCTCCCTTGCTCTGCCCCTCATGTCATTGGGTGTGTCTTTGCTGGGCCCTCCCTTAGTGTCGTTAGGCATGTCTGCACTGGTCCTCACCCCTTCCATCAGGAAGTCTGCCCCTGGGAAATTATACCCTTCTGGTTCCCATGCGACTGGCACCAGAAGTGGGTGTGAGCATGACCTGAAGGCAGCCATCTTGGGTTCCACTGCTCCATCCAAATGGCATTGGCCGCTCTGAACACTAGCTGCCAATGCTTCTCCTTCTTCTTCTTCAGAAGAGAGTGATCTCTCAGATATTGAAGATCACTGAGCTGGAGTGAAGAGACAGGCCATGAGGGACGGGGACTGGGAGCTGACTAGTAAAGTCAGTGCCACCCCAGTCACATACTGCAGAGGGAGGAACCCCAAGGGGGAGCCAATACCATATGACCAACTTAAGGAATTGTGTAAAGTGGCTAAGGATTATGGACGAGAGTCCCCTTACTTTAAAAACCTACTAGCAGCCACCTTCTCTGCTCTCATTTTAATCCCACGTGACTTTAAAAATATCATGTTGTGCCTCCTTTCCTCAGCAGAATATATGCTGTGGGAAAGGACATGGAAAAAGCAATTGAGGGACTTCCTCCAGATATACTGGAGGCATGCTAATCAGGTACCTCTAACCTCTGACCATTTGTGCAGAGAAGGGAATTATGAAAAGCCACAAGACCAGGCTCAAGATATTCTGGAGCCGATCTTGGAAGACATTAAAAGAGTGGCAGAGAAGGCATTGCTTCTTACCCCTACCAATTCCACTCTCTCTCAAAATTTTTCTAACATCAAGCAGGCAATTGATGAGTCTTTAATAAAATTCGTTTATAGTCTTAAAGAATCAGTAGAGAGACAAATTGGAAGTAGAGAAGCACAGAAAGAACTCTTATATGTTTTGGCAATGGCTAATGCCAATGAGAATTGTAAGAAAATTTTTAGAACTCTCCCTCTTGATCCTGCTCCCATTCTCAATGCCATGATTCAAGTCTGTACCAAACAGACTTCTCCAGAAGTTACCATTGCACAGGTGGTTTCTAAGGGAGTGGCAAAAGTAATGGTGGTGGCAGCCTATGAGAGGTCACGTTGCTTTGTCTGTGGGGAATTCGGTCATTTTATGAAAGACTGTCCTGAGTACAAAACTAATACCCCATCTCAAAGATTTGGTTAAGTGTCTCCTATAGACTGTCCTACTTGTCAGCACCACCACCAGAGGCACCAAAAAACCAGACAGCAAAGCACAGAGTGGCTCCACGCAGTGATATCAAATCAGAAGCCGTTCAGCCCTGCCGCACATACCACACCCCAGACACCACAGACGACGGCTTAAATTGATGCCACTGTGAGTGGGATGGGGAAAGCCAATTCTCTGAAGCCCTCTGTCATCTTCAGGCGAGAACGTGGCTCCAGCTGGTAAGCTGACTGTCTATTGATTTTAGTGACTCTGACACGTGCATAATCCCCATAGAACAATATGGACCCTCTGATGGCCCTAGAGACTTTTTAATCATAGGCAACCCTATCCATGGCTCGGAACAACTATTTGTCACCCCTGAAGTACAGACTGTGGGCTCGCGTAGGGAACTCATGGTGACTGTAACTTGTTTGGACCCCCTTGTCCAAATTCATAATTCCCATGGAGACTGACCAAGGGAATGCCCATTGCACAAGCCTTCCCACTCCCACCCAGTTGGAACCCCAAAGAAAGAATCCCAGCTATATATTGGGCAGAGGCTGTGGGTCCTAATAAGCCTTTTTTGGAGTGCTGGCTCCGAAATAAGAACTCAGAGTTGTATTTAACAGGGATGTGCTGCGAGCTGTGCGAGATGGTGCAATGCTGCGACCTTCCAAAAGCATCCCCAGCTGGGGGGTGAGGAAGTCACTTTGGCACTGGGGCCAAACGAAGGCACAGACACACACCTGAGGTGGTGCAGCTGCTCACTCACACACCCAATATGCAGCAATCAGTGGAAAAGAAACGAGAAGGGTCTCCTGTATGGGGTTCCAGCTATGGGGGTTTATTCCACGCATGGAGTGTCCCCAGGCAAACAGCAAAAGACCAAAATGGAGAATAGCGGTACCATTTTCACATTAGGGTTCCTAGGGGCAGGGAGAACCCAGAACCAATGGGATGAGGGCCAGGAGGCTGGGTAAGGGAGGGACAAGGGTGCAACAGCTAATGGGGAAGAGAGAGGGGCAGGCAGGAGAACAGAAACTAATAGGAGAACCAGGAGAAAGGAACCTTCTAGATGTAAACCCGATAACGTATAAAGGGGTGGAGGCCAACAGGCCAAGCTTTAACATAGGAACAGCATACATTAATCTCACACATTGCAACAGGGATGGTTGACACTGGAGTGGATGTAACTATCATTTCTCACCCTGAGTGGCCCAAATCTTGGAAACTGAAATTGGTGAGCGGGTGTATTTCAGGGATTGAAGGGTCTGCAGCTTCCATGCAGAGTGCAAATAACATTATAATAGAGGGCCCTGATGGCCATGTTGCCACTATTCGGCCATTTGTTGTACAGGCTGGCCTCACCTTATGGGGCAGGGACCCATTATTGCAATGGGGGACTCATCTAGAAATCCCACCTCCATCACAGGATTTCTAGTTGGGGCCACTGAAAAGTGCACCACCCCACCTCTCACTTGGAGAACTGACCATCAGGTGTGGGTTGACCAGTGACCCCTTTCAGAAGAAAAACTGCACGCACTCTAGACCCTTGTCAAGGAGCAACTCGCCAAGGGTCATATAGTTCCAACAAACAGCCCTTGGAACTCTCCTGTCTTTGTTTTGAAAAAACCAGGCAGAGATAAGTGGAGGCTCCTCCATGACCTCCGTAAAATTAATGAGGCTGTTGAAGATATGGGTCCCTTGCAACCAGGCCTGCCCTCACCCTATGCTGCCCTAGCCATGGAAGCTAGGGGTGATTGATATTAAGGACTGCTTTTTAACCATCTCCTTACATCCTCATGATGCACCCAGGTTTGTCTTTTCAGTGCCTTCCTTGAATCCGCAGGCTCCTCTTAAAAGGTACCATTGGCGAGTTCTCCTGCAAGGGATGAAAAATTCACCCACCATTTGCCAATGGTATGTAGCCCACATCCTCTCCCCAGTGTGGAAGAGATTCCTGAAGGCTTTGATTTTCCATTATATGGACGATGTCTTGGTCTGTACTCCAGACCAAAATTACCTGGACATGACCTTACAACAGACCAGTCAAGCTATTGAAAAAGGAGGATTTGAGATCCAAGAAGAGAAGATACAGCTCGTTTGCTCATGGATTTACCTCGGTCTCCAGATAGGCTAGCAGAGCATCGTTCCCCAGCAGCTTACCATCAGGGATGACCCAAAGACCCTTTGAGATCTTCAGCAGCTTTGTGCATCTATTAACTGGGTTCATCCTCCGCTGGGAGTGATGACAGAAGACCTTGTGCCACTGTTAAACCTTCTCCGTGGCAACAAAGAACTAGACTCGCCCAGAACCATCACACCGGAGGCCCAAGATGCTGTCATCAAGGTCCACCAGGCATTGTCATCCTGCCAGGCACACCATGCTGAACTGACCCTGCCCTTCAATTTTATTATCCTGGGTAAATCACCCAGATTACATGGGCTGATTTTTGAATGGGACACTGCTCAAAAAGACCCTCTGCTATTGTTGAATGGGTCTTTTTGCCACAACAGCCTGTGAAATCCATCACAGCACCACAGGAACTCATGGCTCACAGAGGGAAACTGGAGACCTGATGCTCTGGCCATGCCTGTGCAGGCTCCCAATGTGCCCGATACCTTTGCACAGGCCAAGCTGAGCCACGCATTCTACCACCAGAATGTCCCAGCCCTGGTTAGAATGTTTCAATTGCCCTATGAACAAACAAGGGCAATTGTAGCAACTTGCCCAGATTGTCAAATGTATCAAGTACTATCAGTGGGTCTTGGGGTTAATCCCACAGTTTTAAACAGCTGCCAATTGTGGCAGACAGATGTCACCCACGTCCCATAATTTGGCAGACTGAAATATGTTTATGTGTCAATAGACACATTTTCTGGAGCCATTTTCGCATCTGCCCATGCAAGAGAAAAGGCAGAAGACACCATAAAACATTTTCTCCTTGCTTTTGTCACCCTGGGAGTCCCATCAGAAATTAAAACCAATAATGGCCCTGCTTATGTCTCACACAGACTTCAAGATTTCTTTAGTCAGTGGGGCATAAAGCACAACATGGGTGTTCCCCATTCCCCTGCAGGACAATCTATTGTGGAGAGGGCCCACCAAACTATTAAAAGAGTCCTTGATAACAACAAGGAGGGGCAGAGATAAATTCTCCAATTGATAAACTCTGCAAGGCTCTTTTTACAATCAATTTTTTAAACAATTTGTTCTCAGAGCCGACCTCCCCTGTATTCCAGCATTTTACAAATTCGAGCCAAGCCAAATTAAAAGATTGCCCACCGGTGTTGATCAAAGACCCTGAGAGTCACCAGATATTAGACCCTTTCTCACTTATCACTTGGGGGAGGGGATATGCTTGTGTTTCTATGCCATCAGGCCCAAAGTGGCTCTCAGGGAAGAATACTAAACCATATCTTGGGTCAATGTCACCTGCTCCAGAAGATCCCAGAGAAGATGACAGCACACCAGAAACAGACAAAGAAACTCCCAAAGATAAGACCAGTGCTGCCTGGAGGCAAAAACAACGCAAAATGACTGGCCACAACAGTAACACCTAAGCGTCCTTCACCAGGCAGTTTCTTTACATATAAATCCCCTGTTACTTACCTGTGTATGTCCCATCCCTTATTTTTCCTATCACTCTTCCCTTAACTACATTCCTTGTTCTCTTCCTTAATTTAACCCTCATCCTGCCCTTTCATTTTCTTTAAAGGAGGGAGAGATAGAAGGGAACCAGCAATTTTCTTCCGAATTTCATAAATAATTTTGTTTTAAAACCCCAGAGAAGAAGCTATGCCAAACACCTGATACCCACCATGCCCAACCTGTCCAGCTGCCTTCTACTCCTATCCCTAGCAGTCTCCTGGATGTTGCTACCAACCTTGGCGTGGATCGCTCCACAGCCCCAGAAGAATGTCTGGGTCACTCTGGCCAAAGCAGTGGAGTCAGACCATCTGTGCCTCCAGATGGCGAGCATGAATGACCCTCTGTCAGTTTGTCTGGTTGAGATTCCTCTCACCCCATCCATCTATCCCAGTCCTAAGAGGAGGCTGCCTCCACGTAACCCACTGAGCCAGTGGGATGCGTGGACAAAGACTCGTCCACATGCACCAGAGAAGCCCCAAGAATTGGTGCTGCTGAGGTCTTCTCCAGGCCCTTATTGTATCAAGTTCAACTATCAAGGGGCCGAGGGGTTAACGTAGTCATCAAACCACATAAAATCAACTATGACACAGAGCATTGGTGCAATCAAGTCACCAAAACACCATCTGTGTCCACCAACAAACCCATTAAGCTCCAGGTGGGTGATTTCCTCCTCTGCAGAGATAGAGCCTGGGCAGGAATCCCTTCTCGTATTCAAGGAAGGCCGTGTACTCTAGGTCATTTCTCCCTGCTTGCACCCAATAGACCTCAAATCTTCGATTGGCAGAATAAAACAAAACTGACCCAACTGCAACTGAAAATTGGCAAAATAAAACCTATCAAGTGACAGGTAATGTGTGTGTTTATGTGATAGGAAAACCCCCAAACATTACAAACAGAGCTGTCTTTGCAGAAGTCGTGGGGATGTCTCTGCCACAGACCAGATTATTTCCAAGGCTCCTTTTACTGAACTCTGCTGTATCTCTGCCCCTGGGGCTGGGCTGTTGTGCGTGGTAATTGCTACAGCAGCTACACAAACCAGTTGTAAATATGACCTGAAAGGAAAATGAGTCCTTTTTAGGTGTTTTGGGTGGTTAATTCTCCCATCTCCAGAGTTTCTTATTCTCACTTACACGAGTCTTGTCAACACTTGGGAGTAGGGAGAGCTAATGCACTACCAACCCAGCTTCCTGGAGATAACACCCCATTTCCATCTGAGGACAGATACACAGTCTGTGTGGAGCTTTAACTCTTGCTGAAATCAAAGATGTGCTGGTATAAAATTATTCCTATTAGCAATGTAAATTAACTGAGGAATGAACTGTGGCCTAATTTTCAGCAGACATGTAGCAGCCTGGAGGGTATTGTCACCTTTTGGACAACAAAAAGGAATGTCACTCTTTAAAAGGTATATTTAACAAGTCAAACTGAAAGAATAAAATAGAATGTAGGTATCTGTCATCACTAAAGGTGTTCTTGGTTCACTGATCTAATGTAGACAGCTGTGGTTTTTCCATGGTGATTGCATAGTATGTCATGCAGCTTAGAGAGTTAATTGGGTTGCTTGTGCTTTGGGTGATGAAATATTCCTTCTTCTCTTCTTAACTCCTGTGGCAGCCCAAAGCACAGAGGTTTCAGCATAGGGATATCTAGTGTGAGTATCAAAGATTGTCAATGATCTAAGCTCTGGCAGGGTGGAAGCTGCCATGGCATCGTGAGACAGAGCCCTCGAGGCATGAAACCTTGCTGTGGTGCCAGACTGTAGAGGTTTGAGGGTTCATTAACGAGAAAAAATATATCAGTGACATAAGAAAGAAGTTTGGTCTTTGCATTGGCCCTTTGGAGACAAGATGTAGAGTAGCGCAAGGAAGGAGTTCAGTCAGTGAGGAATCCCCTGGCTGCATTTTGACAATGCTGATGGACATGTGGGTGTGGAACAGCCTGGACTGACAGAAGCCATCATGGCCTGCACAGCCAGAGCTCTGTGTTTTGTGTCAGCAACTGCTTGGTGCATGGCAAACTGTTTCTCCATCATTGCCTTTGACTTTCACGGAAGTAAATTTTTTATCATGCTATAAATGAGATAACTGAGGGAAACCTGCTACTGGCAATTTGTGTGTCAGTTTGTATCTAATTACTGGAACATCAGTACTGAGGCTAAAAGCCTGAAATGGTAATATGAAAAACATACACATAAAACCTGGGCTAAAGGGCAGGAGCTCTTTTTAGATGAGCAGCTTTTGCTTTTAAAAGGGAAGAAAAACACCATCAGCTTTATTGTTAGTGACAGCATAAATGCAGAGTAATGCAATTTTTGAGTTCAATTAAAAAGGGAAGTCTTGAATTTAAAGGTAATTCACTGCATCATTTGGTGAAATAGCAGGCAGAAGAATGAAGAGATGCAGCAAATAGGTTAGACCTGTGTCTCCCAATGATCCCATTATCATGATGGAGCCAAGATAGGCATGGTGACCCACTCCAGGTGCCAGGGCCATGGTGGGACAGGGAAAGGTGTGAGGAGGAAGGAATGGCAGAGTGGGGCAGCTGGGGACTGTCACCCACATTCCCCCACCCACTGTGCTACTTGGTGGTGACAGGAGTCAGGAATGAAAGTGTGATGCTGTGTCAGAAAAGAAGCAGGAAGTGGAAGTGGGTGTTAATTTTTGTCTATGTTTCTCAACATCCAACTCTATTCTAATTGTCACTAAATTGGTTTAATTTTCCACAACTTGAGTCAGTTTTGCCCATGTCAGGGATTGGTAAGTGGTCTCCTGTCTCAATCTCCATCTACAAACTTTTTCTTGTTATTTTCTCTCCATTCTGCTGAGGAGAGGGAGGGAGAAGATGGCTGTGTAGGTGACTGGCAGCCGGCCATGGTCTATCCACTACATCAGCAATCTTAGAAGAAGAGGAAACACTCTGCATGTGGTTCATTCAGGTTGTTTTGTTTTCAACAGGAGGAAGTTTGTGGCTGTTTGAAGGGAGAAGTATCTACAACAGCTTTGGAGCCTGAGGTCTGTATCTGCAAGAACAAATAAGTCCTGACTGATGAAACATAAAACAAACCCAGGTATGTTCCCACTCATTCTGCTGTTAACCATTACTTTTCCTGCATGGTATCCCAGCTCCTGGTTTGCCGTATGCCATCATGGCATACCATCCCTGATCACAGATGAAAGCTGCACCCTGGTCCAGCTGCAGGGGCTCCAGGTGGGCTGGAGCCTCCTAAGCTATTCTCCCCATCCTCTTTCTTCCTCCTCTGCCACCTCAGGGCACCTGGGAGGGCTGGTAGCTCCCCCTCCCTTGGCACAATGAGAGGTGCTCTGCCTCATCCTGAAGCCCTCAAAGCCTTCTCACTCTTCCCATCCCTGTACCTGACTGTCCTCAAACCCCCAAAGCTATTTCCCTGGAGTTTCCCCACAAAAGCTGGGGATGAACTGCCTTTCCCACCATATCTGAAAAGGTTTTCTATCCCACTGCACGTCTTTGCTGCTATTTGAATGGTGCACTCAGGGATACCTGTGTATTATGGTTTAGCATAGTTTGTTCATCAGCTATGGAAGTGACTCTCTTGCAGAGAGGGGTTTACCACTTCCTCTAGACCTGATCAGAACCAATCAACTCCTTGGTTTGAATATTGCCATCTTTTTAAGCCACTTAAGAAGTTTGACATGCCTCTGTGATTCACATTTTAAGAACGAACAGAGCCCAGGAAAAGTCTCTGACTTCTGGCCTTTGGACAAGTAACTCCCTTATGGCCCAGTGGGGCCATGCTAGGCCCTGCTCGGTGTGGTCTGGTCCAGGAGACAGCCCTGGAGCTGTGTGGCTCTGTTCCATCTGAGCCCCCCCCAGCCCTGCCCCATGCAGGTGGTCTGGCAGTGTAGCTGGCCCCACCCCTGCCCCCCACCAGTGCAGCCAGCAGAGATGATGTGACAGAGAGATAAGCAAGTTCCAGCTTCGGGACTGGGTGAGATTAACTCTTTCAGTGCTGTAAGATTTCTTCAGAACAGATGGGCCTGCAAATACCAAACCTCTCCCAGGGAAAAGGTGAAGGAACATGAAGGAAACATCCTGAAGACAGCAAAGTCAGTGAAGAGGGAAGGGCTGAAACCCTGAGGGAGGAGAAAGAGGAGATGCTAAAAGCTGAAATTCTGTTGCAAAACCTATGGGAATGAGCTGGACTATTAGAGTCCCTGTTGTAATTTCATGAAGGTATGGGGGTGTAAAGCAATTGTGAGCAAGAGAACTTGTGTTGAAGTAAGGAAAATGTTGAAGTAGCAAATGGCATTTTTCTCCATTCCTTTGGCACCAGAGTGCAGGACTCAGTCTGCCTTCACCTGGAGGGGTGTGCAGTACACCTGGATTCAATTTTCCCAGGGGTGGAGGGCACAATCCCACCCTCTGATATGGACTGATCCAGACTTCAGTAGAAAGGGACAAAGAGGAATGAATGTGAAGACGACCTTTGTTCCTAGAGATGAAGATGCTCCTAAAGAGAAGTGAAGAGAACTTTTTGCTTCTAAACGGCTGAGCCTTAAACTGGCACCCCATGAACTCAAAAATTGAAACCCTTAAAGCAGTTGTGGGGAAAGCTGTAATTTGAGGGAAGGGACTTTTCACATGCAAGCGGGGAAGCAGTCCACTTCAACCCGGGTTGCGGACTTGCTGTGATTCTCCAGCCACAAGAGAATTGTTCTTGTGGGAATATGTCCATAGCATAAGCAAGAGAGGCTCAGAGACTCCTCTCCCTTGTGAACTGAAAAAGATTATTATAGGAGTGGTAAACTGACTGAAAATCTCAAGGGTTGGGTTTTTTTTATGTTGTCAGTGTGAGAAGGGGAAAGGTGGGGTGAGGAGAAGTGTTTCTAAAGGTTTAGTCTGATTCTGACTTTTGTTTCTTTCTTTTAGGCCTGTTAATAAACTTCTTTATATTTTTTTAAGTTTGTGCCTGCTTTGCTTTCTCCTAATTCTTATCTCACAGAGGTAAATAAGTAACTAATGGATAATTTGAACTAAACCACTACACTCTGTCTCTGGCTGTAGTAACAACATGGGTCATTTGATATAATTTCTCTCCTGGTGTTTTGCACCCATGTTACAACTGGCTTTAGCATAGGCTGTTCAGTGTATCACTGAGAAGATGCTTATACCCGCCTACATTTGGGGACCTTTTTCAAGGTTTCAAAAAGAATAAAAAGTTACTTTAATGGTTAAGTGAGTTATAATTCTTGGAAAAATCTGTTTCTTAACCTAATAGTCAGAAGTCTACTTAGATACGGGACATGTAATTCCACTGGCATTTAGCAGGGAAACAAAAGCAAATGTCTTCAGTATAAAATTGCTGAATATCAGTCCTATATTAACAACATAAACACAGGGCTCAATATCAGCAAACTTACTGCTAATGTCATTGAATTATAATAATGTCACAGACTAAAATATTATATCTGTGATATAGGTAGAGTAACACAATCAGAAGAGAAATCTCCCTGTATAAAGAGTTCTGCTTTGAGACCTATGTGGTCAGATCAATACACATCAGTTTTGCTTTGTTGTATTGTAAAAGCAAAACGTTGTCTGTGGTATTTGACTGCAATTACATCATTTTGTAAGAATGAAAAATACAGGGCTTTGGAGAGATAGCAGATGTACTCCAGAAGATGCCCTTCCAATACAGAAAATAACAGGCCCATGCTACAGAACTTCCTACAGAACTGCTTGTGTTGTCACTGAAATCCTTTGTTAATCTTCATCTGCCTTTCCTTCTAGACATAGGCAAGCTGTATGTTACACAGCCCTGCATGTTACTAAGGGTTGTGCTCACAGCTGAAGCTTTTTTGGGTTATTTGATCCAGTCATCAATCCCAAGTTATTTAAAGCTACCTGTGGCCAGCATATAGGGAGAGAAGTGCAGCAATTCTTTTTTTGTTGTTGTTATAAGGTGCTAAGAGTTTTTCAGGGAAACTGGCAAAGATGTGCTGAAAATTTTGTGTCCTTAGTGTTGTCAATAGAGAATGGAGGTACCAAGAATGGAGGTACCCGGTACATTTTTTGGAGCATTTTTTCTATATTATATTTTCCCCTTCCAAGTGTCCCACATTATTGTGTCTGTAACATTTTCTGGGACAAGAGGTACTGGGGTAAAGTTTCCAGGGAGGAAGTCTGGTAGAAGACAGGGGGAAGTAGTTTGATCTGAGCTTCAAACTGTTTTCCCAAAAGGGATGAATATAAGGTGAGTGAAGCTTTTAGAATTGTACTGACTTGCTGCCAAAATCTTGTGCTTAGGCAGTTTGAATGTTCATTGATTGTGTCTGCTTCCCTTCTCCCATTTCCTAGGTTTCTAAGTGTTAAAACTGGGGATGACTCACTCCTGTTCTACCATTTTTATACTGCTTTTCCTGTTATTAAAGTGGCTTCTGTAGCACAATGTAAGGAAATGGTGTGACACTGTGTCACGCATTGTTGTAGAGCACCATGTGTGACTTGAAGTGATTTCATACTAGCCTCTTTCCTTCTTGTTTGTGGGTATCTCCAAATCAAATACCTGGTAAGACCATTAATAGCCCTCAGATCTGGCCTGCCAAAGTGTGGAGGGTCAGTTTGGGGAAAAATTTGGAAATTTAGCTGGAGCGCCCAGAGCAGTGTCTCAGTGCCTCACTTCTGGAGTAAAGAAAAAACACTATGGATAAGTCACCAACAATTAGAGCTTAACAAAAACTAATATCATTACAACATACTCAGAAATAAATACTAGAGCTTCACATATGATTGATTTTGCTGGGGTTTTGATACCTGGGTTTGGTGAGGATGTTTTTGATGTCAAAGGCATGTTCATGTAGGTAACCCACGATGGGGAATCTGGCTGTATTATCACTTGGGGAGAATTTATAATAGAGTATAAGAAGATATATCCAAACTATATTCAGAAGCAGTACTAGATGCTTTGTGGAAACAAGCTGGACAAAGCATATTGCATAGGTATGCTTCTTGCAGTATGAGTTTCCCAAATGGACGGAAACAGCAAGCTGGGTGATGTCAGGGCATCTGGGCTTCACAGCTCTGAGAACTCCATTCCTTGGCAGAAACAACATGTATTGCCTGACAGTCAACTTAGCTATTGGTAAGGGACTTCAGAGCTGGGTGCTGCTTGCTTGAACCTTTCAAATCTGCCTTTAATTCCAAGATGGAAGATCTGAATACTGTGTGTATTTGCATATGACTGCAGGCAAAGTTCAAGACATTCAGGAGAAGAAATGAAGGCCATCAATATTCAAGTGTAGGTTAAATTCCTAAGTTTAATTCTTAAAGTGTAGGTTAATGCTTCTTAAAGTATAGGATCCTAGAATCCCAGAATAGTTTGGGTTGGAAGGGACCTTGAAGACCATCCTGTCCCACCCCATTCCACTATCCCAGGTTGCTCCAAGTCCTGTCCAACCTGGCCTTGGACACTTCCAGGGATGGGGCAGCCACAGCTTCTCTGGGCACCCTGTGCCAGGGCCTGCCCACCCTCACAGATAAGAGTTTCTTCCTAATATCCCATCCAAACCTGCTTTCTTTCAGTTTAGTACCCCATTGTCCTGTCATGACATGCTCTTGTAAACAGTGTATCTTGATCTTTCTTGTCCAGGTGCCCCTGGAGGGCATCACATCTTCTTGGTCTAACCCCTTGTACTAGGTTGAAAGCAAACCAGTGAGAGACTCAAAATCAGAACTACAGTTTAATACAAAAATTAAAAGTAAATCCAGTAGTATAGAAACACTGACAGAGTAAGGATACAGCCTGACACGCTGTTGGTCAGGATGGTGGTAGCAGTCCTGTTGGGGCGATGGATGTGGTTCTGTTGAAGCAGTGATCCTGTAGAAAGATCTGGTCTTCCTCTGAAGGTCCAGTGGTAGTTATTTAGCTCAGGTCCTCTAGAAATCCAGTAGGTAAGGCCACCCTTGTTTTCCAAACCTCAGATTATATCCAGGTAGGAATGCTTGGTCCCTCCCCCTGGGCGAGGCATCTCACAATGGGATGTTGTAATTTTATGAGTAAGGCAGTGAGACTGGATGGCCCATTAGCAGAAGATATCTCTCCGGAGGGGGTAATCAGGGATGTGTCATGGAAGAGACAAAGACCCCTGCCCCACCTGGTTTTAACAGATGGTGTTAGAATATATACTTTGGTTACATCTTACATTGTAACCTAAGACACCCCTGCAGAAGCATAGTTAGCAAACCACAGGTTCCTGCTTGTTGTTTTTTAAAATCCCTTTTTAACAGCCAAGCTTTTCAAGGGAGAAATACATGCTTCCCCACCTTGATTTTTGTCATGATAATCACCTCCTTTTCTTTTTTTTAAGACATGATCAACATACTGTCTAAAGTGATGTAGAGACCAAGTGGATTTATCTGTGCCCAGATAAATTTATAACCTTTATGTAGTGTTTGTAAAGGCTTTTCTTAAGCCCAAATAATTTTTTTCTGGTAGGGCCCTAGGAAATAAAGAACTAAAGGCATTTTATGCTAGATGCAAGAATGTATTATTAATTACCATTGTTAATATGCCTGAATGTCAAATAAGTGGTTTGGCTAGACTTTTTCAGAGACAAATACGTTGATTGGTCTTTATCTTTCTCCTCTCTGGTGAAAATGACATCTTTTTCTATAATGAAGGTGACATTCTAAGAGATTAATTTGAGATTTGTCATGATATCCTTTACAAAGTCTCTACTGATCTTTGAAATTAAGACATCATTGATGTGAGTAGAGGGAAGGAATACACACACCCCCCCTCTTTTTTTTACACCAGGCAGTTATCTATGACTAAGTTAAAGAAAGAGCAATACTTTTTACTGTGAATGATCTTTGTAATGTAAATACATATAAACACAAGAATTTTTTTAATATCAAAGCCTTGATGTTGAGGGAAATAGCAAAAAGTGCAGAAAAATGCAAAATTTGCAGAATCCACACATTTTTATATCTGTTACTTTCTGATGTCATTGAAATGAGCAATACTTGATGTAAAGCTAGCAAGATCACTAATCTCTTGTTCACTGCCTGTGCACTGTTTCCTAGGTTTGAAGGAAGCATATTCCTGACAGTCATATGAGTTTTCAAGACATTGCCCGTTTTTGATGCTATCAGATGACCTCAGTTAAATCTTTGCCCTGATATTAGAAATTTTGTGAAGGAAGGAGGCTGAAGGAGTATCAGAGAAGGCTTTATTGTGGGCTGTTTTTATCATATGCATTCACTGTTTTTTCAAGTTTGCCATTTCCAAGTCAGAATTCTCAATTTCTCTGGCCAAGCTTTCTATTGTATCCTTATCCATGATTTTTTTACGGTATTTCCACTGTCCTCATGTTCAAGGTGAATGATCAAATCATCTTCATCTTCAGTGTTTCTTTCCTCAGAGCTGAGTCATGCAGGAAATTAAGCAGCGCAACCTTGCAACTATCTGGTCTATAATAATATTGGCAAGGACTCTCCCTGGAGTTGGGCTAGCCCAGGGAGTGGTCCCAGCCAACAGACTGATGTGACCTTGCAGCTTGGGATAGTGAGAGTTAAGCTGTTGGGACACAGCCATGTGTGTCAATGTGGCAGGTAAAGCCATGCAGTGGCAGGTGGCAAAAGTGGGCTTTTGTATTTATCAGCCCAGGATGTAATGTGTTGAGGGATGGTTGATAGAACAAGGACACGGGTCGACAGAGGCCCTGTAGCAGCCAGAGACAAAGTGCTGAGCTGCACGGACACAACAAGGTCAGCATATCCTTGAAGAAGAAGTTACACAGTAACAAGAATGTGAACAAGGAATATGCAGTCAGCAGTATGTGTACACAGACATGGTTGAGGAGACTAAAGGAGGAACTTTCTCATATTTGCTAGAACCAATCAAGTAGCAGAGAAGCTTGTAACTGTCCAATTATAAGTTACCAGATGTACTAGGAGCTTGCTTGGAAAAGTGTAAGTATCCATGCCGATATTAATAAAGTGAAGAACAATGCTTTATCAATCATATTGATTGTCTGCGTTCTTCCCTCATCGAACTCCTTCTCAGTTATGTGTCCAGACTGTCACAATATGCTGAGTAAAATAAATTTGCATTCTTCAGTCAAATTTCTAAACTGGGATCCAATCAATTCCTGTCCCAGCTATTCTATGTTTTTCCACGTTAGTAATGCTAAAGCTATGGTTTGCCAAAACACTGGCAGCAAAATATTTGTACTTGTGTTGCGGTGGAGCCCCCTGGGCCCCCCTGGCCAGGTCCCTGCCATGTGACTCTGAGATAGTCCTTCGTCTAATGTTCAAGCAATCTGGGCTCTGATCTGGTTGGTTGTTTATCCCAGCTCCGCCCCTGGTACCCCATTTCTCCCTCTCTGTGACAAAACCAACTGGACACAAAGCCTCGCTCTCTTACCTCCCCAGCCAATTGCCCAGGTTGGTGCTCTGTCTCTCGGGACAGAGGGAATAAATAACTGTAAGATCATAGTGGGGGGGGGTCTGAGCAATATTTCTCTCTCTGCTTCTGCTTCTGGTGAGTAGCTAACAGCTGGCACTGGCGTAAGTGGAGCTGCACAGCTGAGGAATATTTAGGCTATTTGTAAATGGTTTAAGATATTCCAAGGCATAGAGGCAAGCTTACCACAGAAATTAAGCAGTGTACAAAGCTATTCAATTACCAGATACTTGCCCTTATTTTGATCACAGTTTTTCCCATTTGCGCATGTCCCTTCCTGTGCCTTGTGCCAGTGGTGGTGCTCCCCAATCCATCTTTAGTTTTTTCGCTTATATCCTTCTTTCCTATCTCACCAGGAGCTACCTTCACTTGGAATGCCTTTCTCCAAGCTTGTGGCAAACCACCTGCTTCATTCAAATCCCTCCTGAAAATGTCTCCCTGCTTCCAAATGCAGAAGGTGGGAAGGAAGAGGGGACAAAATGAAGTTGGACAGAATAAGGAGATGGGACATGAAGTCTTTCCTGAATAGCACTAATATTCATCTGTCTTTCTTTCTTCAGTACCTGGTTTCTTTATGAATGTCTTTGCCATAGAATCACAGAAACAGACTGGTTTGGGTCAGAAGGGACCTTAAAGCCCATCGAGTGCTACCCTCTGCTATGGGCATGGACATTTTCCACTAGACCAGGGTGCTCCAAACCCTGTCCAACCTGTCCAACCATGTTCCAAATCACACTGAGAGTAATTTCGGAGGAGATGACTGCATGCTACACACAACTGTGGTCCCTTCATTAGTTCCTTAGTGAGCTCTTCCAGGAGGCACACAGAAATTAAACAGGCCTCGGATCCCCATGACAGGGAAGCAAAGGTTACTTTTTCCCTCTCAAATAGCCACATAAGAAAGGACTATCTGGAGATTAAAACACAGGGAAAAGACAATGAAGATGCCTTACTCCTTGCAGTGCCCTAGAAAGCAGAATGACACTGCAGAGAAAAATAACACACTTGACAGTGCTCACTACCCTCCCCCTGCCTTCCAAAAACCTGGGAAGGTGTGGCTGTGCCAGTTATGCAGCTACCACTGATTTAAAACCTTTTTATGATTCAGCCTTCACTTTTTCTGTCTAGAAGCTGTCTGAAAGGGTAAAGGAGAAAGACACATCTGAGAAAAGCACAACTAAAGCCAAGGTGTGGTTTGGACACTGCTAAAGGACCTGCTGTGAAGCTGCGAGGAAAAATTTTAACAAACTCTCTGGAATCCTGTATCTGTCTGAGGGTGGTATGCCCACCACTTTTCCCAGTAGCCCGGCTGTGTTTGTGAATCCAGAAGTATGTACTTGTGCTCAAAGCTTTTTAATTTCATTGGTTTGGCAGCATTTTTGATGTTTTCAGCTGTTAGCTGAAGGACCAGGTTAAGCTGACCTGTCTGGGATTCATAATTGAAAGGAAGTTTTTGGGGATTTCTTCTACTAAATTACTTTGACCTTCTCCCACTGCCACCCAAATTGCACATTTAATTTGCAAGAGTGTGATGTGGAGAGAGTGAATCCATACCTTCTCCAGCTTGCTGAGACCAGACCCTTCTCCTAGGGCTGCTTTCCCCAGTGCCTTCCTCCTTTGGGGCTATCCTTGGTACAGGTTGTCCTGCCTCTCAGAGAAGGATTCTGAGCTCTGGTGGCTCCGTATTGATTGGTCTTGGTGTATTTTGAGCTCACTTCATACCTGAGAGTAGCAATTGCAGCTAGGAAAGAGAGATATCCTAGACTCCAGCTGTAATGACCTTGTTTGTAAAAATGTCCACATATGAAGTGAAAAAGATAGGAGATGTCACAGTTATTTAAAACTATGTATTTCATTTTCCTTGTTTATAGTACAGCAGGCTAAATGTTAATATTTTTGCAGCAATATATGGCAGTAATGGTGAAGCAAGCAGCAAAGGTGATATGGTTCAGCTGGGTTTGGTGAATATAGCTTCTGATTAATTTCTAATTTACAATTTTAGGAAGAATTGGAATAAAAATGCAGTTTTCTGAGCTCTAAAGGCAAAATAATTTTTAGAATGAGATTTGAGTATTTTATACATTCTGATATATTTATGATGATGTTTGTATTGGGCAAATCTCTTTCATATAAAAAAAGTCTTAAATTGCACAAGTAATTGAGGTGTAATATTCTTCAGTAAATATAAATCCTGATGAAATTCCATGTTTGCTCTTTCCATTGAAACTGAAACCCAAATTTTTTTTCAAAATAAAATATTAAGATTCTTGAATTTTTGAGTAACAGTTCATAAATGAATGTGACTATTACATTAAATTACCCAGTTAATTCATAAAATAAAAATGGAAAAGTAGCTATTTTTTATCCTGTATGTTAGTTATCTTTGTTACATTTCCAAAAGCTTCCTAGTCCAACATTTTTAAGTGGGATGTAAATAAGTCCATTCCTCCACTGTCTCTGGTTAGAAATTTTACATGATATTTTCTCTGTGAAATAGCAAAAGAGGCAACAGTGGTGCTTCACTTTTCATCAGTGTAAAACATCTCCTATTGCAACATGGCTTCATCCTCTTGCTGGAAGAGTTGTCTGTTTCAGTGTCTTTACATTTGAACCCTGTGTATTTTTGAGCCCTTATGGAGTAATAACTGATGGACTGATTTTCTCTTTTTCAAGATGAGGTCACAGTCTGACAGTCTAATTTCACTGTGTTGACTAGAGCATACAACAAAGGTCATGTTCAAAGTCAATACAGAGTAAAAATCTTTGCACAATAGAAGATAATGCTCCACCTTGAACAAATATATCCAGTTTACTGCAGTTTCCCCACAAGGATTTCTCAAAGTTTCTCAGATGGATCTAAAATGATAAATAAACTTTGCAACAATGTGCAAATAATATTTTCAAATTTTCAAATGTGCAAATAAAAGTTTCAAGTGAGGAAGCTGATATGCAGAAAGAAACAAGATAAAGATTTCTGATTTCCAGTCAGTTATGTGCAACTTAAATAAATTACCCTCTGATAAATGGAGGTGCATATTGACTGATAAGCTCTAAGTTGTTTTTATCACTTGGGCAGCATAAAGCAGTCATTGATGCTTAAGATGGGTTTATAACTGTTGTGCTTTGCCAGCATGGAACAAAGGATCACAAATAAAGGGCCTGCTGCCTCATCTATTTGTGCAGTTATGCCAAGATAAAGCACTGCAAATTAGGTATATCTAATTTAATCGGGTGAAGATAGTAAGAAAAGATAAGATTATGGCAGCTATGTCTGGCTTCTTTTCCTTTCACTGGTGTTTCATATCAGATGCTTCTTGGTTAATATATGCACCCTGTTCCTTGGAGAAAATAACACCTGTAATTCTTTTTATAAAGAAATGCTGCAGCTCTAACTAAATGTGAGATCCTTCATCACCTTTACAGTAAGATCTGAGTTATTCTCTAAATTATCTTTCTTCCAGAAGCATGTACCCAGGGTTCACCTAAAAAAACCCCACCAATATTTTGCTGGCCAGTGTTACAAAATCATGGGTAGTATGGAAGAGATTGTTTTCATGGTAAGAGAAATCTGCTGTCCTTAGGCAGAAAATAGCATTAGCTCTGGTCTGTGTTCATGTTTTGCTGCCAATACATGCTAGGCATGAGATTAAGAAGGCAACGCTGTGCCCAGTAGCCTGGAAGACAAGAAATAGTCCCCCAGTGTATGCTCTGGGATTGGATGGAGGCTTTCTTGAAGGAATTTTAATAGAAGATTCTTCTAACTGTCTTAGAAGCATAAACCCATTTGAAAGGAGTTATCTTGTATATCCAGGCTGAGTTCTGCCCTGCAGGAATATGTTCTGATGTTTGCAAAGTGATAACAGCTTTTTGCTTTATGTTATACCAGTTAATTAAGAGATACATGTTGTTGCTTTGACTGATGCTTTTATAGAGACTTTCTGCTGCTTTGGTAAATGAACTGAGAAGTAAGTTGCTCTGCAGGCTGCAATTAGATTTGCACTGGATGGGGGGAGTATATGGAAAACTGCTGAAGGTGGAACATTTGCTCACAGTTTATCTGATTTTTTAAAAAGCTAGAAACATGATTTTGTTACAATTTTTGAGTAATTTTTATTACTACATGTTTCTGGGTCTGTGAGGGAAAATATACTTAGAGGCATTCAACATAGCATAAGGAAGAATTTTTTATCTATATTTTTTTTCTTGCATTGTTTCTTGTTAAGGCCTTTCTCCATTGTGGAGTTTACAGGCTTGTGATGGTGTCTTGGGGTGATTTATGATGATATTCCCTGATCTTCTGCTTTATGCCAGAAATGGTTGCTGTATCTTTAAGGTGGGTCTGTGGTAAGGGGAAGCCTTGGGCTCTTTGGCAGGCTTTTTCAAAGCCTCACTGCCCAGGCATCTGAGGTGTGGGGCAGTCTGGGTTTTGCTTGGCTAGCTCGGTTTTGTTAGCACAGGCAGGAAGGTTTTTTCCTTTCCTTTCCTGGCCTTGGAGGAGCTGCAACAGGAATCCTTTGCCAACTTTTTGAGGTGGACAGCCTCTTTAGTCCAAGATCAGAGAAAATGACACCTGTGGGAGAGGAGTCAGTCAGGATTGGTGGGAGAGAGGGGCTGCCTTGGAAAGCAGAGCTAAGGAGGGAAAGCCTGCCAAGAGGCTCTAGCGCACCTGCTTCATCTGCAGTGGAGAGGGGATGGATGCCAGACAGTGACCAGGTTTTCATCTGTTTTCCCGAACTGCTGCCTGAAGCTCCTGGGTTTTTTCCGTTGAGAGAGAAGCTGGTGCTATCTTCTACCGTATGGTGTGAACTGGTATTTTTTCCCTGGCATTTTGGGTTTTTGTTCCAGTGTGTGTGTGGAGGGGGTAAGGTCTGACAGTTTAATATCTAGCATTTATTTACTTTTTTCCTCTGTGCCTTGTGGACATTCTGTTTGTTAATAAGCTGTTGTTTGTTTTGTTTTTTTTTTTTTCACTTTCATCCACTAGTATTCATTTCCTATTGGTGGAAAGGCACTGTTGGAATCCCTTTTAGAGGAGATGACTCATTCTAGAGTGTTCTTCTTAATTTGTCTCTAAACTGAGACTGATAGAACAGTGCTGACTTCAGCTGCATGTAGGAAGTGGAGCCTGATTCCAAAATATTCATAACAGAGACTAATGATATTTTGTTTACATGTAGCTGTTGGCTTTACTTAGGGGAAACAGGACTTACTACCATTTGTGAACATTGAGTTTATGAGGACGTGATGTATTTGCTCCTCTTAGCTCCATGTGTTGCTTTTACAGCTTACAGTCAGAAACATCCTTCACAGACCTTAAAAATTGGGAGCACTGCAGATTGTATAGCCTTGCAGCCCATAATAGGTGGTTTGGATTTTTGTTTTTTTTCCATGAGGGTGGCCTCTGGGATGCTTATGGAAGAAATTAAACTGTGATGCACGAGAAAGCTAAGTACACTTAAAAAGACTTTAAGGAATAAGGCCGAAAAAGGTCTATTTAAAGAAGTACATCATAATTTTCATTTGATACAGTCTCAATACATTTTTACGTTCCTACCGTTATAAACATCCATCCATTCTTTTTAACCAACCACTGTGATTTTGTCACAGGTGTGTTATCTTTATATTGCTTTATCTTTCTCTGTTAAAGACAAAACTGTAACAATATTAATAAAATGTTGTTTTTCTCAATTTTTTTTTTTTTTTTTTTTTTTTAATGAATTGGTAGGAAGGGAAACCTGTTCTGGGTTTGTACTTTTCAGTGAATTTTTTTCCAATCTGCTACCTGGAAGGAGGACAATGTGAGGAGCTGGAGGTGCCTGAAAGACAAATGAGGCAATCAGGAAAAAAAGAGGTGTAGCTGGGTGTTGCAACATTCCATTGAAATGGCCATGGCTGGGGTCAGGTTGTGGGTAATACCACAAGAAAAAGGTAAGGAGGCTACCCTGGAGATTTTAGCTGGGTTTCTGTGGAGTTTGGTTTCCGAGTTCAGGGGCGAAGGAGTTGTTTGCCTGCTTCCCTGCTGCTTGACTGCTTGGAGCTGGACCCTCTGCCGGTGATGCATTGCTGCGGCGACTCCTGTGTGTAGGACTCCGGGATACCAGTGTGCTTAATTCTTTCTTTGTTTCCTGGCCGTTTGGCGGGGGGAGGGGAGGCTGGAGAGAACGTGTGGGGTGTCCCTGTAGGGGCCATCTCTGCGCAGTGCCCGGCAATCGTGACCCGCTGCCGCCTGTGACTTCCTGTCTTGGCCAGGCCGCCATCGCCGTGTGCTCCCTGAGCGTGTGCCCTGCCCGGCCGGGAGCCATCAGCGCCCCTGGTGGCTGTGAGCGGAACTGCACCGAGGGGAAAGTGTTCAAAGAGCAGAGAAGAGACTGTTCATTGGGTTTTCTGGTTTTGTTTGCAGTTGCTGCCATTGTTGTTGTTTGCCTTGTTATTCGTATACATACCAATAAAGAAATGTTATTCCTTTTCCCATATTCCTTTTCCTGTATCTTTGCCCGAAAGCCCCTTAATTTCAAAGTTATAATAATTTGAAAGGAAAGGGGTCACATATTCCATTCCAAGACAATTTCCCGCTTTCCTTGGCAGACACCTGTCTTCCAAACCAAGACACTTATGCAGGATATCATTCAAATAAAACCTTGCATGGGATGTATTTGGTGAGGATCCATGCTTAGGTACCTCAGGATATTATCCCTCTAGCAGGAACTATGTAGTGAATTTACCAGATTGCCTCTGGTTGCCTGAGATGAAGCTTTGATCATCTCAGAAGAGTATTGGAGAATCTAGTAGCACATTTCTGGTTTGTCACACTGAAATGTAGAGGTATCTGCTTTTTCTCTAGAAAAAAAGTAACTGTTTGCCTGGAGGAGTGATAAGCACTTACAGAGATCTAATTAATTCTAAAATCCTTCTGTTGACTTCAGCTAAATGTTTCAAGGATGAATTTCAGTACTCCTTGCTTAGTCCTCTCTACCCTTTACCCCACGCCAGTGTTTCTCATCCCTCCTGTACAGCAGTGCAGTGCACTACTTGGTGTGGCTGTGTGGCAAGGAGCTGCTTTTGACTTTGGAACACTTATCAGAAGCCTGCAAAAGTTTTCTTTCCTTTTTTTGGCAAGCAGCTTTGGTCCCCTGGTTTGGGTTAATTACATTGTGACAATGTCTGCAGAGTCAGTCTTTTTGGCCTGGTGGCCACTGAAGTAGTGAGGAGAACAGAGAAAATTAGATTATTAGGAGAAATCAGAATAGCATTTTTTGCCATAATGTTTGCTGACTCACAGAAAACTCCAAGAAACTCAAAATCACATGATGGGAGAGGAACAGTAGGAGTAGACCCTTCTAAGAAGGTCACATTTTGGAGATACAGTCATACAAATCTTTATGTGGGTTCTGGGTTTGTTCTTCATCTACTTCCAATGTTCTAGGTTTTTTTTCACCTTGAAAGTGCTGTAAAGAAGAGTAACTGTGCGTAACAGGTTGGCAGAATATGAAACAGTTTTCCCACTGGGCAGTAAAGTTGTCTAAGTTGTGTAGACATGCAAGTGATTATCAGTAAGAAGAAGATTACAAAAAACCTCTTCTCATTCCAGGCAAATATTTTCTGCATGGGTACATTCACTAGGTAGGATCAAATTTTGTGACAGGGGATTAGGAGAAACAAAAGCCTTTCTGTAATTTTGTGTCAAAAGGCTCATTGTGATTCAGAAGAAAGGTTTAGATGTCACCATGGCTTATGGCATATTATTATCTTTTCCTTTTGGTGAAATGCAACTGTGGAATGTAATTATTGCATTTGTAATGTAGCTGGTTCTGTAATCGTCTTTTTACTTTGAAATATCTTAGGTGTGCTAAAATGTCCCATTGTAATAATGACCCATTGCAGTGATCAAGTTGTCAGGGCAGGCACATGATTGACCACTTTGTATTGTTGTACCTGTCCCTTTCATATCATATTACTCTGACTTTATTACTGTTGTGCATCATGTTTATGGGAACACCATAAAATTTGGAGGCAGTCACAGCATATTTACCTTCCCTCATTCATCAGTGGGAGCTGGTTTTCCTTCCTCTTCCAACATAATTTGTTGAACAAGAAGTTAATTTATTATTATTTCAATAAGAATATATTATTAAATATATTATCATTTTAATAATAATATTATTTTAATTATTATTTATTATTTGAACAGAGGTAAGGTTTAGTAAAAAATACAAACCTAACATTTAGGAAATAAATTTTTAGACTCTGTGCTTGGCTTATTTCTAAGGGATATTGGGACTGGATGACTAGAGAAGGTGTGGATGCCCTGTCCCTGGAAGCTGTTCTTCTGCTGTTTTGGGAAGGAAAAGACAAATCTTCCACAACCTCTGTGTGTTCACCACTGAATGGAAGGATAAAGCACCTGCTGCTTTCACTTCAGCCAAAATATTAAGCCAAGTGTAACACATATTTTCAAATAGTTTCATGATGATAAAATCCATGTTGTAGCAGACTGCTTTTCACTGCCAAAGGTTCTCATGGGTCTAATCTCTAGGACATGAGGCCATGCAAAGAAGCCCAGCCACAGGCAACAGAAGACTGTGGTACTGAAGGACAGGAAATCGAAAGCTAGGGTTGGTAATGAAAATACCATCTCTGGTGCTATTTTATTAGAGCTTGGCAAGTCAGTAAATTAATTATTTGTTAGTGATTACATCGCATTATATCACTTTACAGTCATCAAGTTAGGGAACAGCTTTGTTTTGAGCTCTGTGGCTGATCCTCTGTTTTTGTTTTCAGTCTGCATGACGTATCTGAAAGCTGCTTGGCTGCTCTTTGGGAACTAATTGCACTCCTCTGTCACGTGTGAAAATTCAAAATTGCTGGTAATAAATAAAACCTGTATAGTATAAAGCTCAGTAACAGCATGGAAGAGAGAGCAGCAGCATCCCCACTGTCCTTCCCAGGACTTGGTTTCTGGTGGGCTCATTTCCTTAGGCGCGTTGATACCCTTTGACAGCCCAGCAAACACTATTTTTGCCCACAACTAGGATTCATTACCCAAGGGGATGTGGTCACTTGCTTTTATGTATGAATATATACTTTCCCTCCAAATATTCCCAAATGGTTTTGGGGGCTCCAGATGTGTCCCCAGGAAAAGACTATGTAAAAAATCAATTGTTTTGGATAATGACAATCATTTATTGGATTTATGATCAGTGGTAAAAGCAAGTAGGAGGTCGTGTGCCTTAGAAGAAAAACATACTCATTTAATTGGAAGTGTGTCTTAAATCTAAGAAGCTCTAGATCTTGTCAGGGGCCAGAATATGACTTGATGTTTGGAAGATTCAGCTAGTAGCATAACTTGACATTCATAAATCTGATGTACTGGAACTATTTTTGCAAGTAAATTGAAGGGATGTGGTTCCTAGGTCTGATTTTAATGGGCATAGAAACTTCCTGGAGTTTTTAAGTGGGTTTTGTTGAAGATGACTGTTACTTTCCTCCTTCCCCCCACAAGTCTTTGTTACAGCCCTTTGTGCTGTTGTTCTGACAAGCATGGGAAGCTATGCCTGAGTGTAGCTTCCTGTATATTTTATTCTTTTGTGCTCTGGCTATTCCCTATGGTTTTAGTTTTATGCACTGGAATGCTTTTTGAGGAGAAGGTCTTTATTTATGTCAGTGTCAGCTTTAAAGAGCTTTCCAAGTTTATTTTTAAAAAGCTATTTGGAACATTTTCTCCTCCGTTTGCTCTTGTGTTTCTTGGGATGTGTCCCCTGAGAGAAAAGAATGACCTTTCCTTCCCATCACCACTGTGTTCCAGGATAGTTAATCTGGGCCTCCAGCCCCAGGTGGTGAAAGAGTGTGTAAATGAAGATTTTTCAACACCCTGAAAAGACTGGGAAAAGAAATAGATGTAAGTCCTGGGGAGGAGGTTTCACTATGGTGCCTCATGAAAGAGTAGGTTACCAAAGGAAGGTATCCCTTGGATTTGCATCTGCTGCCTATCTCTGCGGGGTCTTGGTAGCACTGCTGGAGAACAAATCTGTGTTGTGCGCTGCCTGATGGTGACTCCCAATGGAGACACAGAGCTGTGTTAGCAGAAATCTTCCTTTCCCTGCAAATGAATGAAATTATTTTTAGGGATCTGTATTGATTTGGCTGTGGAAGGTGACTCAAGTTCAGGAAGGGAAATATCCTCTGGTCTCTTAAGGTTCTCTTGTTTGGCAGTGAAACCCACTTCCCTGAAAGTTGTGGTGAGGAGGAAGGAAGGGAAAAGTCCATAAAATAGATTATTTGTATCACTTCTGGAGGGTTTTAATAAAAGAAATGGTAATCATGAATGTAGATTTGCTAGCCTCCAGAAGTTAATGATTTCCTTATAGCTAGGCACCAATTTATTAGTGGAAGTAAGGCAGTAATATTAATGCAAGTGTTGACTAACATCAGTTGCACATTAGGAGGAATTCTCCAGGTACCACAATCTCTACCCATTAAAACTTAAAAAAAAAATTCCTCTAAGTTGTTCATGTGATATGTTCATTATCAGAGCTTGATTGGCAAATTTAGATTAAGTCAGAGCTGAGATTTTTCAAACAGTAACAGTATAGTTTTCTCAGATGACCTTGTTGAAGTGGAAAAAGCAAAGATGATTTAGACCATTTTGAGGGCTATCAGAAGGAAAATTAATAATTTAAATTCAGTTTAGTTCAAATCATCACTACATCATATTATCTTTATACAATTAGTTTGTTGTCGGTTCATTCTATTTTTATAGTGATGTATTTAGTTGCAGCTCTGGAGATAACGCAGGAATGGCTTTTAGGGAGTGAATTTCTTTTGATAGAATTGCAGAATCATAGAATACTTTAGGTTGGAGGGAAACTTGGGTAATTATCTTGTCAGTCAGGGTTGACTTCAGCATTAGATAGTTCATGGCCATGTCTTGTTTAGTTTTGAGTGTTTCCCAAGCATGGGGATCCCTCAGCCTGTCTGGGCACTTTGATACAGTTGGAGCAATCCATGCAGAACCATATTTTCTAATACCTGACCAGATCACAATTTTCCTCATTTCAGTTTGCCTTTTGTCCTTTCTGAAAAAAGCCCCTTTCCACCCTTCCTGCTGCCCACCCTAAGGAAGCAGGGTCTTCCACCTGGCCCTTTAGGAAAGCATGACCAGGGCTTTGTGCTTCTCAGTTCTAGAACTATTCCAATATTGACAGGTTTATATCATGCAGCTTCAGCCATCTGCAGTGTCCCATTTGAATGAGATTTAAACTCCTAGCAGTTTCAAAACAGAGGGAGAGAAACCTCAGATCACCTTCAGTCATCCTTTTTCTTTTACATGTCTGATCTCCAGAGCAGGGCAGCTGGTTGGGTGCCTTGCCTCTAACCATCCTGGATGTTACAGCTACAAGGAAAAAAGTAAAATTCTGTGATGTGGGGAAAGGAACTTCCAGTTCCATGGATAAGCTGCCTTTGAATCTTCTCTCCATCATTAAAAAAAATGGGTGCAAACCCCTAAAGTTTCTGGATTAAAAATAAGAAGCTAGACAAAAAAAGGAGAGGCAGTGTTGCTGTTGTACCAAAAATGGCGAATAATCCTGACACGATTTAGGTCAGGGAAAGATGGCCGATGATCAACATTTAATGCAGAAGAACCCGTCTTTCATAGCATGGTTCACAATAGAGAAATGTCATGATTGGCCCATTGGTCAGCCACCTACCAAAGTGATAAACTGAGCAGTATAGCATCCATTTATAAATAGTATTCTCAATGAACCAAAAACATTCCCTGCATTTGCAGAATAGTTTACAAATTCTCAACCTGTTTTCTCAGCTAGTTTATGTGAGAATGAAAACTTTCACAGGAGGCTGTAAGAAGCTGGAAAATTTCTCTGCTAGCTTTTTCAGCATCTACAGGGTGGATGATGTGATAACAAAATGAAGACAATTTAAGAAAAATATTAAGAAAAGCTTTAGAGGAATAATGAAGGTAGAAAGTCAGTCAAGAATAATGTAGTCCTGCCTGCTCTTGCACCCTGTGGGATGTGACCAGGTGTAAGGTTAAGTTAGAGGGCTCAGGACCACAGCACTTGCAAAGAGAACTGTAAAGGATGCTTCCTCCCTTCCTCCTCCTTCCTCACTCACTCTTGTTCTCTCTCTTAATTTTTTCCCTATGGAGACACTGAGCAATTGTTATAAATGAATGATTTCTTTAGACTTGACTAAAGAGTTCAAGCCATCTGTGATGCCATCAGGTGATCACAGAAGAGTCCTATTTTATTGAGTATATACAATTTAAAAATTCAAAGCATGAGAGAAATATGTATTTTCTTACAGTTCCATCTTATCAGAGGCAGGCTATTATTTTTGCATGTTCTATGGTAGTTTTTTCTTTAGAAGAATATAGCAAGGAAAGACGAACACTTTAAAAAAAAATTCAGAAATCCTTTTTACATTCATGAGCAGCAGTGGCTCACAATCCCACATTTGGGATAATAAAATGCTACAGCAAGTTTTGAAACAGATCTGAGAAGTTCTGAAGGCTGAGAACACCTCAGATCGTAGGCATGGTGCAAATATATTGACAACTGAACAAAAGGTTACACCAGTAGCAGTATCACCACTTCTCTGAGTCCTGGGTGTGTTGGCAGCTCTGGAAATGGGGAGATCTGGTGAGAAGAGGGGGCTTTGTGTTATCTATATCCTGCCCTCAGCTGCGTAACATAATGCTAACAAGTGTTTGTGCATGTGAGTGTCATGACTGACAGTGGTTCCATATAAACAAATTCACTTCTCTGGGTTTGTATGATTATGAGCAACCCATCCTGGAAAATAGAATAGCACACAGAAATCCAGAGGAGACCTAGAGCAGGCACCAGAGGACTGATAAACTGCTGGGGCTTTCTGTGCTGCGCCCAGTTATCCAAACATTGGAATCCAGAGATAGATGAGCTTGAAAGGACTTTTCTCATCGAATTTCTTATGAGAGGTCCCAGAAACTTCCTAGGCTACTTCAGTTTGGAGATGTTTTTTGCACATGACCTTATAACATCTTTCATTTTTTTAATGTCTTTTCTTAATGTAACCACACTCTGTGATAGAAACTACCCAACCTCTCTGCAGGAGCTGAGGCTGTGGAAATAGGAATGAACATGCCACTTTGTTCGAGTGTTGATTTTGTGGTGCTCTTGGGTGGATATCTGTGATGCTCCCAAAAGCACAGCACCTAAGGTTTCTGTATTGGCATACTCCATTCAAGGCTTGGAACTCTGGTATTTGGAACTTGGGCTCTCTCCTTACATCTGGTTTGGCAAAAATGTCAAGAGTGGTAAACCCTTCCTTGCTCAAACCTCTCTTTTACTTTTTTATGTTTTATAACAGTAGTATTTCTTATTTTTAATCTGACATTTTTAAGATTAACTTTTTTGTCTCTTTTCAATTTACTTTGGATTATATTAGTAATAACTCACCTAACTCTGCTAATTGTGCCAAACCCTACAACTAGCTACTCCTAATCTTAAAGAATTTGATGTACAGTATGTTGTACTGATCCAAATTATATGTTCATTTAGTAGATGGCACAGGACTTGAATTTATGCAGAGTCCTATACCTGAACTGGTTAGAAAAATTGGTGCTGTTCCCCCTCCTCATATCCACAGCCTGTCTTCTCTGAACTGCTGAATTTGGGCAAAACATTTTCTTATTTTTCAGAATGGACTGTGTGCAACTGCAGTTGCAGAAATGTGACTGTAAAAACCCATTTCCTTTTTGCCAATACTTACTGATTTAGCATTCATAGATCAACATGCGTTTAGACACTAAGATGTCATGTTGTATCATTTTTTACTGCTTAAAGAAGTGAGCACTGCTACCTCTATGCTCCAGAAAACACTCTTTGATATAAGTAGGCATTTGAGATTGAAGGCTTCTCTTTGAGAGAATGTTGGTCCATCTTCCTCAGTGTGTCTGCTGGAGAGAGAAGAATTTGTTTTGTTCTTTCTGCATCTCTCTTCTTCTCTGCATCTATTTTTAGATTCTATTTTTAGATTATAAAAGCAGAACTGTGTGCTGCAGCCAGTTCCCCATTCAGGCTGTGGCACAGTGACTTCTTGTTCCTGCAGAAGGGCTGAATGAGTGGCGGACAGCCCAGGCAGGAGGGGTGGGTGCCATGTGAGCATGGCTCAGACTTCAGGACAGACTGGTGGATTCGGCCACCAAACTCTCACATTATGAGGTTCACTTTTTGCCAGGTTTCCTCAGCAATCAGTAGATTCATGGTGGGGGCAAAATTCTTTCATTTTGGCAGTGTGCGAAATTAGTCTCTGCAACTCATTTTCTCTCTGACTCCTGGCATTGGTGGCAGCCAGACTCTGTCCAGGCTGGTGACTGACAGCAGCAAAGAAGGTGTGATCAACAGCTGAATACCCAGCCATGTGCTGCAGGAGAGACTGTTCCATCGTAAGCATTTCCAGCCTCAAAATTTGAAAGGCACTGGGGGAACTGGGAAAGCCCTGCCTGCCTGCTGAGTCTCTAGGCGCAGCTATTGTTCAGTCACATTGCATCTGTTGAACTATTTTCTTAGATAAGTGACTTAAGCAAAAATGTCTATCTGTTTAAACTCTATCCAGCCTGGCTTAGGATGGTTTTGTATTATTCTGTTGTTCCATGGGGAGGATACGTGAGGGGACTTACCTACATCCAAGAAAAGACATTTGTACAAGCTCCCATGCTAAACATCTGAGCTTGCTTTTTGTGGCTGTACAAACACTCTGCTTACCACCTTCTCCTTCCTCATCTTCCCTTTGATGAAAGGCTGTGTCCTTTACCTGAGACAATTTATGTCACTAAGGAGAAAAAGCTAGCTAGCTGAAAGGGTAAATGAAGACAAGCCATCAGTGCCCTGGAGCCAGGAGGAACATCTGTGTCCTGGGGGCACCAGGCCAAGCATGGCTGGCTGGGCCAGGGAGGGGATTGTTCACTCTGCTCTGGGCTGGGGCAGCCTCACCTTAAATTTTGTGCAAAGGTTTGAGCACCATAATATAAAAGAGATGTTAAGCTGCCAGAGAGCATCCAAAGAAGGGGCACAAGGATGAAGCTATATGAGGAGTGGCTCAGTACACTTGGTCTGTTCAGCCTGGAGGGGAGGAGACTGAGGGGAGATTCATTGCAACCTACAACTTCCTTGTGAGGGGAAGAGGAGGGGCAGGCCCTGATCTCTGCTCTGTAGTGACCAGTGACAGGACCTGAGGGACTGTCTGGAGCTGTGTCAGGGGAGGTTTAGGTGGATATGAGGAAATGGTTCCCCTAGAGGGTAGATGGGCACTGGAACAGGGTCGCCAGGGAAGTGGTCACAGCACCAAGCCTGACAGAAATCAAGAAGCGTTTAGACAATGCTCTCAATCACAGGGTGTGACTCTTGGGGATGGTACTGTGCAGGGCCAGGAGCTGGATTCAATGATCCCTGTGGATCCCTTCCAACTCAACATATTCTGTGATTACATGATTCTGTGGCAGTTGGAGGGCTGCATTGTGTGGCCCTGGAGGGCTCCTGGATTACCCCCATAAATTGCAGTAATACTGGTTGCTTTGTTTACTCTTGCTGGGAGTTACGCTGCTCATGGAAAGGGGAGAACGCAGGGGGAAGGACAGCGCCAGCCAGTTGTGTGTCAAAAGTACAACCAGATACAGCATCAGGTAGACTCTAAAGCAAGGCCCCAAAAGTGTAATATCTAATTAGGTGCTGTTGTGGGAAATACTGATGAGTTTGAGAGCTCTTCTGATGAACTAGAGTGTAGAATACACGAGATGTCCCCAGTATTTCACAAAGAGGTGGTAAAATCACAAGAGGGGAAAATCTCCCAAAGATGTCATGTGAGGATCTAATGTTGTACAGATCTTGGGTCTACACCTCAAGTATGGAAAACACAACCAAATAAGAAAATGTTGATAGGAGGTTCTTGATAGACACCCGCCATTTTTCTTTTGGATAGGGCATACTAAGAAGTGATAAAATGCCCATAAATGGGAATCCAGGGCTGGTTTTGGGCTAGTGGAGTCAGCATGTGCGCTTTGAGCAGCTTCCACAGGGTAAGCCATCATCTCTGATTGCAACTTGCAACTTCAATGGTATTTACCAACTTAAATATTTTTCTATGTGTAGTGATAGCTTTTTTCAAGCAGCAGGCAGTGGCTAGATACAAGATAATGCCTTGCATGCACACTTTAAGTGCTTTTTAAAGCTATTTTTGGTCACAGGCAACTGCTTGGCAGGCAGAAGATTTACTGACAGCAATCTGGGGCTTTGCACAAGCAGTCTCTAGGCTGGGTGAGCATACAGGGTTTGTTGTGCATCCCTGAAGCTTTCCCAGCAAGAGTAAACAATGCAACCAGCATTACTGCAATTTATGGGGATAAGCCAGGAGCCCTCCTGTGAGTTCGAGACCTGATGGCTGAATTGGGAATGCACTTAGTCTTCTGTGGATAAATAGGTAGTGCTGACCCAATCAATTATGCTTCTTCTGAAGTCTCGGGAATAAAAGAAGCATTTTGCTGCTGAATTGCGCATACAGGGAGCCTTGAATATCTCAGCTGAAACAGTAAGAGATCTCATGCCAGAAGTCCCAGGAGGAAGGTAGATGGATTCCTGCTTTTGTAATTCTCCCATGTGCTCTCAGAGAGCAGATGGGTACTGTGGTGAGTGAAGGGACAACACTAAGCACCTGTGTTTTAAATAGTAGAATTTTTTTTCCCCTTTACAATGAGCAATAGTATACTTCTCATTTCATTATTCAGATGAAGCTTACCAAACAAGGTATTTTTGTGTGAAGAATTTTTTTCAAGATGTCATTTTGCATTTCTTAAGAAAACTTGGGAACAAATTTTTTGTAAAGAAGAGCCTTTACTGAATTGTAAGCTGTGCTCTAGAGCATTATATATGTTTATTACTCACAGGGAATTTTAATTCCAAAGCCTCAACATTTACTATAAAATCTTGAAAAACACAAGGGGTTTTGGTTGTACTAAACTGCTCCCCATTAGATGAACTTGTTTAAGGTTTGTAAAGTTCTCACTTCTCTGTCTCTTGCTGTATAAGCACTGTCTGACACCCCAGAGTGAATTCACCAGCTTTCAAGCACTAACATTACAAATCACCTTGCTACTTTAAATCCATTTCAGAAACCTCCCTTAAATTTCTCTGGCACATCCTTAGCTTGACTGTGGGACCACAGAGACATTTAAGACTTCATCTTTTATTGTAGACACGTGTTTTAATTGAGTCATCTGGTAGCAGCATGAAAAAATTGGCACTTTTCTTTTGCGGTTTGCCTGATGCCTTTCCTGCTGTTGCTGTTTGTGATGACTGAATCTCTTCCAGAGTTTCAATATGACAAACTCTGCTGCAAGCAGGTTTTCTGGGCTGGGAAGAAGGACTTTGATCTTTTTCTAGTCTGAGTAAACCAGCTAAATAATTTAAAACAAAGCAGACAGGAAATACCAGTGACTCTGCAGAGCCAAAGGAAATGGGGAACTCCGCCAGGAGGGAGAGCAGCTCTGGCTCCTCAACCAAAGTCTGACTCTTTTGACTTGTTTTAATGCCTTATGACCAAGATGGTGTGTCTGAAATGTGGAGTCATATTTATCCCAATGAATTTCGTGCATTTACCTGAGACATCTCATCACTATGATAGACTGGGCAGGGGTGTGTGTGCACATTCCTAGGAGCAATCCAGTTCAGATCTGAATTTGCTGTGTCCCTCTAAGACACTACCAATTCCAGCTCTTCAGGTAAGTCTCCACAGGCACAAGTCAGGCATGATCTACTTGGCAAACCTGTCATGACTAGCTACATTTCTTTCAGTTTAACAGAAAATATGTCCATCTTTAATCTTATCCATAAGGTTTTCTTTGGATTGTTTAATGTTAAAGATATATCACCAATTACATCTGCTTCACAAACCTCCTCTAGCATCAATTTTGGCTTTGTAAAATCCCCAAGTAAGCAATCTGTCTTTTTACTCCATCTCTGAAGTTTTTTACCTCCATTACTCTCTGCTGAATCTGCTCCACCTCATCTCACCTGTCTCCTTCAGGCACCAAGCTCTCAGCTTTCCATGGTCAGTCACCCCATTTATTCATTCAGACCCCGTAAAGGTTCCTTTCTAAAGTCTCCAAATGAAGTGGCACTGCTCCAGTTCAATGCCAGTGGCGCAGAATTACAGCCAGACAGCTATAAATATTTCTTTTTAGCTACCAAAGGTCTTTGTTTTGTGATAGCTGAATTTTTTATGTTCTCACAGGAGTATCTAGGAAACAACATCGCCACAACAACAAAAAGAAAAAACAAAGAAGATTTTGAATACTTTACCTGTTGATGGTATCTTGATGTTGAGTAACTTCATGTTATCTAATCAGTGTAAGAAGACATTTGCATTTGTAGGAATTGTGTCCTTTCAGATAGGAATGATGTGGTGAGTACTTTGGCTTCTAAATGGCCTACAGCAGGATTTCTATCATTTACAGCAGAAAAAAAAAAATTATGTTTTGTATTAGTTTTCAAACTCCATCCTCTTTCCCCCTTTGCCAACCCTGCTCTTCCCCAGTGAAAGTGGCATGGCAGTAAAATTGTGGGGAGCTTATTAAATCTGCACATTTAATGCCTCAATATAGACCCTGGAAAATAAAGGACCATCTTTTAATTTAAACTCTGTATTTACCACCTGCACAAATTGGATTCTTTTCCTTTTCTATATTATCTGAAAATCAGCATTACTAAGGATCATTTGTGAAGCATTGGTTTTCACATGACCGCCTACATTGATGGTTAGGTCAAGGTGCACTGGAGTTTGAGAACAGAGACAGACACTTGGATACTGCTCTTCCTTAAGCCATTAAACCAGGTAAGCATTCTTTAAACAGTATTTAATCTCCTTATGTAATCTTCTCCCTGTTGATACCTGTCTTTAATATCTGATCTGGTCCTCCTTGGCATTCTCCTGCTGATTTTAAGATGCCTTGTCATTGTCCCCCCAGACTTTGTGCCACCTTATCCTGTGAAGTCTCGTTAGTGTACAAGAAAACAAAATCTTGTACATTCAATGAGTGAATTTCCATGGCACAGATTCCAGTTAGCCAGGATTCTCTCTGGTATGCCAGCACTATGGAGACCAATATCAGGGACAATTTTAAGTGGTATTACTTGCATTGGAAGCATAAGATAATTGAAATCAGGAAGCAAAATAGCATGTTTTGTTTGGGCAGTGAGATTTAAAGGATTGCATATCCAATACTAAAGAGTTTGGGGAAAGCCAAAACAAAACCTCTACTCTGGAATAATGAACTAAGCTCAGATGGCAATTCATCAAGGGAAATTGAAACGGAGCAGGAATCTAGCATCCCAGTCATTCATTCCCACCTTTGCCTGAGCACTCTTTGCTCCTGGGTCAGGTTAGGGGCTGGGGCCATCTCATGGAAGGGACTGGGGACTTCCTTTAGGGCTGGAAAGTAAAGAAAGACCCCAGGACTGCCAGTTTAGCTGAGCAGCTCAGCCATGCGAGGGAATTTTTTTTTTAGAAGAGATGTTCAGTGTATTTAGGTAATTGTTAACATGTATTTTTTTATCTCCTCTCTCTACTATGTGCCTATGTAAATGCAACCCTTCCCTCTTGTCTGTCTTACAGCAGCAATTTTTAGGCCAAGTAATTTTAATATTTAACTATCCAGTAAGAAGAATGGATAGGTTTAACACTGGGAATAAGAAAGCAAACCAGCTCCAATGCCTCCTGTTGTTCAGTCTGGCATCACAAGGACCAACAACAATTTCATCGTTGTCAGCTTTTGCCCAGTTTTTTACCTCTTGCACTGTCTTTTTCTTTCTTTCTTGAAGTAAATTATAACTTTCTTACCCCAATAAACTTTTCCTGCAGGAAAAAAGTCAGAATGAGATGTGAGTTAGGCCTTCTTCCCAACACTCATTTTCCCAATAACACTTGAAGCATCCAGCCAGTTCAAGACAGGTGCTGAAATCAGTGCTGCTGCCAAAGAAGTGGTTGGAGCCTGGATGGCAGGTAGAAAGCCGAATACAGTAACAGCTCCTGGCATGCAGGGAATGGCAGAGCTAAACAAATTTCCCCTGGAGGAAATTTCCATGGTCAGTCTTGGACTGGTGAGACCATTGTTGTCCACTGCTGTCACAATTTTCTGGGATACAAAGCTTTGTCCCTAGGGTTGAGCTGATAAAGGTGGTTCTGGGATATTGCTGAGCTTAAGTAAGTTGTGTCTGTTGGAGCATGTAAATAAGATAGCCTAAAGTTGTTCCTGAGAAATTCATAAGACATGGGACATTCCCTGAGGAGCACAAAGGTATTAATTAAGGGGCTGCATCAAGCAGAGCTGGAACTTTGAGCCCAGCTGGACCTCGGGGAAAGGAGAGGATAATTTTAATTTCTGAATTGTCAGTTGTGACTGTATTTTCTCTAAATTTACCACTGTTGCCTGTATATATTTTGTAAAAATAATCACTCTTAATCATACCAATTGTATATAAAGATGAAGAATTGCTGCGAAGGACATATTTCACTTTCAATATTTGCTTAAATTCTTAGAAAATAGCATGGCATAGTGTCCTGCAAAGTTTGAAAGTCACTGCAGACTAAAGCTGCTGAGGACTGATTTTCATCCTCAGCACTCCTGAGCACCATGTCCATTAGTATCTGTTACTGTATCGATAGAGAACACAGACTCCAGCACTACCAATTAATTTCACCAGCACACAAATCTTCCCAAGGGAAATCAAGGGAACATGCATCTTTTATAAGGAGGCAGGAGAGCAGAGCCCATGCTTCAGACATCTGCTAACCTTTGTGTGTGCTTGCTCTTTTATTATCTTTGACAGGGACTAAATACAGTCCTCAGAGCTGATCAGTGCCTTCTGTCTCTCTGAGGAGGGTCTGTTTAATTTACTGTATTATATTACAGTGTCTTTTCTCTCTAACTGGGGACATGACAGTCTATTCTTATGGTAATTATGCTGTGTGTGCATGTAAATACAGACACGGGGATATAAGCAGCTTTAGCCTCCATTTGGGAAGTTGTTTGAAAACCCAGCTCTAAATTTGTTTGATTAATGGGTACCATGGGCTAGCCTTACATGCACCTTCTGCTGTAACTAATCAAAAGGGTGAATTTGAAATTGGCTTTCTGTGAGTTTCCTGTGATAGATGAATTATTGTTGCTTAAGTTTGATCTTGTCCTCTTGCCTGCACAGGACTGAGCACTCTTTCAGGAGCCTTGAAATGGCTGAGCTTGGACATTTCAGGAGACACCAGAGGTACAGGGAACAAGAGCTTGTCTGGCACTTGAATTACATTGATTGCAATGATCCCTCAAAGACGCTTCGTGCCAGAACCCCAAACAAAAGGACTACCTGAGAACTGTGACACAACTGTTTGCCTCTAATTGCCTCCTCAGCCCCTTGAAGGTGACATAGATGCAGATGCAGACCCCAATCTCCAGGCACAGAACCTTCAATGTGACTGCACTCACCTGGATCCTTACACTCTAGTTCCTCCTTAGCCTTAAGTAAAAGAGCAGAGTTACTGGAATTTATCTATGAAACCTTTCAGGCCTGATGGATGCATGTTTCTGCACATACAGAGGCATGGCTGGTCCACTCAGTGACACTCAACCAAATTTCAGAGCAAGCTACTAAATCTCTTTCAGGCAAATAAGGAGGACTGAGAGGAAGACTCAAGTAAAATTTCCACAAATGGAGTATTCATTATTGCCTGAAGTGGGTAGTTACATAGTCAGAGGGAAATATAAAAGTAAATGGATGTACTAGTTTTAAAACAAACCAGCTGGAGATTCCAAGTAAGAACTACAATTTAATAAGAAAATTAAAATAAAGGTGTCTTGGGGTAATTTTTTGATAATATTGTATTTCCCTATCAATTTGCCCAGAAATGGGTCCCATAGATTTAAGCTGGGTCCAGGAGATGGAGGAGAAAGGCTGGGTGAATTCTTCAGCGCAGTTTGTTCAAGGGCTAACACGCTCCCCCGCGTCCGCACCTCCACAGAGCCGAGGGAGCACCTTTCTGCTTTTAGCCAGCCTGTTAGCTGGGGCAAGAAATTTTCCCAGGACTGCATACCGAAATTCTCCAGATCTTCTTCTTCTTCTTCTGGAACTGTTTGGCCTAGCTGTGATACAAGAATGAGATCAGCAGACCCCAGGGACCGGCAGGGAGGCTGCGGGGATGCCGCATACCAGCCTTGGACCTCAGGAGGGGCCAAGCCAGCTACAGACAGAACTCTAAATCCATCAGCTTTCTCTGCATTGAAGAGGTTTATTATCTAACATTACTATTTTTTTTTTTGCCCTGACAGCACTCTGCTTGTAAAATAAATAGCTTTTCTCACTTTCATCCAAGAAATTCCTTTTGTATTGGTGGGGGAGGGAGTGCTGAAACCTATCTTCTGGGGAGGAGATTTCCCTTCCTGTTGTAATGGGGAATCCTTACAACAAATATAAGACAGCAATGAACTTGGAAGGGAAGTTCAAGTGATATTTCTTCAGATGTTCAGAGATGATTCATTCCTCCAGCCGCATGCGTGGAGTTCCCAGGCAGATCCAGTCACGGGACCGTCCCTCTTTCCTGGGCCCCAGGCACCCAAACCACCCAGTCAGGAACAGGTATGGGGCACATGTGACATGGGAGCAGGGACAGAGGCAGACCCGTACCCTGCAGGGTCCCTCCCCCCAGGATTTCAGGGAGAGGCACCTCCACAATTCACCCTTTCTTTTTAAGTAAAGAACATTGGAAACAGTTGGATGAACAACAAAACATTTTCAAAGGAAAAGAAGCCACTATCTTGAGTCCCCAAATATCCAGACAGATTTTCTTTGGAGCATCAGAAGGGAGACAGGACTTGAGCATGATTCAGATGGAAACTGAGTCAGGAGAAGGTTTTTTCCTTTCTGTACCTGTTGGAATCTTAGAAAATGATGGTTCATTTCTTCCTCCTTTTCATCCCCCCATCAGCATTGCAAAGGGATTCACAGCAAATGGAAAAGCCTGGTTTTTTGAGAGGAACCAGAAAGGGAAATTTGGGCTGGGCATATATGGGGGAATAAAAGGGGAAGGTGGGATAGGGGAAAGGATAGGGATTATGGGGGATATTGTCTAGCATATCTACTGCCTTTCACAGGAACACCCCCAGGGCCTGTAACACATGCTGCTTGAGGACCCTTTCTTCCCTGCACAATTTTAAATTCTACTCTTACTCCTTCTTCTAAGCTTGGAACATCACTTTTGGGGTTATTTTTCACAACAACAGATTTATGGACAAAAGTACTTTCTCCAGTACTGCTTTCAAAAGAAGCTGTAATTTTTCTTTACATTATACCATTTTACAGTTCCAAAAACTCTAGCTGCGATAACTTTTCATTTTTCCGAGTTCCTTTGTTCTTGCTTTCACTTTTGGTTTTTCTCACTCTGGCGCCAAAGTTGTCGTAGCCAGGACTGCCGGGGCCAGGGCCACCAGCGCGTTCCTGCAGCAGGGTCTTTACTCCTTGGGATTGCGTTTGGGGCCATGCAGGTTCGGTCTGGCCGTGCTGCTGCACTCCCCCACTGCCGTCTGCTCTGCCTTTGGCCACCTCTGCACTGCCACTTGGCGCTGTGCTCACTTCTCTGGAGCTCTGTGTGACTCCTACTCCATGCTTTCCGGGCTTTAGCACGGCTGCATGGCCACACCCTGTGGGGTGTGCTGTTCCAGCACGTGTGCGTGGCTTTGTACCGCCGGCGCTGTCACAGTAGGGGTCTGAGCACTCCCATTGCGTGGTTCTGGCTCCCCAGGGCTGCACGGGCCGGGCCGGGCCGCGCCGCACTGCTTCGCTCTGCCAGCTCCTCGTCCGCCTCTGCCGGGCTCCCGTGTGGCTGCCCAGGCTCGGTGCGGCCCCGTGCTCGGGCTGCCCCACGCGGCTTCCCCTCGTCGGCGCACCTGCGCTGCTTGCATGTCTCAGGGCGAACACCGCCAGGCCCTGCTCCTGGCTCCACTCCTGCCGCCATCGCTCTCCCTGCTGCCCCTGCTCCTGCTGTGCCTGGCCTCACTGGCTCTCCCACGCAGGGGAGCTCCCTTGCCACTGCCTGCAATGCTCTGGCTGCCCACAGCCGGGATCACGCAGTCTCTGGGGCAATGGAGGAACCCGCTGCAATGCACACACTGCTCAACCATGTGTTTGCTGCTAAAACAGCAGCGGGACACAACTGATATTGCTCAACAGTCTCTGAAATCAGGTAATACTCATGGAAATAGTCTTGCATTGGCATATTTTTTGATTCAGAAATTAACTGTGTCCAAACATTCTCCCAAAAGTCTTTGGGAAGAATCAAACCCTAAAAACATAGAAGAAGTTTTTAAACAGCCATGCCAAAAAGTGTCTTAGTTCTTTCTGAGCTAGAATTAAGCTAAAATCTACATATCTCTGTTTAAGAACCTTTTTAAGTTTAAGGTAAATGTTTCTTTGTGGTTCGGACCGCCATGACTCCTTCCATGAGTCCTCCATCGTTCAGAGATGGGACAGCAAAATAAAAGCAAGAAGAGATATCGAGAGTTACTCACAAATCACCGAATTAGCTTCTCCAGAGATCGTTTGCCAGTATTTCTCCACCATTTGTTGTATTGGGGAATCCTTACAATAGGTATAAGACAGCGATGGACTTGGAAGGAAAGACTTTCCAGGGCATTTTCCCCCTAAACTTGTCTCAAACTGAGATAAAAGGCAACAGCACATAAACACTAACAGAGTCAGATTGTTGCGGTGGACCCCCTGTGCCCCCCTGTGACTCTGAGATAGTCCTTTGTCTAATGTTCAAGCAGCCCGGGCTCTGATCTGGTTGGTTGTTTATCCCAGCTCTGCCCTGGTATCCCATTTCTCCCTCTCTGTGACAAAACCAACTGGACACAAAGCCTCGCTCTCTTACCTCCCTGGCCAATTGCCCAGGTTGGTGCTCTGTCTCTCGGGACAGAGGGAATAAATGACTGTAAGATCACAGTGGGGGGGGCTGAGCAATATTTCTCTCTCTGCTTCTGCTTCTGGTGAGTAGCTAACAGCTGGCACTGGCGTAAGTGGAGCTGCACAGCTGAGGAATATTTAGGCTATTTGTAAATGGTTTAAGATATTCCAAGGCATAGAGGCAAGCTTACCACAGAAATTAAGCAGTGTACAAAGCTATTCAACTACCTGAAAGATGTCCCTTCTAGGGCATTTTGCCCCTAAACTTGTCTCTAACCGAGACAAAAGGCAATAGTACATAAACACTGAGAGAGTCAGAATATGACCTGACAAGCTGTAGGTCAGGGTGGTGGTAGCAGTCTGATTAAATGGTGGCTGCAGTCCTGTTGGAGGGATGGATGTGGTTCTGTTGAAGTTGTGATCCTATAGAAGGGTCTGGTCCTTCTCTGCAGGTCCAGTGGTAGTTGTTAAGATCTTGTCCTCTGGGAATCCAGTGGTAGTGCCCTGTAGTATTCCAAACCTCAGATTATATCCAGGTAGGAATGCTTGGTTCCTCCCCCTGTGTGGAGCATTTCACAATGGGATGATGTAATTTTATGAGTCAGGCAGTGAGACTTGACTTTGCCCATTAGCAGGTATAGGATGTTATAAGGGATGAGTCATGGAGGACATAAAGAACACTCCCCCACCTGTCTTTACAGCTTACATCGATTGTAATAGAATACATAATTTTTGATTACATCTTACATTGTTTTTGTGGCCTACAGTACTTTGATGTGAGTGGCTAAAGATTGCTGAAAAGATACTGCTAAGGAAAAATTACCCATAACCCTTTCTTAAGTAATTTGGATTTTTCACTTAGGCTTCCCACCCAGCCATCAGAAGTCTGTGATGTGCAGTGTGACTAAGGTGAGCTGTCACTGTGACAGGCTGGGAAGCAGATGTGACTCTTGTTTGACAAGTATGGGAAGAAATTTCTTCTTTGAAGCTTTTTTTTTTCTTTTTGTTTACTTGGGCTTTCTTCCTAACATTGTTATAAAGCCATTCTGTCCAACTCCTCATTTTGCAGCTTCAATTTCTTTGAATGTTTTATGTTGAGGGTGGTATATTCTAGAATGTTTTAATATTCTTTTTGAAATGAGATATTTGAGGAAAGAAAAAATTCTGTTAAGAATGCAGCAGAACAGGAATTTGGGCACAGCTACAGTAGCTTTCCAGCAGTATCATGTAACAAGCATATATAATCCATAGGAGATCACATATGTCATGACTGAAGTACTAAATGCTTGGAATCTGTGTATAAAGGAGATATTCTTCTTGATTCTGTGCATTATACTTGATTAAAGAGGAAATGAATAACATCTCCTTACAAACATTTTGAGGAATCCAAGACTTGCATGAAGGAAGCTTGCCAAAATGATTAATTTGAGTTCTGTCTGAAGCTGTCTGTCTCTGGCTGTGTTTGAGCAGATGGATTGATTCAGAGTGGGGAGGCAGTTTTGAGGAAAATCCCAGGATCCCAGGATGTGTGGTAGGACACAGAGTTTATCAGCAGCAAGTGAATTGAGAAGATGCCTTCTTGCCATTGGAATAGCTTTGCTCCGATGTCATGGCAGTATGAGCATCTTTAAACGATAACGTTCACTAAGAGCTAGTGGTTATTTTCAGCACCTGAGCTTGATGAAAAGTTTCTCTTTCCCCTACTCCCCTATAGATGGATGACAGCCAGTCAAAAATATAAGAGGATGGTATCTGTCATGTCCTACTGGGATGAGACACTGGTGAGACAAGACTTGTGAGCAGGGGGCCATGTAGTGTATCCAGCAAACTGGCATCAGCTCTGAGGAAAATGCAGATAAGCTGGATAGACAGTTTTAAATTCAGAAACAAAAGCAATGCTCTATGTTAAATGACCTCAGGGTCTAATTACTACCCAGAGAGTCTGGCTAGGAGGAGAGCTACATATCCTCCCTTTCCCCACACAGACCTGGTTATTTGACCTAACCCCTCAGGCTGCCAGTGCTGACCCGTAATTACATGTTGGAGAAGAGGAGCTGAGAGGTGCAGCCCACTGTGGCGATAGCTGCTGCCTCTGAGAACACTTCAGAGATTGAAGGACTGAGTTTGGTGGGGATCAAACTCTGAAACCCTGGCCCTAAGGCCCTTACACTGACCAACAAAAAGTCCTCAGCACAGCAGTGAGAAGAAGAAATCCTCTTCACTGAGGACATGACAAATGGATGCTCAGCTGCAGCACTGTCCTAGCAGGACTTGCCTGCTTTGGCTACAGAACTTGGTGGCCCCAGGTCCTCCAACGTGGTGTAGCCTTATGGCTTGAAGGGACCAATACGTCTTTGGGGAAATGGGATTTGCAAACAAGAATTAGAGAGAGCACCAGATGCTCTCCCATGGCCCCACATGTGCAATTCCTATCTTGCCAGTTGCTTTCTGTCTCCTGTCAAATGGATATCTGGATGTGCATAGGGGCTCATTGTTTCTTTTAGCATCTTTCATTAGATAGTGTTTCTGGATGCAAAAACATCAAAGAAATGCTACACTACAGATGTGTGTCCTGCTATTGTTGCTGTTCATTTTCTTGCCTCATTACTGTTTCCATTTGCGCATGGGTATTTCTTAGTGTGCACTTCCAAGGACAATCAGTCTGAAAATCCAAACTCCTAAGTTAATTCTTTCTGCATTTTCCTCTTCTCCTGAAATGCTTTTCTCTGAAGCAATTGAAACAAATTTCTTTGCAGTCAATAGTGCTTCTGTGTGGCAACATGTTTGTAAACCAGCTGTAAACCAGAACAGATCTTGCTTGAATCCCAGACACTGCATTTCAAACAGCATTTACCACTTTCTTTGCATGCTTTATTTTACTGCTGGTTCAGATGAGGAGCTGCATTCAGGCTCCAAAAGCAAACTCCTGTTTGTGGCTTGATGGTTTGTACTGCAAAGGGAGCAGAGGAGAACTAATCCTTCAATGTCCCAGTGACAACTGAGGCAACAAGGCCTTTGGAAGAGTAATTGTCCTTTCTTTGTCACTACACAGGTCTAAAATTCTCTTTCCCCTTCTTTGTCTGGTCTGCTCCCTCCAACAAGCATGTCTCAGCTCTCCTCCCCAGGATCTTCATGCTAAGCATGCCCTGAAAGTGCTCTGAGCTTTGCTCAGCACTTCCCTGCTCCTCTGGAAGGCTGGAGTGCAAACTTTTTATTTTTTATTAAGGAGAAGACAGCACAGAAAATATATTTAAGCTCTCTCATGTCAAAGCACAGGTGGTCCTGGCAGAAGGTGGAAATGCTCTTGCAGCATGTGGCCATTCAAAGGAAAATGGCACAGAAATCATACATGGGAAAGTGAGCAGAGTGACACAAAACCAGTCAATACCAGGCACTATTGCTACTCGCTCTTAATGAAGCTTCTGTCTGGTTGTGTTATTTGTAGACTGTGGATGTTTCTAAGTTGGCAATTTAACCACTGTTCACAGCAAATGGCTCCATGGTCTGATTGCTACTATCAGGGAATTTCCCAACTTTTCTCAGTTCTTGGAGCACTCCATGGCCTGCTGTTTTCTTTAGCCATGTTTGAAAGAATAATTCTGACCAAACTGCCCCTACTATTGTCTTCAGCATCACAGTATTTCTGTCTGACTCCTGGTCTTGTGGGACTAACCACTAGTACCTGAAATATATTTAAAATTAGTGAACCTGTTAAATATGCACCATGCCCTTCCACTAAATTGCTCATGTTCTCTGGCTGCCAGCTCTTCAGCATCTATATGTGTGTATTTATACGTACAATAATTCTGAATAAAGTTTGCCGTTTATTCAGATGGGTGAAAAATTCATTCAGAAGGATGAAAATGTGGTTGTTCAACTCATTTAAATGTCAATCCTGCTCACTGACGTGGTTGGAAATCTGCAGCTTCTCTCCAGCAGTGCTCTAAGTCTGTGCAGTCTCAGTGGGATGGCATTGGATATATAGTTATAATCTATAGGTACTTAAAGTAATAAGGCTGGGGGTTCGCCCAGCTGGTGCTGGTCGGGGTCTGAGGCTCAGACCCAAGAAGCCGTAGCAGACCCTGAGAGGTGCTCCCGTGAGGAACCCTCTGCAGAGGTGATCCCGTGAGGAACCGTCTGCAGAGGTGATCCCGTCAGGAACCCTCTGCAGAGGTGATCCCGTCAGGAACCCTCTGCAGAGGGGATCCCGTCAGGAGCCGTCTCCCAGGGGGCCGTGGCTTCTCTCAGCCCTCGGCCGGGGGTGCCTGCAGAGGTGCCTGGCTCAGCAGCCATCAGCTCTCAGGGATTCAGCAGTGATTTCAGCTCTGCTCTGCAAGGCAAACCCCCAGGGCCAGGCCCGGACAGAGAGAGGAGAGGCCCTGCTGGTGGTGCCGCAGAAGGAGCTTTGTTCTTCCATCTCCCACAAAGGGGTGACCAGAGACGGATCCTCCCCGACTCGGGGCAGAGGGGTCTCTTTTATGGGGTACAGAGGTGGGTGTGAAAGGGTGAGAAACCAATGGGTATTTGGGTATTTTACACAGAGTTTCCTAGAGGATCATGGGTCTGTCTTCTCTCGCCGTAACCAAAAGTTTCCCTCTTTCCCAAAGAGGGGCCTGCAGGGGGATTGTGTGACCTCCTTATCTCCAGGCCCCCCTGCCAGGGCAGGGGCTTATCAGACCCCACATCTGGAGATTCTGCAGCTCCCTTTATCTAAACAAGGGGTTCCTGCCAGGGCAGGGGCTTGTCAGACCCTACAGGTACTGCTCTCTGAATAAGATTACCCATAAAGCTCTTGCTTTTGTGCTGTGCTCTGATGGGTTTTGCCAAAACACACATTTTTTAAAGATGAAGCCCCCAAATAGCAGCTGAGATAGAAGACTTGGTAACTGCTGACTTCAAATTAAGTATTCCAGAGTTTCCATGCTTGAACTGTGATGCTTGATAGTTTCTATTAAAGCAACCAAGATATATTGCTAAATACATGCAAAACCACAAATATTAGGATTTCCATAGCAAAGTGCAGCAGAGAGAGGGCAGAGAGTGTACCACGTTTATTACTCAGGGAGCCCTATGAATGACTAAAATACATGGTGTGGTAGGGAAGGAAAGTGACAGTGCCTCTGAAACAGAAATACCTGTGTGAGGGGCAGGACACAGCACAAACCTTTTGGGCTTTGTGAACAGGTGCTGAGCATAGACACACACCTGTCTATTATTTATGCACCTCAACAAGGGATTAATTGTCTCCAGTTAGTTAGAGTAGTTTGCTGCTTGGGTTTTCTTAAGCTTTTTTAAAATTCTGTCTTTTTAACTGTGTTGCGGTAGTTGATGCAGTCAAGCCTGCCTGGGCAGGAATTTAAGTGCATGGGTACCTTCCTTTTGGCACAGGCAAACATACTGATCCAGAAGAGCCCCCAGCCTCAAGAACCAAACATGGTATTGCAATAACTAGACAGACTCAAACCTTTATTTCCCACCAACCTCCATGGAGTGTTCTTGTGGGCAGACAGCCTATGTAGCCATTTCAAATATCCTCTAAGAACTGAGGAGATCACACTGATGGTATAAAAGTGCGTGGAGGTGCCTTCCCCACACTACAACAGAAGTGCCTCTTGGAAAAAGTATTATGGGCTGATCAGCAGAGGTCTAAAGGATGTGCTGACTGTGAGAGTCAAATCTGTGTCCCCACTTGGGGTGAAAGGCAAAGCTTTGCCAGCTCTGTTTTCCAGAGCTGACCTCTATAATAACAATGTCTGGGCTACTGCAGGAGTTTTATGGACCTGCTGTGGCATCTAAAAAAAGCAGTAAGTGTTTCATATAGAGAATGTTCCCTACAGGGATAGAGAAGATTGTTGCATCTCTATGAAAATATTTCAATACTACATATAAACTGCACCTCAGTAGGGAAAGATGGGAAGTCTGCAAAGAAAAATCCAGGGCAGGTGGACTCTGGTCATTTTGTTCAATGTAGTATTATAAATGCTATTTACAGTATTCCTCCATGCAGCAAATACTGTAAGTGCTATAAATCCAAAAAAAAATGCTGTGACTTTTTTCTGTTTGGAAATCTGTCTGGGAACTGTTATTCTTTAGCCTATTGCATAGGAAATGGAGCTTTAATTCCGTGGAATACTCCTCTGAGTATCTTGAGAAGAGAACTTTAAGTTATACTTCAGTAAAGAATTAGCTCAGGTGCAGAAAGAAGTGTTTAGCTATGATTTTCTAACCTGCTGTGCTATCACAGATAATTTTGGGCAGAAACAATTCACCTGGTTTTCTCAAGGTATGTATCCAAGGGGACTCTAAGTTCTGCCTCTTTAGCCACAGCAGAAATGCAGAAGTAACTGTTATTTGTGTTTCCGAGGCACCAGAAGCCCTTGGGTTCACACATGCACATGTTCAGGGGCAAGATGACTTTCCCAAATGGACTAATATGGGAAGGAAACCACGTTTTTTCAGCCTGCTCAAGTATAATTCTATCAGAAATGAATATGAAACACTGAATTTCCTAACACCAGAAAATAAAATGCAAGACTAGAAACAAGTGCACTGTGCTGCATTGTAGGGTGAATACACAAGAAAGAAAGGGGCCCATTTTGCTTTATTTTCTATGTAAGGCAGAGGGAGAAGTTTTAGGTAAAGAGAAGAGCAGAAACTGATCTGTGTTTGGAAAGCAGAATTTGTCTGTGCAGCATTTTGCTAATAATCTAGACCTATTAAAAATAATTTACAAGTATGTGGTTGTCTCTTTATCCAGCTTGCTGTGTACAGAATGCTTTTTCAGGAGATACTCTACCATTTGCTTGAGGTGTTGCAAAGAGTTTTGCTGTGCCAGGCCCCAGTTCTTGTGTGAGTTTGTGCCTCCTGGATGTGGCAGCCTTGCAAAACTGCCTTTTTTTTTGATGCTGACTGGTGAGCATTAATCAGCTTTGATTATCACTACTGGGTATACTAACAGCTTACAAAAGTTGCCCTCTCCATTCTGCTGTAAATGGAGCCTCAAACAGTTGTAGTTGCCGATGGCTGTGTGCTGGAAAACCTGTTTTGTTCTGTGGCTCACTCTCCCACCATTTAATCAGAACTTGCTCTGAAAATGGCAGTGCCACGTCTCTGAAGGTGATCTCATTTTTGAGGGTAGTAGCCAAGGGGGATATTGTCATCTATTTCAACCTGTTCAGAGAATGAGACTGCAAAAAACACACTTTGAACTTCAAGAAAAAGCATTATTCTGGTTTTCAGGCAGTTCAGCTGGGAGTCTAAACAGAGAAGTTCCGGGTTTTGCTGATGCTGTTCTGCTTCTAAGGGATGTGTCAAGACCTCTCTCTGTGCTGACTCAAGGGATTCACCCCCGGGAAGACCACAGATGCCACAATAAGTGCCTGCTTGGGAGTCGAGTGTCTCAGCTGCCATCAGAGAGAGCAGATCCATAAAGCAGATGGGCTCATCCGAAAACAGGAGCTGATGAGGGGATTTGATTGTGTCAGCACAGCTGTCTGGTGCCATCTGGGATGCCCTGCAGGATCCACAATGTCTGCACACACTTGGCAGGTGTGGGGCATTCAGGAAGGATCTGTGTCTTTTTGGACCTTCAGCTAAAGGCCCTGGGGCACCTAAAATGTTGCTGGGTACTGCAGGGGGGCAACTGGAGGCCACTCTTACAGACTTGTCATATTTATATAGTCTCTGACTGCACTGACTGCAGGTTACAGCAAGACTCTAAAGACACAGGTGCATGTGAACACCTAAGTTCAAGTGCCTTTACCTGAAATTAAGCCTTAGGCCCAGTCTGACCTCATAAGGCTCTGTAACTTGTTAAGAGTTTAAATTAGTTTTGTACTTAAGAGCAGACACAGATCATGTTGAGTGCATGTACTAGAAGAGTAAATTATGAATCTAAAAATCATAACCACAAAGTAAAAGTGCAATGATACCATTCTGCCTTATTTTCATTTAACTTACAGAGTTCAGCTATTGTGATGAGGAGGAGGGAGGGAGTGGAACAATGTGTTGTCACTGGAGAGGGACTGTACTTCAGTTGCTTACCTATGTTCTCTCCCAAGAAGTCTGCACCAGGTAAAAAAGTCTGTGTACTCATGATATTCAGAATCAATCTAAGCCTTGAATGCACCTATGAGGTGGCATTTATTTATCAGAAGCAGTCCTAGAACCACTCATCTCTGTATGCCTTTTACTAGATTATTGATCAGTGTTATGTCTATGTCAGCGTGCTGGGAAAATTTTGCTATCATTACAAGACTTAAAATATAAATGTGGTTTTTATTTACTTTTATTGCCCTTGTATATTGATTCTACCTATGTTTTTTATGCATTTTGAAGATAACTAAAATGTCATCAGAGAACTTATATTGTTTTGTTTGAACTCCAAGGTGGAATGCTAAGTCAGTTTGAATCAGCAAGGTTCAAAAAATGTATTATTTTTGGTAAATTCCTCAAGTATATTCACTGTCTAGGAGCTTTTGTTTGAAACAGTGCATATTTTGAAGTAAATATCACTTTGGATAGGCAGCACTGAGATACTTCCTAAAATGCATTGAGTTTTCTTTGACTAATCTGACACAAGACATAATCTCTTCACATTAGCATATGGATTTCATTATGTAGGGAAATACTGCATTCCATTTTGATTAATTTGTGGTTGACAGAAGCTGACCACTTTAAATTCACAGTGAGCTTTATTATATTTTTTTTTGCAGGCAGAATTGCATCACATTCTAAATGTCAAGGGGCTGTCAGCCAGCCTGGTGAGAGGCACTACAGGCACGAGGAAGATGCAAAGGAAAGTGTGGCACTTCCCACACACCCAGAGGTGCAGGTGTGGTGCTGTGCTCACTGGGAAAGCTGTCTGAGAGGAAACATGGTGCTGCAGGGCATGGGGGGCTGCAGCCGGTGCCTGCTCACAGACAGAATAATGACATTAAATGCCATGGACTGGAGTGGCAGGATTACAGTGCAGGTACTGAAGGCTGAGTGGGACTGGAACTGGCTGGTGAGAAAGGAAGAGGAGAAACTGTCCATCAGGGTGAAGGTCAGATGATCAGCATAGGTGGCCAAAGCCAACCATTATTTTCAGGCACAAATCACTGGGGCATCATCAAAGTCCTAATTAAACATGCAAATAAAACTGCTGAATTAATCTTGTTTTATTGAATACTGGCAAACATTTATGAACTGCTCAATTCAAAGGGTTTGGCAGTAGTTTGGACACATGCTGACAATAGTAGAAATCCTGTGATAGGAAGTCTCAGTGGAGTAGCCCTTCCTATATTGGCAAAGCTCCTATTTAGAGCAAAATATTTTACCTGGGGCTGCAGCAGTGCCCATTTCAATTGGGAGTTACCCATTTGTATATGAAAATGTGGCTGCATTTCACCCAAAAACACCCTTGAGTGGCACAGATCATTCTTCTGTGTAGCTGAGATTTCTTTTGTTGAAGGTTTATAGGAAATCTAGAACATAAATATAACAATACTATTACTTCTCACACTAAAAAGGTATGGCAAAATATCTTTACCTGCCTTTGGTTCAGCCATGCCTGGGTGCAGCAAGGGGTGCTGAAGGCTTTTCCCAGAGAGGGGCTTGAGCCCAGCAGGAAAGCTGAAAACCACGCTGCCACTGGAATTCTTCATTTTGTAACTCTGATGCTGAAATAGCTCCATTTCAACAAGAACAAGAAAACAAATTTTCAAAGAATGAAAGCTCCATGTCAGAAACAACCATTTTCCTGAAAATGCTGGAAAAAGGTATTTCAGCTGATACTTTGTGGCACTCTTGAGGCTGGGCTGATAATACCATCTCTCAGCTGGTCACCAAAGCAAGCCAGGAACTACTGTTCTATTTTTGTTGTGCATCTAAGTGTGTATTGATAAACACTGCTTCCACTGTACCTCCCAGTCCCTCTCAGGTCTGGAGTCTTTTCTTCATCCTCCTCCCTCCCATGGAGTTTACTATGTGAAAATGACTGTTTGCTGTCACCTCTCATTCTGCTGCTGAAATCAGTCAAAACTACTTCAAACCAATGTAGCATCAAGAAACAGACATTCTTTGTTACAGTGCTGGATGTATATGAACAAGGGGATATCTCCAACAAAATTGTGCATCATGAGTACAAAAAAGCTCCTTGTCCTGATTTTTGGAGATAAAATTTTAGGAGGAAGTGCTCTGGAATGAGTGCCTCTGCCAAAGGGAAAAAGGGGTCCCCCTTTTCGTCGGCCACTGAGACAAATTGGTCACAGCAAGTGAAAGTGGGGAAAAAACCCAAACTGTTTAATAACACAAAACAAAACAGAGTAGAACAGGAAAAAAACCCCCAGAACTCAAATACAACAAATGCCCGGAGAGGGAACAGACACATGGGCTTGGACCAGCCAGGGCCCTGCAGGCTCCCCGGACCAGAGGAAAGGGAAGGGAGGCAGTGAGGCAAGGGGGAGGGAAGGGGATAAAACCCAAAAAACTCAACACAACCTTTTTTCAGTTAGTCATGTTAGGGATAAGTTGGCTTTTGTAGGTGGCTATTTAAGAGTTAATGATATAATTAGTGTAATATTAAAGAGTTATGAATTATTAAGTTAAATACGCTGATGTACAGGTGTATTACTGGAATGTAACCAATAGATGGGGGAATAACAAAGACCCAATGGGTTTAATAAGGGGAACTTTCCGGTACATTACTTCACAAGGCACAAGCCATGACAATGACTTTGGAGAACGACCAACCCATGAAATGGATGTATTCAGAAATGGTTGGTGAGGAACACACGGCAGTATAGACCAACCAGTGAACAGGAAAGGGACCAATCGGTGTGAGGATTGAGAAACGCACCGGTCTGGTGGTACCAAAGACTTTAAAACTCACCTGGTGGTCTGAGCCTGTTCCTCCTGTGGAACTTGAAGTCCAACGGCATCCCCTGTATGTCACACTGTTTGTCTTTACTCTGGCTTGTCGTGCAGACCCTGGGCTTATCCTGGGGCCTCATTTCCAATTGTTCTTTGCTCACAATAAAACAGGATTGCCTTTTTAAGGTTGCTTGCCTTGTTTTTTTTAACAGTTGGAACAAAAATACCCCAAAGAGCAGCACAGCGCTCTCAGCGCACTCCCTCCTGAACACTGCCATGACCCTTGGAGCCCTGAGTCCTTGGGCATCACTGTTCAACAGACCCACACCCGGGTGCATCTTAAAGACTCAGCCTCTTTGGGCATTGAGCAGTGCTTAGGGAATAAAAAAAAACCAAAATAAAAAACCTTGTAACATCACCCCAGGACACTCCTGCTTGTGTACTGTGTTTTACATACATATTCCTTGAGCTCCCTGGAGTAAACTTTTGTGTGTCAAATCTTTACCCTGAATCCATAACCCAGGTTCCTTTCCCTTTGCACAAACGTTGTTCTGTCCCAGGGGTCCCTCTGGTGTTCATAGACTCCAGAGTTGCCATTGGATGAACTGGTGTTGCCTCACAAATACGGAGCAGAGTTAGCACATCCAGGCTGGGTTGTGATTTTGTGTATCCTCCTGATTAATATTGACTGATTCTACAAAATAAGCTTTGTGGGGTTCCATAGGCCTGTCTTTCTGCAACATAACATTTGTATTTTCCTACCAGCTGAGCAAATAGTTTTTCATCTGGCAATAATTTTAGCCCAGACTTACAACTGGTCCGTGATGAACAAGAGGAATTAGCCCTCCTTTTAGGAGACCATGTATCAAATATTACTGCCTTCATTAGGGCTTTATCAGGAGGGGTCTGCTGTGACCTGAGGCCCTTCTCTCGGGTTCCCAGTAATAATTCACAGGTGTCTTGTGGAGCATAGAGTTTAAAAATTAGGAGGCTAAAAGCTATTGAATCCTGGCAGTTAAATTTCATCTCATGTAAGAAGTGGCATTTAATGCTACTACTAAAGAAGTGCTCACTTCTTTCAAGAGTTTGGAAGTAGGTTTTATTCCATGTTCATAGTTTTGTCTACTAGAAATGACTCACTATAAAGTTTTAATATTCCTCTTCCTTTTGGTATTGCAACCTATTTTTTATCATATAAAATACAGAGTTTTAATTTGAGAGTTTTTTAGGTCTGTGAAAGATCCATCATTAGAAGAAAAACATTACCCTTTCCAGTAACCCAGGCCAAAATAATCACAGGTGGAAGAGAGTTAGTCTCTGTTACAAGGAATAAAAAGTTGTGGCAGAGGTCACTATCAGAGCTTTCCACTTACATTTGTATCATATCTGTGCTTTGCTGTGCTTCACATCAGGCTGTTTCTTCTGTTAGCGGGGACCTCATTTGCTGCAGCATCTCATCAGCTGTGGTATTTTTGTACCAGGCTGAGTTTTGGTGTCCCTGGTTTGTTTACTCCAGCCCTCCTCTATTTGGACTCATTTCTCTGAAAGCACAAAGGTGAGAAATCCGTCTAGAAAAAGAAAACAGTTGTAATTCTTAAGAAAACTAGGTAAACAGAGTCTTTCAGATAATCCCCATCACAGATTAACTACATCTTAAGTCAGAAGAGATCACAGCAGCAGTAGAATTTCTCACCAGTGTTGTTTCTTGAGCCAAGAAGATTCTCTTTTGTCTTAAAAGAGGAGATACGAACCAGTGGGAGTTAACAGCTCCTACCCTGATGCCCGTGAGTGTGTGCATGTGTGTCATAATATTTTGGCACAAAAGATTTTAAAACCCACTATATTCATAGGGAAGATTTTTTTATTATTTCATGTGTCTTTAAAGAGGATCTGAGAAGATTCAGTTTTCTGCTGTTGCTGCAAGGGAAGGCAGCAGTATCTTTGAGGGAGTTACTTTGATATTTTAAAAATTCAGTTGCTTAATCCATTCAGCCTGCCTGGAATAAGCAGGGTTGCTTCATTTTGCAGCACAGAAGTGATTGTTGGCCTCTGGTAGAGCAGCTGGGGTTAGGAATGGGCAGACAGCACCTACCTCAAAAGCCTCCAGTTGTACAGGTGATTTTCTCTAATCCCACTTTCTCTCTTTGCACACACATGAAGACAATGTGTGTGACTGACTTAGTTTCAATAGGTGAGGCTAGGATCTTGTTGCTGGAAAAAAGCAGAAAGTTAGGAAAGGAGAGAAACTGCCCTGACAAATGTTCCAGGGGATGTGCGATGTCCCCCATCTGTTTCCTCCTCGGTTCTTGGGGTCGGGTGCCATGTAACAGTGTATAGCTTTCCAACAAGTAATTTTTATTGCCACTGGTGATGCCCCTTAATTCAAGATACTTCAGTTCTTATATTCTGGCATCCCATTAGTAATGTACCACCTGCTTAAAGGGTTTTTGCTTCTCTTCGTCCTTCCTGGAAGAGATCCCTCTAAAGGAGTGTGCAGAGCCAACAGAGAAGTCAGAACCCTTCTGCTTATCCTTGCCCTCCAGGCCCATCGCCTGCCCTAGGTTCCTGGCAGCCCAGGAACATTGCTGTGCTGGAGGATGTGTCTCAGCTGTGGCTCAGCATTCAGTGTCTGCCGCCTTGGTCAAGGATGGCAGCACATGCAGTGTCCTTTTGTTGTATTCCTGTTGGATTCCTGCGAGGGAGGGATGCTGCTGCAGGAAAGGAATGAAATGTGAGCATCAACTAAAAGGAAACATTTAGTTAAAAGGATTTTTTAAGAGGACTGCATGGATTCCTCAATTTTCATAATGTTTTTAATTTTTGAGTGTTGGTCTGTTCCTTATTTTTATTCCAGTAACAAGAACAATTGGTGTTTCTTGTCCTGGGAAGGATAAAATGGGGCTCTTGCTGCTAAGAGACACATTTGCTGGTGTGCACCTCAGTGTACAGCCAGAAGTGTTCTGGACGAGTGCCATGCACAACAAGTCTGTTCAGAAATAGAAAGTTAAAAGCAGCAGCAATAAAGTTAGCCAAGGTTTTTTCCGATGAGTTTTCATGGAGTTCTTGGAAGAAACATGTGAGAGAACCTCATGGCCTGGATACCTTGGTGACATCTTTCCTTAGGGTCTATATTTCTGTGTCCTGGGGCAGGAGAGAGTGGAAAAGAGCTTATTCAACATTTTACTTATCACCATTTTCTCTGGCATTGTCATTAGTTTTTATTAATTCTCTTTATTTCTGTTACCTGTATGAGAAGTTTTCACTTCTAAAAGCTTTTTTCTCTCTTTTGTGAGACAGTTTAAGCAATTGTGATTCAAAATGACTGTATTGCACCAGTAACAGGAGTTTTTTTGTGAAGTATTTTGATTTCCCAAAGAGAGTTAGCTCTTGGCCTTGAGTTTGCTGGTATATGTGCCAGACATTAGAGAACATTTTTACTAGTTGGAATAACACAACTTGCTTGGGAAAAGATAACTTCATGCCAGGGGCAGTGCCATGGAAGGATTTGGGGCTTAAGAATGGGTTGAAAAATCCAATGGATTTGTGCATTAAATTACTGGACACAATGTGCACCTGTGCTCTGGGCCCTGATAGAGACTGGGCTGTCAGGCTGTGGTTGTTCATTGATGTCACATTTACCTCTCTCCTGTGCTGGCCTGGTTTAGATCTGTCTGTGGTGTTTGGATACTGAATCACACACAGAATGAACTCAGCTGGAAAAGACCTTTGAGATCATCAAGTCCATGCCCTAACACCTTCTCATCAATTAAACCATGGCACTGAGTGCCACGTCTAGGGATGGTGACTCCACCACCTCCCTGGGCAGATTCCAGTGCCCAACCACTCTTTCAGTGAAGAATTTTTTCCTGATGTCCAACTTAACTTTTCCTAGCATAGCTTAAGGCTGTGTCCTCTTGTTCTGTCAGTCATTGCCTGGAGAAAGAGCCCGACCCCCACCTGGCTCCAACCTCCTGTCAGGGAGTTGTGGAGAGTGACAAGGTCTCCCCTGAGCCTCCTTTTCTCCAGGCTGAACAACCCCAGCTCCCTCAGCTGTTCCTCCCAGGGCTTGTGTTCCAGGCCCTTCCCCAGCCCAGTTGCCCTCCTCTGGACATGTCCAAGCATCTCCACGTCCTTCCTGAACTGAGGGGCCCAGGACTGGACACAGCACTCGAGGTGCGGCCTCACCAGTGCCGAGCACAGGGGAAGAGTGACTTCCCTGGTGCTGCTGGCCACACAGCTCCTGATCCAGGCCAGGTGCCACTGGCCTTCCTGGCCACCTGGGCACACTGCTGGCTCATGTTCAGCTGCTGCTGACCAGCCCCCCCAGGTCCCTTTCTGCCTGGCCACTGTCCAGCCACTCTGTCCCCAGCCTGTAGCACTGCAGGGGTTGTTGTGGCCAAAGTGCAGGACTTGGCACCTGGACTTGTTAAACTTCATGTTGTTGGACTTGTCCCCTGGATCCAGCCTGTCCAGGGCTCTCCGCAGAGCCCTCCTACCCTCCAGAAGATTGACACGTACTCCCAGCTTGGTGTCATCTGTAAATTTACTGATTGTGGAATCAATCCCCTCATCCTGATCATCAGTGAAGATATTAAAAAGGACTGGCTCCAGCAATGATCCCTGGGGGACACCACTAGTGACCACTGGAGCTTGCAGCCACTGCAGCTCCCAAGCCCACTCTGATATCCATGGATACAGTGAGGAGCTGCCACAGCTGCTCCAGTGCTGGACTGACCACTTGCAAAAAGATGCTCTGTAAAGCTCCCTTACTTCTGCAATTCTTGGTGGATTCTGAGGCAGCCAGTCAACTGTATGTCTGATAATATCCTTCCTGAAGGCCACACCGATGGCCATGGGCTGCACCCATAGCCATGGGGCCACATCCTTTGCTCCTCCCTCTCTGCTTTTCTAATCTTTGGCTGTGCCAGAGAAGTTGTGGAAAGGAATTCCTGGGTTTTGCCTATACGTATTTCTGTTTGAAAATCTGGGTAGTCTGGAAATAAATCTGGTATATATTCAGCTTTGTAGCAAATGAGAGCATGGACACTCTTGCATTTTCTTGCAAAGAGAATTGTTTATTACCATCACACAAGGTTTTATATACCATATGACTATGCTAGGCTTTTATACTGTGCTAAAAATACTCTGGTTAAAATTATGCTTGTTAGCATTCTTGTTAACTAAACAAATACACTTTGGCTGCATGCAATATCTTCTGCGTTGCTGTCCACACGCTCCTTTGACCAATTAGCACTTTGATCAGGCATTGTCCACATGAAACTCACGTAACTTGTTCTTGTCTTCATGTCAGCTGTACATTTCCCACAGTGCTTTTTCTGAACAAAAGTGAACAAAAGCCCTTTATTTATTCTATAAGACTTTTCTTGTCTCCAGCACAACTTGGATTTATTCATCTGTGTCTCTGCCACTGCAATGGAACAATACCGGTCTGAGGAAGGAGCAGTGGGATATTTGACAGCTAAGTGCCATATGACGTGGCCATAATCCATGCTGAAATATGGGTCATTTCTTAAGGAACAGAGAACTGAGTGAAATTAGTTATGGTGCTAGTGAAGCCAAATATATTGTGTTCACCCATTCATTCTGATTTAAATTTTAACTTGCTTATAAAAGTCTTCAAAGTGGTACATGAATTTTGGTGGCAACATGTTGTCACTCTGTTTGCAACCTTCCCTTCATTGTGAAGACAGGTACATAACCAGCACAGGCTGCTGTGAAACTGCTGCAGCTCCAGCTTTGTATGGAAAAGAAGAACAGGGAGCAGAAGCTGTATCTGAGTTGTCAGCAATTTAACACAAAGTCAAAATTCTGTGTCCCAGGTTGCCATGACCCTAGAGTGTCTAGCTGATAGGAGTAAACATGTTCAGATTCTCTACTGCTCGTGGATCAAAATTAAAAGCATCCCTAAATGACCTTAATAATGAAACCTCTAGTAAATATCTGTAATCTCACCTGAGAAATCGTGTGCAAATAGATATGGAGGCACACAGCATTTTACTGACCTGCTGCACCAAAACACCTCTGTGTCCAGTGTGATTAAACAGGTCAGTGAATTCACCTTGCAGCAGATGCTGGGACTTTACCAGCTTCAATGACCTTAGCAAAGCTTCAGAAAGAAAAAGAGAAGGCATGTTTTGTGTGTCTGGCTGCTCTGGGAAGTGCTAAAAGATAATGAGTAGTCTCTTTGTATGAGTGTGCATTTGTATGGATAAGCTGAGAAGTGTCTAATGTAATAGTCATGAACATGAGGAGTGTGTGATGGTGTTCTGGGCGTGGCTGAATGTGAGGACTTCATGTGCAGATCTCAATTCATAGTGCAGTATGTATGTGTGGAAGAGCTTTCCCTGGAAGACACACTGTCTTTATTTCTGTTTCTCCTGAGGCCAGGCAAAAGTGAGGAGTAGACTACATAATATGGAAAGTATGTGTTGTTTTTCCCCTGGTGCATCAGCCTGATTAAATTGCTCAGCCATGTCTATGGCTTTATCCCTTTCTCTGCTGTGTCGTTTTGGGCTGTTCTATCTTCAGGGATGGAACAGCCCAAGGGCCAGATACCGCAAGATAAAAGATCCTGAGGCCATTTCAGCCTTCACTAGGATATTGAATGGGCATCAAATGCTGCAGGAAGAAGATCTGCAAGTTAGCTTGGTGTAGTGGGTTGCCCCTGTCTGGATGCCAGGCACCCACCAAAGCCTCTCTCTCTCTCCCCTCAACAGCTGGACGGGGAAGACGAAATACAGCAAAGTGTTCATGAGTTAAGGACTGTGAGAGATCACTCAGCGAATACAGCGTGGGAAAAACAGCCTGGAATTAGAGATATTAATTGAATTTATTACCAGCAGAATCAGAGCAGGATAGTGAGAAGTAAAATAAGACCTTGAAAATACCTTCCCCCACCCCTCCCTCCTTCCCAGCTCTACCTCCTACCCCAGTGGTGCAGGGAGTTATGGTCAGTTCATCACATGTTATTTCTGCTGCTGCTCTGGGAGGAGAGTTGGAGTCCTTCCCCTATTCCAGCATGTGGTCCCTCCCACAGGAGACCGTCCTCCATGAACTTCTCCAACCTGAGTCCAACCATGAACTGCTGCAGCATGGGTCACTCTTTCACAGGGTCAGTCCTTCAGGGACAGGATGATCCGGCCTGGATCACCAGTCCTTCCAGCAAAACTGCTCCAATGTGGGGTCTTCTCTTCATCGGTCCACAGGGCCAGGACCCTGTTCCAGTGTGAGTCTTCCAAGGGGTCACAGCCCCCTTTGGGCAACCCCTCACTCTGGCATGGGCTCCTCCAGGAGCTGTAGGTGGATCTCTGAACTCCCATGCCCTCCATGGGCTGCAGGGGCACAGCTGCCTCACTATGGCAGTTAAACATGGGCTTGCCCACAAAATCTCAGGGCAGTCCCGGCCCTGGTGCCTGGAGCAGCTCCTGCCCTTCCTCCTGCCCTGCCCTGGGTATTTGCAGAGCTATTCTCTCACATAGCCTCACCCTGCTCTGCTCTGGACCCAATTACTTTTTTTTCTACTTAAATCGCAATGACTTTTTTTTCTTCTTAAATCTGTTATCCCTGAGCTGTCACCACCATTCCTGATTGACCCAGCCTTGGCCAGCAGTGGCTCTGTCCTGGCTTTATTGGACATGGAAGAAACTTCTGGCAACTGTTCACAGAAGCCACCCCTGTAGCCCCCACATACCAAAATCTGGCCACACAAACCCAATACACTTGAGAAGTGGTGTTTCTCTATAACTTCCACCAAGACTGCTGGTTTTGTGTTGTTCTTCTAATGTGCAACAACAGCAGGGTTTGCATATTTCTGCCTGAGTATCTCACCTGAGAGTATGGATTGATGTCTGGAACATACTCATATCACTTGTCTGTCATGGAAGGAACAGACAACTCCCCAGCCTGCCGTTGCACGTATGGCAAATATGCTTAATTATGTTTTTGAGTGATCATTTACTGGTTCAATGTAAGTTGGAACAGTTGCTATTCAGTGAGCCATACTGAAATAAAAAGAGCATCAGCAACCACATACTCTTTGTCAGTCTTTTTCAAATGCTGCATCAGAATTAAAGAGATGATAGTAAACTCCATAAATGTATGGTATGAAGTACTACTATGGCTAGCTGGAGTTAGGCCTTCCCAGCCACAGAAGTTTAGTTTAGTTAGCAGACACTGAACAGCAGCACCCCTCTCAACTTGTTAACTGATCCCTTATCACTAAAGTGCAGCTGTTGATTCAGTCATTGCTGCTCTGTTTTCCAGCAGAAATTTAAGTATGTCAAGATATGAGGGTACCCAGATAAAGGAGTAAAAGCCACAGTAAACATTTTTGCACAGTAAAAGTTGTTTGTGAATCAATAAAACTGAGTTAGGGTTTGGATGTTCTTCATCTTTACAATTGTTTTTGGGAACCAATGAGCTGTTCCAACATGCACAGGAATGGTGATTTCCAAACAGACTTTGGATCAACTCCAGATGCTTGTTTTGAACAAGCAGAGAAGATCCTGATCCAAAATCAAAATAGAAGCAGATGTTTGTTCCTAGTGCCATCCTGGCTCTGAAATGCTGCAGAAGGAGAATATTTTGGGTTTTTTTTTAAAGGAAAAGTATTTTCTTTAATTCTTCCTGGTCTGTCATATCTGGTAGGGCTAGAACTGTTACACCTTGGGTTGTTTTTGTCATATTACGACTGAATTTTCTTCACCTCCATTATCCATGCACCAAAATCATTCCATGTATCAGAGAAGTTTAAGTGAAAAGGTAGGTATTGTGCAGTAGAAGAAAGAGCAGCAGTGAAATCAAATATGCATTCCTAAATTTCTCAGAAAGCAGCAGGATTTATGTGATATTGCCTGGAACAACGTTGCTGATGTTCATGTTTGGGGCTGAAACATGGTAGGTTCATGTCCTGCGAACATTTAGTAAGGGTCCCAACAAATAATTGAGGTGAGCAGCCATCATTTCTAGTATGACTTTTAAAGAAAGAGATAAAAGTGGCGAGTTTGTGGCATTCAGAATTTGCACACTGTTGCAGAAGGCACTTCAGAGCAAGGGAAGGCTCTGGAAAAGGAGCCAGTGGAGCATGCCTTTCTAGGGAGGCTGTTACTTCCTGGCACTGTCCCTATGGGCATGACCTTCCCTACTGCAAACAAACATCCTACAGGCAGGGACCAGCTCACACCTGCACCAGGGAGGGGCCTGTTTCTCCCTGAGATGGATACAAAGCACATTTAAGCTCCAGCAGGAACATAGTAGCCATGGAGTTCAAACATGACCCAGCTGTTGATATTGGGTGGGTTGTTAGGAGAGGTGCTTTGTAAAATAGGATAGAAGTGTTTATGTGAGAGCCATGTCTCAGTCATGCCATCTTTCATGGTTGCTGCCCAAAATAGCATTCCTTCATCTCTCTGCCTGCTCCTTTTGCCCTGAGAAACCCAAGCGAGCACCCAGCAGGGCTGATTACCTGGGCAGCCCCATGGAGGATGAGCAGATCAAGATCCAGCAGTCTGAGACTTGCTTCCTGACAGCACCAAGAGCTTAGCTGACACGTGCCTGTTCCAGGCAGTGCAGATTGCACGCTGCACCCTTTACTCATGCCGTTTGCATCATGGCTGGTTTTATTTCTGCTTAAAATACTTGAAAGAAATAATCCCCATCATGGGCTAAATGCTGTGTGACATTTGAAAGCTTCAGCTGACGGCACTGATTAGAAAGGGAGGCACTAAGAGAGCATTTCAGCCTACAAAAGTGAAAGGTATGGAGAAATAAACTGATTTAAGCTAGATTTAATTTTGCTGCAGGATATGCCTTTGTGCTGTAAGTTTAATGATGAAGTACATTATTACTCATTTGACAAACTTTTGGGAAATGGGACTATGAGCCACTGATACCTTGAATATAAAATTCTGATATAATAAATTCCAATAACTTACACCTAATAATGAGAGAATAGCTGTGTATGTATGGTCTTTCTCTTCTTACACCATTACAACTGCTTCTAGCTTAAAAAAAAGGCAGAAAGTCTGGTTTCTATCAGCAATTAGTTGTCAATGTAACTAGTAAAGCTACTAGTAACTACATTTACAAGCAGCAACTATAAAAGCAATTTTCTTCCTACTAATTTCTACTCTCTACTCTAGGAGAGGCTAAAACTATCATCCCAGCCAGCAGCAGTATGGCAGTGAGTAAAGATGTTAGAGTAAAAAGAACAAACTGCTAGCCTACAAGTCTGTGAGGCAGCAGCAAGGCTTTTTCTGTGTTTCTGTACAACTTAGCCTAGTAAGGGCTTGCTCCTCATTGGAGTTTCTAGGCACTCCAGAGACGTATTTTTAAAAAGTGCTGCTTGTAGTCTGCTCACACTGTTACAGCAGTGGTGCCATTTTTGAACTCTTATTTATACACAACTCTTGAAGGAGGGAAACAATATATATGGATGAGTCGGAATTTGTGGAGCAGAGAAAATAGAGCATAGACGCTTGAAAAGTTTGAATAACCTTATTTTGCAGAATAATTAAGAGCCTTCCTGGGGCTTTTTGGGTGCTTGTTTTGAGCCAGTCCAATTAAAAGGCACATTTAGAAAATGTGAGCACACCTGAGCTGTGGCTCAGGTAACTTCACTTATGTAAAAGCAAAAGAGAAAATAATTAGTAAAGCTGGCTAGGATGTTTTTTTCTGCAAACACTGTGTGGAGCTTGTGCTGGAGATGATTGATAGCTCTAACCTGGAGGAGGCTGACGGGCTTGTTACCAACTCATGAGTATTTTATCCCCATGGCCAAGTGTGGAAGGGTGGTGGGAGCTACTGCCTGTCATTCTCACCTCCCTGAATGTTCACAGGACAAGCACAAGGAGCCAGGGTTTTTTCTGGGCCTCTTCACTTGAGTTGCACAAAATTCTGTCCTTGGGATGATAGATTTTCTTGCATCCTTCACCTGTGTGGGCAGACTGTTGGGGCTGTGCTGGATCTGGGCACTCCCTCAAGAGCAAGGGGTTTAATTATGTTGATGTGTGGGAAGGGGGGAATACAACAGTGGGAAAAGCTGTGAACTCCTGTACCTCTCTGTCTTTCAAGCTGAGAGTGTGAGGCAATAGCCTTGCATTAAGAACTAATCTGAAACCATGAATATATGGATCAAATTAGCTTAAGGATTTCTTATGTGAAGGGGAACTGGAGTGACATTCATAGCTGTCCCCCTGCTACCAGCCCTTGGAATATGTCACGAGGCTCTTACAGAAAATCTTAGAAAATGAAGGTGAATTTCTGTGCTTTTCCAAACAGTGAGCAAGCAAATTACCCAGATTCTTGTCTGGAGGAGCAGGAGTGCCCAGTGCTCTCCCATGCATGTGATATTACTGAAGGAACAAACCAGATCACTCTGCTCCTGATGATTAAAAAAAAATGCAGTGCAGTGTTAGGGAGATGATGCAGTAATGGCTTTGCACATGGGAACACACACTGGTATCACAGCAGTAATACAGCTTGATTGCAGCACTGGAACTTGATTGGATTTGTAACCATGGGGTCCTTTGGGAGGCAAAAAAAGAAGAAAAAGGTTGAAAACATACAGCTACAAAACAAGAAAGCACAGTAAGTGAAGCTGTAACATGTTCTGATGTAAATTCAGTGCAGTGTTTCAAAGTAAATTAAAAAACCAAAACCCTGTAAGTCTGGGAATAAAATTGAAGTGATAACAGGTTTTCCTGAGAGGAAACTGAAGTGAAAAAAAGAAAGAGAGGAGTCTTGGGAACTCTGCTGCTGCAATGCACAGTGGGGGGACTGGTCAGCAGGGTTTAATGTCAGATCAAATTAGAGCTGTGAGTTTCTGCAGCATTTTTCTGTTTTCCCTGTTCCTGTGGCCATCAGAGGAAAGTGTGCTGTCCTGCTCTGTGTGTGATAAAACTGCAGTGGGAGCTCCAGGGCCAGAAAAGGGGTGAGCAAGAATAAGTCTGCTTTCATGGCTTGCTGCTGAATGCTCACATGGATGCTTCAGTGAAAATCAAAGTCCAGATTCCCAGGGAACAGCTGTGTGTTTTGCATGAAAATCACTGTGTAAAGTGCATTTGGATGTCCACCTCTCCCATCCCTGCCAGAGAAAAGCTGGGATTTACTTACTGGCTGTCAAATACTGCAGTGCAGAAGCCCAGGAGTGACTTTCAGGTGTTGAAGTAGAATTTTATAACAGCAGACTTGGAGTTCAGGGTCAAACACCAGAAGAAAGGTCTGGGACTTCAGACACATCTTTCCTTCATGCCTTCTGTTGTTTGGTGCAGTTCTGAATCATGGCTAGTGTGCTGGCTCTAGCAATTATTAGAAGGTGGTAAGAAATGTAAATGTTAAAATCAGCACTTGGTTTGTGAGGCCCTTTCCTGGAGGCTCAAAACAAGATGGGCCAAAACTAAGGAGTCCTTTTGTAATTCTGGGCCTTCTCCTCTTTCTACCCCAAAGTCACAGCAGGATCGTGGTTACTTTGAAGTGGGAATGATTTTTTTTAAGAAAAAAGTTTTGTTTTTTCTTGTGGAACAGAAGATCCAGCAGCCACCTTTTGAATTGAATGTATATCTCTGTTACTGCCTACACAGAAAACCTTCTGCGGATGCCCAGTGATCTAGAAAGTCTGATTCTCTGAAACTGAAATTTTTTGGATCCTTTTCTTGCAGAAACAAGAAAGGAGGATGGGGGAGGAGGTATCTTTTGTCTCAGCATTGATTTGAAGTGGGATGCTTCAAAATTCTTTTATTTCCCCATGGATAGGGAGTTCCAATTTTTTCTCTATTCTAGACAATGAGATTTTCCAAAGCTTTTAGATTTGCTAGGAAGACAAAGGCATTGAAAGCTTTGAAATGTGTGAATATTACAGCAGCAAGGTCTTAGAAATCTCAGAAGACTTTATATGTTATATGGGATAGCAGCTATTCTCTCACTGCTAAAAAAAAAAAAAGCAACTAACTCAGAGATAAATGTCTGTGTTTGAAACAAATATTTCCATAATCAGCTTGTGATTCCATTAGTGGGTTTTGAGAATGTTGTTCATTTATTTGAGTACAGGAACCTGACTTAAATTTTGTGATATGTGATCATCCCTTCAAATCAGAATGCAATTAGCCCACCAAAATAGTTAAAATTTTATCTGTCTCTAGTAATAAACTGTATCAAACTAGATGAATTTGAAAACCCACTGTTCCCCTTGTAACACCCCTCCCTCTCTCCCTATGCCACCCTCCTCCTCCTCCTCCATAAAAACGCACAGTTTAATTTACATTCTGTTTGCTTTTGGGAGAATTCTTCCTGGAACATAATAATCCTTGATGCTGGCTTTGTGAGAGAGCTGTGGATATTTAAGTACAAGATAAGGGATCACATTATGGTGTGGAGCACCTATCACTTCAAGAGCACATAATTATGTTTGGAGAATTTGTAGACTTTTGGCAAGGTATGGCTTGATGCTGGTGTGGGAGGAATCCCTTGTTTTGGTGTTGTCCTAGTTTCTCAGGAGCAGTGGAGACCCCACAGCCAGCTGGCCCTGGCTGTGTCCTGCAGGATCTCCTCCCCAGGATCTCATCTGCAGGCTGCTGCCAGGCTTCTCCCCCTGATCAAACCAAGGCTGTCGTGAAGGCCAGTGTGTCACGCAGTGTCCCCAGCACTCAGGACTGGTGGGCAACCAGGCAGCAAAGCAGAGCTGTGAGTGCAAGGAACTAATGCTGCTGCAGCGGTGAAAACGTTCCAAAGCCAAGAATGGACTCCCAATCCAGGATTTTGTATTTTATTGCTGTCTTTGTCCTTTGCCCCTGAATTAAGAGGTGCAGCAGACAACTTAGGAAAAATAGTCCGGTCCTAAAGGCACTGAGTTGAGACTTGCTAACTGGCTGTGGAGCTGCTGTTAGAGAATGGTGTTTACGTGTAAAAAAGCAATTGTAATTCTCCCATTCTCCTCAGCTCTGAAGACCTAGCTACTTTAAAACTTGACTTGCAAACTCAATTAGCTGTTAAATGAAAATCACTCATGTTGAAAAGCTGAATGCTGCTTCCTTACCCAGAAAATCAAATTTGTCTTTAAATTGTGATGATCCTTATGTTTTAAAGACAATACAGTACTTAAAATTCTGTGTGCAATGACTGAAGCATTTTGAGGATAAACAGAAAACTTAGAAAAAACATTAGTATGTTTTGTCTACCACTATAATTTGTTTGTTGTTCAGTGTGCAGGTTCTTTTCTTTTTTAAATTTTTGCAGTAAGAACAGGATTTGTTCTGCTTCTCTACAGAGGTGTCTCTATTGCAGTTTTTCCCCTGTAGCACTTGCTTCTGTGGTAGAGAGAACAATGGCAAATGAGCAAGAAAGAGAAATTTCTTTAGAGATAGATTGGAATGGGGAAGGCATTTTCTACCTGACGTGTATATTTTCTAGGATGTTTACTAACAGCAATAACTGTTCTGCAGAGCTCTCCAGAGATCTGGGCATCCATAGGACTGGCAGCAGCAGTGTTTTTTCATGGTGGTAACATTGCATCTACTGGGAAAACAGAAAAAACTGAGACATGAGTGATAGGGAAGCAGTTGGGATGTCTGGGAGATGATGTTGCTGCTTGAGATCTGCTCCCAAGTGGTGATCAGGCACTGTGGGCATGGAAGATTCACCAGGGTTTCTCTCTGGAGCTTGGCCTCTAACTGAGATTTACTGGCATAGGGGAATTGTTTAAATAAGGCCTACAAATATTCAGAGGATTCTGGTTGAAGAGTTTCCCTTAAGGTTTGCCTCAGGTTGTTTTCTCTGACTGTCAGCAATGTTAAATGTATTTGGCCCTGTACTGAGCTTGGATGGGCACAAAACGCATAGATTGGGCTTTCAAAAAAGTGAAAGCGGAGAGGGGTTAAAAAAGTAATGATTTGTTTGTTAGTACTAAACTCATGACTCACTGCTTCTCATTTTGATGGATTTTCAGTTTCAGGACAATTGAGAAGTACAACTTATAAACTTCTCCAAGCAGAGGCTCAGCAAGTATTTTTGTCACCAAAATATTTCTTCAGCATAATAGAAGAGCAATGACTATTGCTGAAGAGTGTCCTACACATGGCATAGTGTTTGTACAAGGATTAACTTCCTATGGATTCAGGTTCTGGCATGAAAGAGTATGGGTATGGCTTTTGGTGGGGAAATTCGATCTTGTCATGTTTGGGTCCACTTGAGTGTTTTAGTGTCATAGTGGTGAGCTGTGTTTTCTTCCTGCATACACTTTGATTATATTGCTTTCTCTTTGACATTTTCCCTTTCTCACTGTAAGAAAAGCTTTTTTTCTTTAACAGATGAGTTTTTCTTTAACAGATCATTTAAAAACTGATGAAAAGCAAGATTGTGGAAAACCTACTCTTGTTATGTGCCTTTCCAAGGAAAGCATCCCTGTGGCTCCACTGGCACTGGTGTTCCCTGGGCAGAAGGGAGAGAGGGCAGGGCCATAGTTTCATTTCCTGGCCTGCAGCATCAGGGGAACATCCTACATCCCTGTGCTCATGTTCTGTCATGCCCTCACCTACTGGGACACACTAGTGGCCACCGACTGTTTTTTTCACAGTTGAAGAGTGTACTGCAAATAATGGAGATTGCATCTTGGTCTATGCTGCTCGCTTGGTCATGGAATTACCAACTGTTTTAGAGGGTTTCTAAATATCTGTTAATTGATAGTTAATTAAAAATAGTATTTAACACTTTCCAGCAAAGAAAGTCATGCTGAATTATTCAAGGTTTCATTTTGTATTCTGAATTAGAGCGTGCTCATGTATTAATAATGCTTTATAAGTATTGCTGAATTTCCGGTTGCTTTACAGTTTGTATTCAGCCCCACAATGAGCAGGAATGGGGGGCCATTAAAGGAGAAGGGCATCTGTCACTCATGGTAGTGCCCTGTTACAGGTGAGATTTGTCTCACTAAATATTCACAGGAGAGACCTGATCCCTGAGCCATTAAGGAAGTACCAGAAGAACAGAGGCTGGCTAAGGATCTCTGAACTCAGCAGGGAGCTCTGCCTCTCAGCAGTGGTTAGTACTGGGCGAGGGGCTCGGAGTGAAAAGGGTGCAGGATGGCTGCTTGTCCTTCCCAGGAACTAGTCATGGCTTTTTGGAAATGAAATTTCACTTTATGAAATGCAGTCAGAAACATTTCCATTTTCTATGCTTGCTGGGAAAATTGATTATGTTAGTACTCAAAATCTCTGTGATGAGTAGGGGTGGCTGGGGGGAAATAAAGCCTTAGATCTGCTGCTCAGACTTCTCCCCTGTGAGGCTCTCCAAGACAAAGGTAACTCCTTGTAGCATTTAAATATTGGCATGTTCTTGGCTTTCCCTTGCACATCTGCCTAACGGGCAGATTGCGATGGATTTGTGTTCTTTCCCAAGCAATCTCTGTGGGTTTTCTGCAAGAGAAGTCAGCAGCAAGACAGCATGTAGTAATTGCTTCAGCCAGTTTGAGCAGGAAGACTTATTGCCATGACAGGTTCACTGGGTGATCACTTGAGAACTCCTTTAAAAATTAAAAACCACTATTGAAATCTTTTAGTCTGCTGTAAGACTGAGTGTATGTAGCCCTCATGTACTGAAATAGAACTTAGTGCTGGTCTAAGTAACAGAAAGAAAAATGTCATCTTTAAATACTTTTTCACCAGACCCAAGTGTGTAAGTTAATTCAATACATTGTGTGTAAATTTAACAAGCACAGTGGCAGAACATGGGAGAGAATATTTTCCAGATGCTCAGTGGTTCAGCTCAAAAACTTACTGGGTGGAAAGCACCTCCTTTTTCCCTAGGAAATGATCAAAAGTCTTGTACTTTCTATATGGAAAACATATGCCTTGTATCTCATGGAGAAGTAGCGCACAGTTTGTGGGTTGGACCTATATCCAACTCTGATTTTTCAGATTATTTGGTATAAGAGAAAGCAAGAGCAGTAAAATTGGATGTGCACAGAAGTTGCAGACCTTCTTCCCAGAAGTCCCAGTGACAGGAATTTTTCTTGCTTTCTTAGGGACTGTGTTGGCCCCTGGTGTATTTCTGTGTGTGGCACTATGCAGTGATGTTGAGTTATGGTTCTCTGTGTGACCAGAGATTTGGTTTAAGCACTTTCCGTCCCACCTGTACTTGCCATGATTCATGGCTGGGGTCAGAGAAGGCTGTTGTGCTGCCACTCTGGGCTAAGCTAGCGCAGGCCATTTCAGGCCTCTCTGGCAAAGGACTGAAGGTTTTGCTGATAGAGTTGGCAGTGTTTGAGCTTGTAGGCCTCCAGAATGTATTCTGCAAGAAGTTTTCTTAATGAGGAAAATTAGTGTGGACTGAAGGGAAAGAAAGAAATCTAACCAGAACTGTAGAGGAGACACTTATTGGGCTTTGTGTTTGAGCAGAATCACCAGTGCAGCCATAAAACTTTGTAAATGAGTTGCTTTTCATCAAGTTGAGATGTGCTTGTGTCACTGTGCCCTGGAAAGGCCAGCAGCACTGTCTAAATTAAACAGCTCTGTGGTTTTTCAGCTTTGTAGTCTTTTGAAGAATTAGCTGGAGATGCTGTCCTTTCCAAGGAAATTCCTCCTGAGGCTTGGTGTCTGCCCACACATGCACTGCCACATATCCACATACATACAAACTCTGATTTTGCCTTCTCTGTTCCTAGGTAGATACACCAAGCCGATATATTATGGGATAAATGCACAGCCACAAGCTGCAGAACTCAAGATACTCAAATGTCTTCATTTAGGACTTGAATGTAGATGACCTGTGGCTCATAACTCACATGGAGTTTGTAAGCAATTAAAATCAGTCAGTTGTCCACTGTCCAGATTTCTTCTGGACTCCCTGGAGTTCTTCTGTGGCATTCACTGGAAGGAGACAAGCATCATGCTGATGAATGATACAAACAGAAGTAGGAGATCCCACAAGAGCCTCCAGCCACCCTCTTTGTGAGGAAGAAGATGTGTGACATCAGCTGCCATGGACCGATATCCTGTGTGCGTTTCTTCCTCCCTGCCTTGTGAGACACATCTCCTCTTCCCAAGATATCCTGTGGGAAGAGATCCTGTCCAGGAACCACCATTAGCCTGTAGATGTGTGGGAACTCACTCATATCTGAAGTTGGGTTTCTGGATGGAGAAAAGCTTTGGCCTGACATTGATTGTGGAAATGGTGAGAGTAACAGGTGTGAGAGGGTCAAAAAGTTTGGGCATTTGTTTAAGAGAGATTCAGACAAACTCTTAAACTGCTGACTCTGGACTTCACTTCATATGTGCATAGATATATATACATGTGCCTACCTACATACATACAAGCATTTGTGTCTGCACATGTGTGCATGCACTGATTAGAAAAAAAAGACTGTGGAAAGAGCAACCTCCAAAATCTCCAAGGGACTGATAAGAAGTGGTACTGTTTCTAAGGAAAATTAAAGTGCTGGATATTTGTGGAAGCCAGTAATAGGACAAGGATACCTAACTCCACTGTTAGAGAGCAGATCATACAGAATAACACCACAAAAAAGAGGCCAAATTTGAAAGAAGACACTTTTCAGTGTCGTAAGCAGTGCATAGTCCTCTAAACTTTGAGTAGGACTTCTGGGCTACAGGACTATTGTCTTTTGTTTTTCATAGGAACATGGTTAATTTTTCTATTATAATTAAGGATGGTCCCCACCATGGTTGTGTCATGCATATTCTAGGCTGTTAAATTCACTAATTCCAAGATTAATTAACTAACTTGAAGTGTTTAGATCTTGCTGACATCTTCATTTGGACAGAAAAAAATATCATGCATATAAATTGTATGTTGACATTTCTTTCAGAAGGGTAGTTATCTAGCTATTGGTAGCCTGCAGAGTGAAGACTTGTCAAAAATAATCACTACCGGTTTTCATTTGTTGAAGTTAAATAGCCTGAACAGGGGAAGACTTGTTCACACTCTTTAATACTCATATTATTGCAGTGTGAAAAGTCAACACATAAATATGAGGAAACTGAAAATAAATCAATGACATAACATATTAGAAAACTAAAGAATGATTTCTGGAGAAGATGACATAACCTTCCAAGAGAAGGTTAACTACTCTAACAAACTCTTTACTGGTAAATAAATAAAATCAAATCTCACATGTTTTGAAAGTATGTTCTGGGCATTGTGATTCAACAAGTCTGTGGAACTTGTCTAGTTCTACAGATGGTCCATTGGGACATTCTAAAATTTGGTATAACTAGAAACTGAACAAATTTGTGATGGAGGATCTTTATTGGTATTTTGATTCATCACAGTGACCTTGATGAACAGCTTTTGTGATGAGCATGATACCTTTCATTTTCCTGTCCCTTGTCATCACGTCCCAAAAAGCCTTGCCTTTTGTTGCTTTTTATTTATTGCACTAAGTGTGTTCATTTCCCCCCTATTTTAAAATCAGACTCCTCTTTATGAGACCATCATTAACATTCCTGAGAAACAGCTCTCCCCTGGCAGTACAGACTCATTCCAAGCAGGAGTGACCAAGGCAAAACCCAAGGGAAGCTAGTTGGAGTAGGTTTCAGTAGGCTTTATATATAACAGATTTTCCACAGAGATGGAAAACTAATAACTGTGTCTCTAAGAGGTAAAAATTACCCATTTAAGTTAATTATCATACTACACATCTGAGACACCAGATGTCCCATGGGAAAAACTAAATGCCTTGACAGTATGCTAATCATGACTGGTAGCTGGTGGCTATGGACTTCCTATAGTGCACTGAACACTTCAGACACGGCATAATTGGAAAATGACTCCTTTGTTTCCCACTCTGGATGGCAGCAAAATCCCCCAAGCCTGTTGTGGTGTGTGTGAGAGGCTTCAGATAACACTGAAGAGTTTGTAAATTGGGTTCTAGTCAGTACTCATGAAAGGTGTATCTCGGGGTTTTTTCCAAACTCATTGTTTTTCTCTGAGTAGGGAATTCCTTTCCATTGGTTATCTTTAGAACACATGGCATGAGGAACTAGGAAATTGCATTTAGAAATACCAGTTTTGGTGGCAATTCTTGAAGACACTTGAAAGAACAAGCTGCTCGTGTGGCAATGAATGTTAATAAATAGATGGGCTCCCAATGGTCTCAGACTCTATAGAAATGGATAATAATAATCCTCTCTGTAGAAAAGAATATCTCTATAATCCCTTTTGCATAAAGACCACCACACTGGTATTTAGCTTGCAATGATCTGGGTGAAACTCAAATGCCTGGGGAAATATGTGGAGTTTCTGGGTCATTCATCTGGATTAACCAGACTTTCATCCTTTTCATGGTATGAAAGATCATTTAAAGGTACTACAGAACTGTGCTTTTTAAACACAGACTGGTTTTTACATCTAAATATCAGAGAAATTTTCTATAGAGCTGCAGGCTCAAGTTCCTCCTTTTCTGACAAACCAAAATCCTTCCAACTTGTAACTGTTCCTGTTTGGTGCTGAGGGCTGCAGGTGCAGGGATGGCTCTGTCACTTTTACAACAGCATGTAGGGTCAGGTATTGCTCTTCTATTCCCTCTCTCAGTACACCTTGTGAGAACCAAGCAACCTATTCACCTTGACCATGCAGAGAGATGTCAGTAATAAGGGATTTCTTACATATTGGAAATGCTGTGAGAATTAAGAACAAGGAGATACTCCAACAGGAATGGCACTGGAAGGCATGGCAGGAATTGGGAAGGTTATCTCCTTGCCTGTTTTTGTTGTCTGAAAATTTATTTTTGAAATCTCATCCTTGGTCAGTGTCTGTTAGCTCACTCAAGATTTTACCTCTTATACCAGACAGCCTGGATCTTGTCCCTGAGCGTCACAGTCCACAACTGAAGGACTAAATCCACATGTCTTTGAGCTTAGCTTGTATTTCCCAGGGTTTCAGGAATGGGCAGCTCTTCTCTAAACTTCCTGTCTGCTTTTGTGATGTTTGGTTAAAAAAAAAAGTTGTCTATGTCAACATTTTTGCTAACTAAAATAATCTGTGTACAGTGTGAGACAACCTTAGCACCAAGCCAAAGGGACCTGCCACAGACTTTATTTAGCATATATCCAGATTCCAAGTACTACATTAGGAATGTGTTATAAATACTTTGCCAACTAGCTGGTTAAGACAATTGTAGTGTCTTTGCCATGTAAGAAGTACACAGGGTTTACATAGATAATAGAGAGCCTGTCAGCCTTTACAAGAGTCCTGTGGTGCCTGGTTGTAAAGTCTTTCTGAGAGTGCTGAGTGAATGTGTTATTCTCTCTCTTAAGTTCTTCCCACTCACTAAGGGAAAATCTTGCTGTAAAGTTACCTTCTGTCCAGGTGGATAAATGTTCATTGAAACTGGGTTTCAGGCTCTTTATCCTCTAATTAGAAGCTTTCAGGAAGGTCAGAAAGTCTTTCTGTGGCTGAAATCTGGGTGGAAGAAGTAGGGAAAGGAAGACCCTTACTTTTTCTGTTTAGTGGAACTTCTGGTACCCTGTCACAAGCTGACACATCCTACAATAAGATTTTCAGAAGCTTCCTTGTATCATTCAAATGTCTTGTCAGGTCTAGCTGACACTTTTTGAAAAAAAAGCTGTTTTAGGAGCAGAAAGCATATCCATTCACTTCCCTGACACTGAAGCCTCTCTCTGAAGACAGGCTGGAGTAGCAGTTCCTGCTTGGGCTGGGAGAAATGTCTTTTGCTGCTGATCTGTATTTCAAAATTTTCCATTCAAATGAGAAACTTCACTGAAACATACTTTTTACTAGGAAAGTGAAAAAAATCTTATTGCTTCGGCAGCATCATCCTGTGCCTTTAGAAATGTGCTGTTGGCAAGCTGTTTGAGGCAAAAAAGCAACTTCACTTATGACACTGCTATTGTGAAATGTCTCACCAATCATCAGCAGTAACTGAATCATAGAATCACAGAATATGCTGAGTTGGAAGGGTTCCACCAGGATTATTGAGTCCAGCTCCTGGCCCTGCACAGACACCCCAACAATCCTACTCCTTGCCTGAGAGCACTGTCCAAACATTCCTGGAGCTCTAGCTGCTTTGCAGTCATGACCATTCCCTGGGGAGCCTGTTCAGTGCCCCACCACCCTCTGGGGGAGAAACCTTTTGCTGATATCCAACCTAAACCTCCCCAACACAATTTCAGTTGTTGCCTCAAGTCTTATTACTGGTCAGGAGAGTGAAACGTTCGGTATCTGCCCTGCCACTGCCCCTCAGAAAGATGCTGAAGACCTCATAAGGTCGGACCTCAGTCTCCTCTTCCAAACTCATGACGAGTTTGTGTGGAGCAATGTCATCTCCTCTCAGTATCAGCTTACCTTGCCCTGATCACCCCTGGAACCTTTTGCTCTTCCAGTGTGATTCTTCTTGCTCAAAGTTGCCTGACCAGAACTGAGCTCAGAAGCTCTCAGTACATCTTTACAGGATGTTTTCATCACTCTGAGATTGAGATCTTTTGCCTTTTCCTTCTCTCCCCTGGAAAAGAAGCATTTTTTTCCATGCTTCTGTTCCATTAGTTATCCTGCTTTAACCCATGATAACCATTCCTGATACTTAAAACAAGGGATCTGTGCAGTATTTGAGCCAGGGTGAGATTATCTTTATTCTCAGCTCAGTCTGCATCATCAGTGGTCCTGTTTCACTTTGGTTTTTTTTTCCATATGACATGGCTTATTTGTTATAAACTGAGAAGAATCCCTTTGCCTTGGCAGAAAACATGGATGGCCCTTATATTTTAGGGGAAAGGGAAGGGATGGTGCTGATGTGGTTTTGGCATGGTTTCCATCTGTCCCTTTCTGACTTCGTGAGAATCACATGAACTGTGCAGCATTAGACCTGTGCCCCACCAATTGTCACAAGGAACCGGAGTGAATACTTAAGACTGACTGGATAATATGTAGTTACATCTTTGCAAAGTGGAAGCAATTCACCTCTGGTGCTCTATTTTCCTAGGTGTGAAAGTCTCAAAGGATCAGAGACAGCAGGGAATTGCATTCACTATTTGTAGCAACTAACACTTTAAAACCACTTTACTACTACAATCATTCTCTGCTCTTTTATTTGTCGAGGAGATTATCCTGGAAATTGTGACTTCTTTTTATTTCCTTTGACTGCCATTTCATGTCACTTCTTTATTTGTCCAAATAAATACTTCAGTGTCCTGAAGTAATGCCAGCATCTTAAAAAGAGAGGTCTTCCTCTCATCTGCTGTTCAGTGAAACACAAAAAACATTCCCTATTGTTGGAACCTCTCCTCACTAAGGGGAAAAAAATGAGAACTCTCACAGGCAGTCAGAAGTAATAAAGAACGTCCTAAACATTTGCTAGGTAAATCATAATTCATTTATATTAATTGAGCTGAAATTGTCACCATAGTTTTGATAAAGGAATGTATTCTTGTCTCACTTTATTTAGCTGAAGTACTGTATATTTGGATGGATTTAAATAGCTTTCATTGCATCTTATGAGCATCTACTTTTTAATAAGGCAGATAAAATCATTGAGAAGAACATTTTTACTTTTTGTTTATGCCATTCTTAGAATCATAATGGGAAATTATGTTCAGAGATATTTCTATTCTAAACATCTTATTTTTGCAGGAACACTGTGTCTGATAACTACACTGCCAGTGATGTTAACACTAAGTCAGGAAAAAGCCTCATTTTATGACATGAAGAGCTGAAAAAGTTTTCTCTCCTGTTTGTTTCCCTAGTATTCCCAATAAATTCCCAATAAAAACTGGGATGTCTTGCATGATGCCAGTGCTGGGGTTAATGGTTGGATCTTAGAGGTCTTTTGCAGCTTTACTGATTCCATTCTTTTCATGGCCATTTTGGGGATTAGCTTTTCTACAGTAAAGGTTGAAATACTGTTTAGTGTAATTGCTCTTTACTGATTGCCATGGTTACATTTTTTTCCCCAAAAATTAATTGTGGAGATGCCTATGTATTTCTTTTTGTTTACCTGCTTCTTTCCTGTCATTTATTATCACTGAAAAAAATAGTTAAGTCATTCATAGAAGGCCAATAAATTAGTTTAATGAAACTTCATAGGGTTGAACACACATAAATTAAATTGTCAGGAAATTCATGAGAGGTTTTTAGCAAGAGGCTGGGATAAAACAGCTTACATTGCTGAGCTTATGGAGAGGAAAAGACTGGTCTGACTTGTCCCTGTGGTTTTAAATGAGGGTCAGGAATCACCTACAATCTCTGTGTGGAATAGGAAATGAAGGCTTTGTAACCTTGCTTTTGTCAAACTTCTATTCTGCTTACGTGGCTGTGGGCAGGTCAGAGCAGCCAGCCTTCCCCTCTGATCCAGACCTCCAGAAAAGAGCATGGTCCAGTAGGGCACAAGCTTTCCTATTTGATCCACTCCGCTTTTAAGCCTATTAAGTCACTGAATCTGCAATAAAACTGTGTGGACAATTTACATACTGAAGAGACATATTCTGCATCTTACAAAACCTCTTTCTGCAAACTCTTGTGCCCTCAGGTCTCATTGACTTGAATGGGGCATTAAGGGCAGGAAAAATGATGTAGAAATCATTTAGTAAATCTGAGGTGTAACTTTTACAGTCTGTTAGGAATTTCTGCTATCCTGACTTTGCTGGAGTGAACTACAGTTCTTGCTTGTATTTTGTGAGAAGTTTTATGTTTTGTACCAGCTTGCTATTAAGGCATGGATTGTATCAGCTGTGGAAAAGCATGCCATGACAGGGTTAATGTAGAGACAAAAAAGTAATCTGTAGGAACAAAGGGTAGATTGACTGACAGAGATATGAAATTGCAGAAGTCGGGTTCAGGCTGATACCAACTGAAGGGACAAGTATGAGGTACTTCTCATTATGACTTTCTTAGTATTGTCTTGGGTATATAATTTCTTGGATCTTGTACCTGTGTATGGGCGTTTTTTATTCACCTTCCCTTCTCCCCCAGAACCCCCTGGAAAAGACAATTCCCAGCTTCCAGCAGAATGAGCTCAATGAATGTGCTGGGTACGTAGGCTCTGCTGAAAGGCCTCGTGGCACTGACATACAAAGCCAGTGCTCCTCTGGATAAAAAGAAACACTAGAATGGGAGCAGCAATCCAGATTAAAAGTCAGTTTAAAATAGGATGGGACAAGCTGCAGTCTTAATTGTATCTTGAGGTGATTTTATGATGGTACTCTATTCCCCAATCATCTGCTTTATGCCCAGAAAGGGCTGCTGTAGCTTTAGGGTGAGTTTGAGCAGGGGCAGGAGCCTTGGGGCCTCACTCCCGGGCGTGCTCGGTGTGCTGCACATCAGCGGTTGCTTTGTTGCTTAGCTTTTTGTTAGCTTGGCTTTTTGTCAGCTTTTGCAAGGAGTTTCTTTTTCCCCCTTTCCCTGGCCTGGAGAGGCTTTTGTCCTTCAGCAGCTTTTGTTTTTTTCTCCAACTGTTTTGCTTGGTTTTGGTCTGAGGTCAGACAATCGCTGGGAGAGCGGGACATGCAGGGAGCCACGAGAACCACTCTGCCCAGCCCCAGCCCTTGGGAAAAGCCGAACCAAGGAGAGAAAGGACACCAAAACCCACCAGCTTCATCTGCTGTGAGGAGGACACCAACGCCAGAGGTTCTGCAGGTTCCCATCTGTCTTGCCCGAGCTCCTCATGAGCGTTTTTCCCTTCCCTGAGACAAAAGCCGGTGCCATTTTGTTCTCCCCTGCCACACGGCCAGCCGGTTCGTTTCTTCCCTGGTGTTTTGGGTTTCTTTGTTCTGCTGCGGGTGGGTGGGTGTGTTTTTGGGGTAATGTTCTGCTGGTTCAATATCTATAATTTATTCTTTTTTTTTTCCTCTGTGATGCGGGCACTTTGTCAATAAACAGTTGGTTTTTTCACAATTACAGTTACGCAATTACAAACAATTACATCGCAAAAAATGTATTCATTTTTACATTGGCAGAAAAGGGATTGCTGAAGCCTTTTTCTTTAAAGGAGACACTCATTCCAGAGTATTTTCTTCTAAACTTGTCTCTAAACAGAGACAAATTGTTTTCACTAACAGGAGAAAAAACAAAATGAAAGTTAAAGTAAGAGGAAAAATGGAGTGAAACTGCACTGCTGCTGTCCTGAACTACAAAGGCATGTTGGCAAAATATTAAAAAAAAAAAAAACTTTTAGAGGGGCTTGCTCTTTAAAAGGGAGTCCTCTAAAATGGGTGTATAATTTAAAATGAAAATGCCCTGGAGAGAATCCTCAGAAGAGCATATAAGCCCTATTTCATGACCTGTAATTGTGCTCTTCAGCAATAAATTGATATTTACCCTACTCTTAATGCAAAGTGAAAATAAACTAAGAGAAAAGCATGTGGGAATTTGATTCTGCAAATCACAGCAAAAATCCATGACCTGGAATACATCTAACTCTGAGCCACTAGCTTGAGCCACTGCCTGTCCGTATTTTCATCATTTCCTCTGCTTTCTGTGTAGGGTTGATCCTCAGCCTCTCCTTCCCACCCAAAGTAATTTTCAGTCTCTTGCCTGGAGTGTGAAATGCAGTATTTCTCACATGGGACTAGTGGGTGTCTCTCTCCTCCTTACTCCCATCCCAGTCAGGTGTCTGGAGGTCACCTGGATCTTGCAGATGTGTCTTTGCTGCTCCTCTCACTGGTTGCTGAAGTGTGTTTGCAGCTTCTTTACGACCTGGTTGCTATCACATTCTAGAAGCAGTCAGGAGAAGACTGGTGTTCCTTTTCTCCACTCCTCCTTACTCTACTTTTTTGTGCCCTCCAGATACGCTGAGCCAGAGTATTGCTGTGTGCTGCAGTCAGGCAGCTGGTTACTCTTCTAGACCTACATCCCCATTGCCTTGGGCTATGTTCCCGTTCCCTTAATACCTGCACAGGTATCTTCTCTTTACACATGACATATGGGGGTATTTTTCTTCCATTTGGTGTACCCCATTCAAGAATAAAAGAGATTGTTTGGGGTTTTGACAATATTTCTGATGTGGACTGAGTGGTGGCTTTTACTATACACAGTAGCATTGGATGATATGTCAAAAAAGACTGTTTATTTGCCCTAACAAATATGCATGAGCTGTGATAGACCAATAAATACTGGTGACAGTGAGTTAATGTTTTCCTACAGATGGACAGAGTGCTTGTTCTAGCACAGTTGAAGGGAGTGCTGGCCATACTCATGATTGTATCTGTAGAGAAATTTATAGTGGTGGCATCCTCAGCAGCTCTCATGTAAGGATTGTTCTCTTGGTCTTTTGGGGGGTTTTGCTGATCAACTGATATTATATGCTGCTTGACTCCATCAAAGGAGTTTTTGCTCAGTGTATAACTTGCTGTTTTTACTTTCTGATTAGTGGTGTGTCTGTCACCCACACAGACCTCAGTACGGCATGTTCCCTACCCTTTGAAGAGCTCCTTACTGTGTTCTCTTTGCCATTCTCAGGGGTGAGTTTAATGTGTGGCTGCAGCTCTGTGAGACTCCCTTTAGCAGTGCGTGGGCCCTTGCTGTGCAAGACAGGAATGTTGCACGTGTGCGGCAGAGCTACACAGCTCTGAGAAAACAGCCCAAAAGAAACAAAACCTCATGAGCACTTGCAGCAGTTTCTGCACCCATCACATGATGCAAAACAGCTATAGCAGATTAAAACCATTAGCTGGATATTGGACAGTTTCAAATTCACTCCCGTGGGGAGGAGGAGAGCTCAGAGGACTGCCCCTATCAGCAGCAGTACTTATGGCACATGCCTTACAGTACACGGGCACGAGGACAGGCTGCTGCACCGCACAATCTCAGGGATGCTGCTGCCAAAAGCAAGAGATGTGTCCCTACCTGGCAGCTGCTTCATGGACATTGTCAGACAGAAATGCTCCTGCCCCATAACAAAACAGACAGCTTACCCCACTTCAATGGAATTGATGAAATAACCTCAGAATTACTCTTTATAGCTCAGTGATAACAAAGTGTGCCCCAGTGGCTAGTAAATGATACCTGCTCCTTTATAATCAGTTGTTGGTGTATTCTCACCCTGTGTCCCTTCTAGTGGGGGACACAGGTACCACAGGGAAGCTCACACCACCTTCTGCTATGCTGAAAAAGATTGAGTAACTCCTTGTGTTTGTACTCTGTAATACACTGTTCTGGGATCACTCCTGGATGGGAAAAATTAAATTTACTTGGATTCTGGTAAATGTTAGAGAAGAAATAATGTAAGAGAAGACTGTAAGGGAAGAAGTAATGTTTTTGCCCTCTGTGAGCTGGCTGGCCAGTGCCTCCAGCAGCTCTTGCTGCACAGGCTGAGCCCCTGCATGGAGGGTGATGTGCCCTTGCAGCTGCCCTGCTGAGCACTGGCTCCTGCAACAGCAGCACTCTCAGCAGTGCTATCCTGCCCGCCTCTGCTGGCTGCCAAGACAGCATTTACAATTTAGCATTTACTTTCAGCCCCGAACTGTCTGCTGGCCTTGCAAGAAACAAATTTCTTAAACCAACAAGTGTTTGTTGGCCCACAGTTTATTTAATCTTATTATGGAATGTGTTTCTGTTACCCATTTACCTCTATTTCTGGCAACCTCATGGTGGCTCAAAACTGACTATAAAGAAGCTGAAGCTGTTTAGCTTGGCTGACTTGTTCAGCCCTGTAGGACTGCTAAAACATGTTATCCTGCATGAAGTGTTTCATGTCTATGCATGCACTAAAAGGAAATGGCAAGCACCGTTCCATAACTGCCAAGGACATGCAGCTGGGAATGCAAATGCAAGGTCAAGGGGCCAGGGCTGCCTGCCACTAATCACGCTGAAGGAGTCATATTGATAAAAGTGTTGAGACAAAGGCTTTGGATGAGTACAACATCTTAAAGACATTTGCAGAATTGGGGGTGAACATGTATTTGTTATGGGTTTTTTTCAGAATAATTCAATTTTGCTCAGCTGAACAAGATTATGGAGTATTTTATGTCTCCTACTATTTTTACTGTTCCATAATTAGGAGTAAATAGTCAAGTTTGTGGCAAAGGATTTGCTCTGAAATAACCATTAACTTTAACAAGCAATGTGGGGCTGTTTCTTTTAGACGTCTTCCATACAAAAATCTCAAAATATGTCATAAATAAAATTCATGGGAGAATCTCAATAATTTCTTTGCTATTATCCTTCTCCCCCACAAAAAAAAAAAAAAAAAAAAAAAAGAAAAAAGGCACTTTGAGTGCAGATAGATTTATCTACATCAAGAAATGACAACCCATTTGCTAATGTTTTTTTCTGTGCATTTTAAAATATGGAATAATCCCATTGTGAGAAGGGACATATCTACAGAAAATATGCAGGCACATGTGCACACACTGCTAATATGATAAGCAGCTTTCCTTATAATGTGCACTTGCACATGTTGCATTATCTGTAGCATTTTTCTTGTACAAGTGGTGCCGGTAAGCTGAAATTAAAACCTTTATTTTTTCTTAAGGGATTTTACATTTTATAAGCTCATTCTTCTTCAAGAAAAATTGCTAAAGGACTGGCATGTAGAACCTTTTATAACATGAATATTTAATAATTAAAGGTTAAAAGCAGGAAACACATCAAAAGGTGATTGACAAAAATGTTCTTCAATGTGTGACAAACGGGTCGTAACCCTCAGTAGCTCAAAAACAAATGCATTGTCTGGAAGTAAATGGGAAGAATGTGCCCGTTCATGCCCTACAGGGATGGCCATTTGGAGTCACTGGGCATTTCAAACATTTCTACAAAAGGGAGTTATCATCCTTCCTTCCAGGAACTAATAAAACTGACTGCATGTTAAATCCTTGCACAACTCCTGTGCTCTCAGGAGGAGAACAAAACCATGTTGCTGTCAGGTTTATAAAGGCGGATGGGTTGTTATGTGGTGGATAACTTGAGCTCTTGCTGACCTTGCTTACACTGAGGGGCAGTATCTTTGCAAGGCTGAACTACCTCTAAATGCTTCTCCACTGAGTTAAATATACACACAATTTCCCAGGAAAGCTTCTTAAAGAAATGCTTTATTACATATACTTCATTTCTCTGTGGAAAACCCCATGCTGCAGTCACGGCCCCGTATTTCTTCATGTTATAAAGAGGAATTTGTGTTGTGAGAGACTTGGTGCCCAACCTTTGCTGAAGTCTGTCTGTCATGTGGTGCTTCTCCTTCAAATCACACAGCAAAAACTGGTGATTTTTTTTAGTGCCACTGCCTTTCTGGGGATAGACGCTGAAGTTTCCTTTTGGCATATAAAGCTGCAGAAATGAACATTTATTTTACTATAACACACTGACTGGGTAGCAAAGCCTTCTCAGACAGGAATCATATCAAGTTCATAGCAAGAAGGGAACGCATTGACATCATAGGATCTTTTTGAGAAGTTAAAACCATGAAATCCCACAAACTTCCCTTATCTTTTTCACTTGAATACAGCCAGATATAAGTGATGTGTCCTGGTGCTATCTTTCCATTTTCCCTGAGCTCTGATTCTTTTTTCTCACAGATACCCCAAAGACAGCTCATAGCTTCTTTTCTCTCTATATCTTCACATTCAGTCTCCACTGTCCATGTGTATCTGCCTCTCATCTCACTTTCAACCTTCTGCATCTCCCTCTTGGCCTTCCTTCCAGCTCCCACTGCCACTGCTTGTTTGAGAATATACCTAATACACTCTGGGCTGGTTTGGTGTTTTTCCCCTCAGTTGCTTCCATGCTGTAATCTCTCCTTTTCCATCCATGTGTCCACTTGACTGGTATGTCTTTTTAAAACTTGCCCTTCTCACCAGTGTGAACATTTCACCTTTGTCTATACTGAAAATACACAGTTGTAATGCTGCTTTGATATTTAAGGAGAGCCCTAAATACAGATTGTCATGTATGAAATTTGAAGGTTGGTCTTTGCATATCAAGTGTTGTTAAGTGTTTTAATTAATTCCCAGTTAATTACGCTGGTTAATAAAGTTTTGTACTCTTTTTAATGACCCATCAGCCCAGATACCGATTACCCAAGTTTTATTAAAGGATTATGCAGTTCCCAGTTCAAAATCCCTTTTCCAGGGGATTTTTCCAAGTTGTTAGTTCCCAGTTTAAATGCAAATAATGTTCTGTAGGTTTTATAGCAAGTTTCATATTTTTACACCATTGTTGACTGTTCTGAGAATGTTTAGATGATTGTTTTGTATTTTTACAAGTATGTTTTATGTTTTTACAAATGATTTAAACATCCAACCCAACTTCATAACTGCCCCAGACTATTTTTAGCTCCTGTTGCCCTGCAGCTTGGCTCCATGGCAACCTGAATTTCAATGAGGGGACTTTCCCGCCTTTGGAAACAAGTACCATCACCCTCTGGATAACATCGAGCCATGGGTGGGCTGAGATTATCTCACCTTTCCATCCCACCTATCACCTTGGACCATGTGGGCGGGCTGTGGGAGGAACAGGGCGTAGCTCAGACATTATAAATGTGGGTGCACAGAGCCAGGAGTGGGCTCAGTTGCATGGAACGAGCCGTGGACTGAGTTCGGTGCTGCGTACAGGCCAACTTCCACTGGAAGCCAATCATAAATAATTGACTTTAGATTAACTAAAGTCGCCTCAGCATTGCCAGTGTTCCTTTCTGGTGGTCCAGAGCACGAAAGGGCCAAAAGATCTTTGGATTGCCTACGTTCCTGGGGGCCTTTAGACCAAGCCATTGGATCCCAATTTCAATTTTTAACTATTTTTGTTATTTTTCTTGCTTTTAATAAATTTTTATTTTAAGAAAACGAGAGTTGTTTTGTTTCTCACATAGATGAGTGTGATTGTGTAGCATGTTCCCTTGTATTTATATGGTGTAGTATAATGCACTAAAGCCATTGTACTATCAAGTCATTAGGAGATGAGTTCTCATACCATGTAGAGAAATCTTTCTTCTAATTTCAGAAAGTGCATAAAAGTCAGTATCTTGTAGGCCAGGGCTTCCGTGTGATCACCTGGTTCCTTCTACAGCAAAACAAGAGAGGAGCAGGGTCACTGTAAACTCTTTAAACCCTTAAGCCCCTGTAACGGGTCATGTTAGTCTGCTGACCCTTAGGGGAACTACAGCAAAGGCATCATTCTGCAATAGGGAAGTATATGGATGAAAAAGAAACATCTCTATGCATGCACCACAGAATGAAAATGATGTTGTCTAGGCATGACAAAAATACTGGTGAACAGGCTTTAGTCATATTTAAGAGATTACCATATTCAATAAAGATATGAAAGCATTTTGGCTGAACTCCTAAGAGAATATTGTATGTTTAAAGCAGAAGTACACTGCAGGGTCCAGCAATGTTCAACTGAGGCTTAGCTGCTCAGAACACAGAAGGTCTCTGTGACTATCAATCTGAAAATGCACAGCAGTTTCCTAGTGGGAAATACACAATAGGAAATAAAAAAGGTCTACTCAAATACATGGGTTTTTAGTAAGTACGTCATCAGCTAGGAAGTACAAATACTCTGATTTGCCATCACCCTACCAAATCACTTCTTCGTGCTTCCAGCTTGCACTGTTATGTGGAATTTATTAATGATTTCTCTTGAGACCTAATTAGATGACAGTGATAAGTATTCTTTTCCTGCCCTTGTATGAAGGTGCTGACTCTTTCCTCTTAACCACCTTCTCTTCTCTCACCTGGGAATGCCTTCTTCCCGTTCCCACCTATTTGCAATTATTCAGCTCTGCAGTGAAGTGTTGACAACTTCCAAAATATTGTTTTCACTTGTTGTTGGAACTTGTGATAACCTAAAGAGCTCTACATTTTTGTGGTGATAATGTGTTTGGAAAGTTTTGATTTTTAACTTTACATCCTTTATGTGTGCTGAAAAGAAAGCCCATGAAAATGTAAACTTTATATAGAGTCAAACACTGGATAGTATGAATTCAGAAACAAACTGCTCTCTCACCTGAGGCTCAGAATGATGTGATTTCTCAAGTGTGAGCGCTTGGGATGGTTACTGCAGAATAAGTGAAATCCTGATGAAGTGGAGGGGATGCAAATTGCTTTCCATGTGAGGTTTCTCTGGCCAACACAAATCAGGCAGCCCTTTCTTCTCTCAACATGTGTGAGTGCCAGCATAAGTGAGGTGTATCCCTGACCTTTGGGTTTCTCATCATCAATGTCTCTGCTTATTCCCTTTCCCTTGGTAGGTAGATGGTAAATTAGAGATGCTTCGCACCTTGCCTATAATCTAGTACCCTAGCTTGTCCCAAGTTTTCCAGAAGTTGGTAGTAGTTCTTTCGTGAAGTGACACAGGCAATTAAATATAAAATAGGGATCATTCATCTGTGATTAGCTCAGATATTGTGGTGGTTTTTCTTTTTCCCTCAGCCTTGTGAGCACACCTGTGTGGCAGGAAGCCTGTCCTTGCATCAGGGTATTTCCAGGCTCTCTGCAATGGCCAGTTTTCTTTCATCCGCAGGGCTACTGAGGAAAAGCATGGAAAAGGGAGTGCTAGCCTGGGCCTTTGATAGGCTTATCATCCACCTAACTATCACTTTCTTTAATTAGCTCAGCCTCCTTTCTATGGAGGGCAGATGATCAGGGATGTGGCATGTACTGCAAGTAGTTTAGTCTTGCAGTTCTGGCCTGGGCTCAAGATCATGAGAGAGATTTCCCTGGATCCCCAGCAAAGCAGCCTGCTCTTGAAAAGGTGGATGTTGGAAGATGAGGGCCTGCAAATTTAAGGAGATAAAAAAAAGCTGGAACATACTATAGAGAAGGTAAGAACCAAATACTAAGAGTCAGCAAGGTAAGTGGAAGGTCTAGATGGAAAATGCTTCTGTACATGAATACCAAATTTTTCCAGCAAAAAAAGGAACAACTTAGCATTCAAACAGTAGCTTGTGTCTCCTGCCTCTGAGAAGCATTATTTTTCACTCCTCTTCTGTTTGTGAAGAAGCCAGTGAAGATACATAAAAGCTGAGAGTATTTGAAGTCCAAGGAATACCTGTCTCTTATGAGCATCTAAGTAAACAAAGACAGGTGAGCACTACTTACAGGATGCTGTTTAACTCACAACTCTGCTGATCCTCTCCTGACAGGAATGAAGGGAGGGATTTTACTTTATGTTCTTCTTTCAGTTTATAAACTTTGTATGTGCAAGTGATGATTAGGAAGAAAAGCAAAGTACATATTTAGGAGTTTTCACAGCAGTGGTTCTTTCAACTGGGAAGCACAAACACATATGTGAAACCAAATTAAGGTGACTGAATGCCAGAACGGAAAAGTTGTCTTTTAGCTTCTTAACTGGCTCCATGAATAAAATGAAATAATTTTAACATTTACTGGAATGCACCAATAAGATTCATGCTGACTTCACAAGACTCTGGCTGTTAATCATCCAGAGGAGGGTCTGTACTGAGGAAAATAGTCTTTGTGAAACTGCTGTGGGAGCTGAAGTATTACAGGTTGTGGAGGTACCTCTTCCCTGAAGTCTGGGAGGAAAGACCCTGGAGTGTACAGGTCTGTCCCTGTCCCCATGTCACATGTGCTCCATACCTGTTCCTGATTGGTACGTTTGGGTACCTGGGCCCAGGGGAAGAGAGCAGGGTCCCATGACTGGAGTCTGCCTGGGAACTCCAGCCATGTGGCTGAAGGAATAAAGAATCTCAGAACATCTATAAAAATATCGCTTCATATTTCCTTCCAACGTTCATTGCTGTCTTATATATTGTTGTAAGGATTCCCCATTACAACAAATGGTGGAGATACGCTGACATTCGATCCCTGAAAATGATTTGTAAAGGTCCGAAGTACCCCGACATAAATTGTGAGTAATTGAATTTTTCTTACTATCGTATTTTTGGCTGTACTTTCTGACCAGATGGAGAAATCAGAGAAGTTGTGGCTATCTGAGCCACAGAGAAAAATGTACTTGGAAGTGAAAGAAATTCTAGCGAAACAAAATGCAAAACTGGACCCAGGACATTTAGAACACCTTTCTGACTGGCTTTTCAAAACTTCTTTTATGTCACTCGAGACTTAATTTTTGATGTTGGTTTTCCTGTGACTAGAGGGGACAATTTTTGGAAAGAAATCGATGACTTGATAATGATTCAGTCAAGAAGTTGAATGGTAGTAGAATTGATCCTAGCATCTTTTGCAATTGAAGATGCTCTCATAAAGCATAAAATCAGTCCCAGTAACACAGAGGTGCCTGCGGCAGAGGTGTCTGCGGTGCAGGCGCCCAGCTCCCCTAAAAGCACAAGCCGTAGAGCAGACCCGATCCCTGTATCGGAGGGCACTCCCAAGCGACAGCGGGCGACAGACCAACGACGAAGACACTGGATGTGAGAGTGCATTCCTAGTGGTCTCCAAGGTATTCTTACAGTGAATAAAGAAGGACAGATAGTAGAAATAGCTGCTGAAAAATGCAAAAAGCGAGCCACAAGAGCAGAGGCGTGAGCAGCAGAGTGAGTGGCGAGGGCAGTGGAGAGGGCAGTGGCGAGGGTGGTGGCAGCAGAGACACAACCCGATGGTGGCCGCCCTGCGCCACGTGGCAAGCAATGGTCTGAGCCAGAGCCTCGCACCGAGAAAGGCAGCGGCGATTGTGGCAGTCGCAGAGGAGACCGTGGTGATCGATGCCGAGCAGGAGACGCGTGAGCAGCGCGGCAGCGAGAAGGGAACTGCGCTAGTGCCCTGCAGCAACACAGCCGACAGCAGCAGCAATGGTGGCAGCACAAAGCCACCCACATGTGAATGCCTTACAGGGCACAGCTGTGCAGCCACTCAAACAGCTGGAGTGCATGGAGCAGCTGCGTGGAGCTCCAGAGGAGAAGCGAGCACAGCGCCAAGCAGCGGTGCAGAGGGGGCCAACAGCGAAGCAGCCGGCAGTGGGGGAGTGCAGCAGCACGGCCAGACCGGAACTGCTCGGCCCCAAATGAGATCCTGAGGAGTCGAAACCCCGCAGCAGGAACACGCTGGCGGCCCTGGCCCCGGCAGTCCTGGCTGTGGCAGCTACAGCATGAGAGCAAGAAAAACCGAAAGTGAAAGCAAGAACACAGCAACATGGAAAAAGAAAAAAATTATCACAGCTAAGGTTTTTGGGATTGTAAAATGGTATAACGTAAAGAAAAATTACAGTTTCTTATTGAGAAATGATACAGGAAAAAGTATTTTTGTCTATAAATCTGCTATTGTGAAAAATAACCCCAAAAGTGATGTTCTAAGCTTAGAAGAAGGAGAAAGGGTAGAGTTTAAAACTGTGCAGGGAAGAAAGGGCCCACAGTCAGCATTTGTTACAGACCCTGAGGGTGTTCCTGTGAAAGGTAGTAGATATGCTAGACAGTATCCCCATAATCCCTACCCTTTCCCCTATACCAACTTCCTCTTTTATCCCATGCCCCTTTATCCCCCATATATGCCCAGCCCAAATTTCCCTTTCTGGTTCCCCTCACAAAACCATGTTTTTCCATTGGCCATGAACCCCTTTGCAATGCCAATGGGGGGAGGAAAAGGAGGGAGGGAAGAAATTAACTGTAATTTTCTGTGACAGGTACAGAAAAAAAAAAAAAAAAACCCACATTTCCTGACTCAGTTTCCATTTGAATGATGCTCAAGTCCTGTTTCCCTTCTGGTACTCCAAAAAAAATCGGTTTGGACTCAAGATAGTGGCTTCAATTTGGGGACTCAAGATAGTGGCTTCTCTTAAAATTGTTTTGTTATGTTTATCCAACTGTTTCCAACGTTCTTTTATTTAATAAGAAAGGGTGAATTGTGGAGGTGCCTCTCCCCTGAAGTCCCGGGAGAGAGGGACCCTGCAGGGTACAGGTCTGTCCCTGTCCCTGCTCCCATGTCACATGTGCCCCATACCTGTTCCTGATTGGGTTGGTTTGGGTGCCCGGGGCCTGGGAAGAGAGCAGGGTCCCATGACTGGAGTCTGCCTGGGAACTCCAGCCATGTGGGCTGAAGGAATAAATCATCTCTGAACATCTATAAAAATATCGCTTCGTCTTTCCTTCCAATGTTCATCGCTGTCTTATACTTGTTGTAAGGATTCCCCATTACAACAACAGGTGCCTTTAGTGCTGTGATGGTGTCACATGTATTTGTAAATGAACATACTCGGTAGTTTTCTTTGCACTTGACCTTTTTTCCCCCAACTTCAAACTCTTGGAATTTTTTTCTAGTTGAAAGAAGGTAAAATGCTAATAAATGTGTCTATTTCCAATTTTAAATTTAAGTAAGTAAAAGTGGAAAGTAACCTGTCTTCAAATGAGAGCAAGATTAAGTAGTGTCTAAATCAGAAAAAAACTACAACCTTAAAACATACTTTTCCCCTTTCTCTAAGCTTCCTGGTAATAGAAGAATCTCTGGATTTATAGAAGATACATGGATAAAACTACCCATAGGGTATGCTATGGGGGAGTCAGGTATTTCTCTAAATCATATACTTCCTGGTTACACCTGATAGCAGATGGTAATGAAAAATTATGCAATTCAATTTTAAAAAGCTTATCAAATATTTCTGGAGAGTACATGTTTGGGTAGTAATCATCTCTTTAGTTGAAGAGGTTCTCTCCTCAGTCTGGGACAGTTTGGCTTGTGAAGAGCAGTATTAGGTGACTTTAAAAACAGCCACACAACTGTAACAAATGGAAATCAAGAACTGCATGTTAAAAGACCGAGTGGTACTATATGAGATCCAAGAAAATCCCATGTCTTGTGGATTTGGCAGCATACATGCCCTTTCAGACGCTAAAGACATGAATTTGATTGTCTGATGTCAGTTGATATTTTGATAAATAGTTCAAGATCCTTTTCTTTTTTATAAAGAACAGACATGCAAGGGACAATTTTGCCATAATTTACATGGGAAACCTTGTAATTTGTGGAGAGAGTTGTCGCAATTTTGAGTATCATTCTAAATTATTAATATGAAATTTCAGGGAGGAGAGAAACCCTCATGGACGTAATGATTTTGTTCTAATGCTTTGCCGTAGTGGAATAGTGGAAACGCTGCATTTTCCTGGTGAGCTGGCACACAGAGCATGGTGAAGGGTGGCACAGACAAGGAAGAAGAGGAAGGTGGAGGAGGGTGGATCCTTGCCCCCAGCCGGGGCTCATCCCTCCAGGGGCTGGAGCAGCTGAGTGGTGGCCTCGGCACGTCCCAAGAAGTTTGAGGTTGTTTCTCTAGCTGTGAGAAGAGGTGAGCTTGGTCCGGCCTCAGTTTGTGGGCAGGAGGGAAGATGGTGTCATGCGGAAAGATGGCAGCAGTGTCTGAGGGAGGCTGGTGGTCACTGCTGGCAGCTTTCCTGTTGAGGTGGCTCTGAACAGCAGAGTAATCTTGAGGTACCACATCATTGCTCATCCAGCAGTGAGAAAAGCACCGCTGTACTTATTTTCTCTCCTTTTTCTCCTCCATGGGATTGTTGTGACACTCTGAGAAGCTAAGTAGGGCGTCCAGCCCCTTCAGCCAAAGGTACCAGCAGAGGTAGGGGACCTCGGCCATTAAAACAGGCAATGTCACACTGTGTTTTAGGGTGTGCCAGTTCTCTGGCACACTGGGAAAGCCCTGCTGTGTTCTAGCCACCTTGCACTCTGTGAGGGTCACGCTGTGTTTTGTCTCTCTGGCACACTGGTGAAGTCATGGTGCATTTTGGCTGTACGTTCCCTGCGTGGGCTCAGGACTGTGCTGGTGTCCTCTGCCAGTCCCCTGCCACCCAGTCTGGGGGCTGTGGCAGCCCCACTGCACATGGGTGGAGAAGGAAACTCTCCCCTGGCACTGTGTGGTGTGAGATGTCCTCCGTGCTCAGGGATCTAGAGCGTGGTGCTGGGAACACACCCCAGGCGTATCCACATGGGTGGCTGCTGGCACCCTGGGGAGCTGTGATGCACCCCTAGAGCTGCCTGTCCCTATGGTGGGTGCTGCTGCTCAGCAATCTGCCCAATCAGTTCTGTTCTCATCCCCAAATCTCTGTCCGAGGGGAGAGGGTGTGTATCCTGATGAGGTATTGATGCTTTTCTTGATTTTCTCTGAAAGACCTTCATCAGTAACTTGTTTCTTGCAAGCATTATGGAAACAAACCTATGGGTTTCCAGAAAGATTCCTTCACTAAAAAGACGTGCAAAAAGTAAAAACATCTATAGTACATTTGCTGAACATTAAGGAAAAATAGATCCTCAGATATCACTATACATTTTTTGTATATGTAATACAAACAACATTTTTTATTTTTAGGTAGCCTTCCTAGCATTCAAAGCACATATGTCATAGGCATAGCTCAAATTTCTGTAAATCAAAATCTAGTGGAGAATTGCTACTTTGAGTAAAGTTACAGTGTATATTAAAACATGAGTATTGATTTTTTCAAGGAGTCTAAAAAAAATAGACAAGAATTCTGTAAAACTTCAGGGGATTGTGGCTCTTGCAGTCTCTCAGGACTCTTTGACGGCCCATTTTTGGTTTCTCCTTGTTGTACCGTTGGCACAATAAAAGCCAGCAAAATTTAAGTTCTCTGTCTGTTTGTCACTGAAGATAATAGAAGAGGATGAACTTGAGTAATTGTGATGGAATAGTGAACTGCTTATTTTGTATAGTAATGAGATACAGCTGAAAAGAATTTATGTTCCAAATTAGCATCAGGAAGGTACAGAATGCAAAGCAGCTCTGGTAAAATAAGTAATTTAAAGAGCTTGACAGCAAATAGTTATTAACTGTTGTGCTCAATAACACAGTAACAATGCTGTTTTAGAAACTTTCTTATCTTTGTGACATAGGTAGTTGCAGTTCTGAAAGTAGCTGGTAGATGACAGCCAGGAAAGTACAGCTTCCAGAACAGAGACACGTGAAAGTGAGGGATCAGTATAGACTTTGAAAAGCTTTATCCTAGTGTACTTTTTTAACCACGGTAAACAGATCTGAGGCCAGATAGTCTGTGAATAGTCAGGGGGATAGCTAAAGAGATTTAAATATGCTTTATTTTCAGCTTGAATCTTCAGATGTGGCTGAAATTTCTGCAAGCTCTGGAGGCTGTTCCAGCAGTTTCCTAAGGCTTGTACTTCCCATTCATTGCTGCATAGAGCTCTTTGTATTCTTTTGTCCAGGTAGTTTAATATAAGGAAGGTTTGGGCCATTAGCTGACAAGCACTGTAGAATTTGGAAAGTGGTGGTTATAGTGTACCTGCAGTGAAGGTACAAAGAATTTTGGTGTAATTAATGCAGAATTGATGTCTTGAGGGAAAGAGACTATTTGAAGAAACAGTTGTTTTCTGGTGTATGGTCTGTACTGGCTTTTAAAGTAACACTATTGAAAACTGAAACAGCACCTACTAAACCAGGGACTGCATGAGTGAGTGGCAGTTGCCAGGCAGTAATTACAAAGGGAAAAAATCTTCATCCACCAGGACTTTGTGCCTGTGTGAGTCTTCATTTATTTAAAATTTTTGGTCAAGTTTCACATCTGTTCTTCACTGCCATCCTACCTCCTCCATTTACATTCTCCTCCCTGTTGTAGAGGCCTATGTTGCCATTTGGCAGCTCTAATTTTAGCAGAGATCTTTTTGTCAGATGCCTGGAAATTGTTAATGAAATGTACTCTGTTCAAGCACTGAGGATTTTTGTGTACTAAAATGGTATAAAATGCATCTTTGCAGTTACTTTCTTGTTTTCAGTCAACTGTGAAGATACATCTAAGCTGTGGGGTCGAACCAAGACGAGGCTTTGATCACTGCATATCTCGGGAGCATTGGAGTTCTTGTTACCTCTGGCTTGTCTCCTGTGTGTAGTTGTAATATTTCCTGTCTTCTTGGGTATAGATTTGTAGTCTGTGCTTCTGTGAGGTCAAGTGCTTAGGCATCTGTGTCTTTGTGTCTCTGTAGATTTTATTCTCTCATTTTTTTCTGATCCAATGCAGGAGGTGTGGGTGATACCTGTTCCAAATATCGGTGTGCCTTCCATCAGCATTCCTGGGAATGCTGGCTGCTGGAAGTAGCAGTAGAGGTAGCTAAGAAGGGAAGTCCTTTGCTCAGCTGTTCCAAGCTTGTGTCCTTATGTTCAAGCCCTAGAATTGATGCTACCAAATCATCATACTTTCTCAATAAATTTAGTCACAAATGGATGTCAGAGGAACAGCCATGTATTTGGCTGTTAATGCTGAAAGTGTTTTGCGTTTTGTCTGATTCAGATTGCTACACATGTAGAAAAAAAATAGGCATAATAAGGTGTGTAGAAAAAAAGAAGAAGTGATGTTTCAAATGCTGCTGTAGTCTGCAATCAGCTGGAATGCATTTAAATACAGCAGCTAAAGAGAGGTGTTAGGAAAAAGTGTTTTGCCCCCTCTGCCTTGACAGCCTTGATCATAAGTGCTTTGTGCTCATGCTTAATAGTTCTGGGAGCAGGATGCTCTCTAAGATATGCTCTGTCTGCTGGAGTAATGGGAAGCATGTGTTCCCTGAGCATCTCTGCCAGATGTTGGCAAGCACTCAGGGACCATAACCATGTCTGTACTGCTTGGGCATGTTGCCACTACTGCATGCTACCAACTTGTACAGTTTTCAGGCTGACTGAGAATAGTACTTAGGTTTTGAATATTTTTAGTTTGCTCCTGGTTTCGCTTGACCAAGGCTGCCTAAACAAGTGTCATCACACCAGGACAGATGACCTTAGCTTGATGGTAGTGCTTGCATGGTAGAACTTCTTTTCCCTTCTGCCTTTTTAAACTGATGCTGAAATAGCTAACAGTGTTCATCTGACAGATTCCCTGAAGAAGCAGCAACTCTATGTGAGATACCATTCTGCTCAGACCTTCCTGCAAGGATTTGTGGTCTGATGAGACTTTGAGGAAGCTCCAGGCTGCATTCCTCTGTGGATGCTGAAAGCTTGAACTCAGAGAAATTCTCCATCTTTCTGCCAGCATCCCTGTGAAAGTCTTGCTTTCACATTCACACTAGCTGACAACGGTGAGAAGTATGTGTAAACCAATACTTTTATCTTGTTATGTGGTTTGTTACGTTACTGACTGGAGAAATATTTTGAAATGGGTGTTGTAGGGGTTAACCAATCATTCTAAGAGGTGAATGGTCGAAGGACCAATAACCTTATGCCATTCAAGTGAACCAGCTTATATAAACGAGTTTGGAAATTAATAAAAGATTCCCTGCCTTTTGACTGGAGTCGGTGTTGCTTTTCTCACCGTCCTCGGTACAACAGCAACATTCCTCCTCTGTATACTAACTGATACATTCTTACCTTCAGTGTAGTGCGTTCATTTGTTTCTACTTCCTAACAACTTAGACGGAAGGATGAAGGTTGGGCTTCTTTTGTTGTTCTGCTCCCCACAGGCTGATGTTGGAGATGCAAGCCTCCTGATGCCATCCTCCCTCTCCTCCTTTACCTTGTCACTTTTTTTATAATGACTGAGTATGCTTATTCCATGTCTTTCATTTCCCAGAACTTCCCTTAAAATGCTCCTTGAGTCTTGTGACTGAATGGAGAAGGTAGGGAACTGAATTCCATATCTATTACCTGTAATTGGAACTAACGAGAACTAAGTATCACAAGAGAGATGATGACAGTCTTTGTGTGCTATCAGTTATAAGACTGACCTTTTCTGAGGGCTTTTGCACAGCAGTTATCTGTTTTCATCGTGTATAGCAACAATAGCTGTAACTCAGTCATGCAAATGGTCAGAAAAGCGTCAGCTGAAAAAATCTTTCTCCCCTCAGAGAAATTTCTTCTTCAATACACCAGCATTTAGGTTTTCTTCTATATAGTGAGGTTTTTAATGTACGTGATAAGTTTTCAATTACACCTCAGCCACCTGTGTTGATTTACTGGCAGGGAGAAAGGAAAAGCTGCTCTGTGAATTCTAGCATTCATTTCATGCAGCTAAATACTCAATTCGGGATGTATGACTATTCTCACAATATACTTATACTTTGATATGACATTATGAAATGCAAAAGAACATTTCTTTAAAGAAAGGCATTTCAAATCAGACTTCCTTATGCGATAATCCAGAGTTGATGTCTTAATTTTACAACACTAACTCTGAAATTAAGCTTCTGTGTAGTACAGTGAAATCATGGTCTTTCTAGGATTGTTCCAAAGCATCCAGCTGGATTTTAGGAAAAATCAAACATGGCTTTTATTTTCTGCTCATTAGATGAAATCATTTGCTCTTGTCTGTGATTACTGGCAAATTGCTAATCATAAGGGTTTTATACTTTGGGGGTGGGGGAATGACTGAAGATAAAAAAGAGGGAGGTAACTCAAAATATTTGGTTTTGTCTTTGTCAAGAAAGGATATTTCTCTGCTGTAGGACTTGGACTTCGGTTGCTCTCCTACAAGAGCACTCGCTGCTCCTCGATTTAAGAGCTCTTAGGGCTACTTAGTGATACAAGTGAATTCCAGATGATTTTTGAAAGATGAACATAATATTTGCATGTAATAAAAGCTAACTGATAGTAATTGAACATTCTTTCATCTTGATGAGGGGTACAGGCTTTTGAGGTAAATATTGACAGTTATGTGACTCCACGCCTCAAGGCTGGTTGGATGTTCATGTGGATGAACTTAAACTGGCACTTTGCACCTTAGTCTGGCATTGAGGATGTAATTATTTTCACTCTCAGTGCAGACATTGCTGTCATTCTCCATGTTTTACACCCTCATAACATGATTATTGCTTGTGGCTGTATCTTAAATCAATCTAGAAACTTTGCCTGGTGCAGAATGCTTAGTAGTGTACTGAATGATGAAGCTGGAGCACAGCAGAATTTAATGTTCTCGGTTCTATTCTAAGTGAATTCCACGGTATTTCTACAAGGTAGCAGGTGAGTATTACTGGTGACAAATGCTTCCATTGTCACCTGCCATGGATGGTAACGCAGCAAGCTTCCCTACACAGCCCTGCAGTCTGATTTACGGAGATGTTATGGGTGTGCAAAACACTCTTTTAGTTGTGCACGAACCCCTCGTCTTTCCTGTGCTGGTAAAACTTGTCAGCAGAGGCAGGAAATGGGCTGAGCACGTGTAACTCATAGCCCCTGGACTAAAGTTCTTTAATGTCCACAGGGAATGGAACAGGCTTCACTCTTTATGGTCTAGGTGAAAATTCCACACTAGCAAACAGAAGGTGATGCAATTTCTCACTTTAAAGATGAAAGGTTGGTTTATGCCTGGCTTCAGTTTGAAGTTAAAAATCCAGGAAGACTAAATATTTGAAACCTTAATCTTTGCCCTGCTAATCCATTCCCTACAGTAATAATGGAAAGCTCTACTCTACCTTATTTTTTCTTCCTTTCCCTAGAAGATGCGTCTGTGCAACAGTATTTCCTTAACAGCATAAATCCTGGGAATACTGTCTTCCAAATGGAAAGCAAGAGAGTTTGCATGTCTTGGTTTGAGACAAAGAGGTGGGCACTCCGAAATGAGTAACCTCCCCCTTGATTCCAAGCAATCCCTTTCCACCAATAAGGAACACGGTACAAGTAGATTTAAGTGAAAAAAATAACAGTTTGTTAACAAACAGAGTACCAATAGGAAGGGGTGAAAAAGTAAATAACTACTAGGTACCAAAGTGCTAAATTTGAACCTCACAGGAACACAGAACAGGACTGGTCTGTTTGCACTGGCATGGGGTGTCCTGTCCCCAGGACCATGCTTGCTTTTTTTCACTGCTGGCAGGGTTTGAAAAGTTCACTTTGAAACAGTTTCTAATTAAGAAATGCAGTTTCTACGAATGGCTACAAGGTGCAAACCCAAAGCTGCCACCAAAGAAGGAGAGCTTTACTCCTATCTTCTCTCCTGGAGCAGGGCCGATCAGTCTGGGCTGGCTCAGTGGAGCAGGGCCGCCTGGAACTCGCCCCAAGGCAGCTCAAATCTGCTGACTGCAGCCTCTCTGAAGCAAGGAGAAAACCCCCCAAACAAAAAGAGGACCCAAAAAAGGAACGAAAAGAAGAACCTTTGCCTGAGCAAAGACCAAACAGCCCACAAAGCAAACACCATTTGGTGAAAAGCAGGAAGCCGTCTGGGCAGAGTGATTTTAAAAATGCCCATGGTAGCATCCTCCCACATAAGGTCCCCATTGCAGGGTCTGAAAGAGACAGGAACAATTTTTGGGTGAAATAGCTGTGGAATACAATATAACATTCTGGATCACTCCAGGACATATGCACAAGGACTTGTCCTGTCTGAAGTAGTCTGCTGGGTAGAACTACTCAGGAAGGTTTGGTTTTTTTAACTTTGTTAAAAATTTATCATCACGTGTGCCTAGGATATGGGAGAGCGAAACTCATGCATGTGATTTGGAGCAATCACTTAAATTCGGGTTTTGTAGTGGGTAATGGCTAGTTTGCAATGCACATCCTTTTTTCATGACTGTTTCAAAAAGTGGAGATTGGATTTCATGCCTCAAACATTTCAGTGTCCTTCTAGGAACAGATTTGTTGTATTTCCATCAGCTATGTCTTTCTATTTTAAGGGTTATATATTAGGATGATGCCATGATGATTGTTTGCCTTTTCTTTTATACCCCTGTTATACCTTTTTACAACTTCTGTATTCTTAGTGCTTTTTGCCTACATTCTTGGAGTTGTTTGTTCAGCTAGGAGACTCAACATTTTAGAAGCTTTGTAGGTAGAGGACAGTGTCCCCCAGACCTCAAGGTCCTCTCTAGAACACATTCTGTAAACTGAGATAGAACCATCCAGGGGAAGGTTCTTTGGGGAGGGGGGCTCACTCGAGCCTCTCATTGGGGAATTTTTGATAGATATGCTAATTAGTAAGACCTATAATGTGACAGCAGATCTTTTAGGGGTGTGCACTGCGGTGTGCATTTCAGTGCATTCGACCTAGACATAGTGCACCTAAGGATTCTTAAAATAAATACCAAGGTAAAATCCCTTTTTCCCATCTGTGTTTGACTCTTCAGACCAGGAAAAGGCTTTAAGGATGAAAGGAATGCAGAGAATTGGACCAGGTGTCTTAGCTCAGTGGAGAAAAGCTGTGAGACCTCTGTGATGTTCAGGAGATTTGAGTTTAGATTTCACTTTTTTCCCCCATTATCTTTTATGTGAACAGACTCTCTGACATGATGCTGCAAGTTCCTGTGCCTCCATGGTTGCAGAAAAATGGTTTGTTACCACCTATTGAACAATAGGTCTGTGTTTGTGCCAACTAATTTTAGTGTGCTGGACTTCCATCAGTGTCCTTATGTGAGGTTAAGGGTGCAAGGACACTGTAATTATGAGTTGAGTACCTGACAGCAAAGGAGAAATAGAGAACTTAGTTATAAATTGTATGTGGGACCTAAAAGATGTGGCCAAGCTGACTCAGTACTCACAGATTCCATGCTGGAGCTGACTGCACAACAGATAGACAGAGTAAGCAGAGTGGGCAGAACAGAGTTTGAGTTAGGAAGGTATTTTGCACAGGTGTGTGTTCACTGCTTAGGTTACCTCTCAGCTGCTGGTGTAAAATTTGCTGAAGGTGCTTTGAATGCCTTAGAAGGATTTGTTTGTACAGAAGTGTCAGCTGGTATAATGGCTCTTGAGACATTTAGCAGCACATGTCCCCAGGTTTCTGTAGGTGATATTCTTTCTTAGGACTGTTTTCTCATGTTGTTTGGTGATCAGCATGTCTCATTCAGTGTGTCCCTACAGCAAAATCTCTGCCCATAGGGAGCTCAGCTTGTTTGAGGTACTGAGGGTGGTGGCAGGCACTGCTCTGGATGAAGGTGTTGCTGCTCTAGGATTAGAAACAAACAGAACTTAACATTTACTGTATGCTAAAACTACAGATTCCATTTTTAAAAGAGGGAGAGAAAACAATATCTGATAAAAAAACTTCCTATGTTTTTTGAAAACAATCTAATGCAGGAAATCTCTTTGGCCAATGATGTGATAAGAAGAAACACTGAATTTGCTTTAGATTGTCTGCTAGTTCAAAGCAAGTACTGGGTTCCAGAAAGGTCTTTGCTTAGCCTTTTAACCTCACCAGAGAACTCAGCATGCCGGGATGGGAGGAATCTTATTTATGGAGCAGTAGCACCAGAAGCTTCCAGGTGGAAATGAACCTGATGTCCTGGACACTGGTAGCCAGAATCAAAGGTCTCGTGTTCCCCAGAGAATCTGGGCTTTTGAAAAAGTTAGAGCAGGCATCCAGCAATTCTTGGAGCCAAATGAAATGATAGGTCTAAGTACACATTTCAGTACAGATGCTTTGGTAGGGTCTTCCCTGAGTAAAATGTATTTGGGGTGGTTCTGAAGGTGCTGGAGTGATTTCTGTGTATGCACCATCCTTGTTGAGAAAACAAGGTGCAGATAGAACCATTCAGTGTGAGAAAAAAAGGGAAAAGCCTAGGAGATAGAAAAATGGCAAGTGGTAAAGCTGCAAATGATAAAAAGCTAAACTAAAACGTTTTCCTGAGAAGCACTGGATAGATTCTTTATCACAAGCAAAGCAACTCTTTTTGTGAATAGGGACATAGTTCCAGTCTGTTATTGTGTCCCCCATCTAGGATTTAATAAGTGTTTTCTGTCTTTTTTCTCTGATCAGAATGTAAATAAGCAGAAAGAATTAAGTGGTGTAAGTGCTGTAACTTTCCACAGAAAAAGTATTCAAGGTGGGTCACAACAAAGTAACTTTCCTTCTCCTAAGAGAATGTCATAAGCATTCATTATGTTTCAACAGTGTGTGTCCCATCTCAATGTGAGTGGAGTAAAAGTTTGCAGTACGAAATCTGCTGACCTTTGTCTGTAGGTCTGAAGTCAACACTAATGATTGTTGAGTATATATTTTCCCAGAGAGAAATATTTTTGAGATAGGATATGCTTTTAAGGTCATTTACCATTTTAAGTCAAACTTTAATAGTTGAGTTTCCAGTGGTACTGAAATAAAACTGTTGAAGACCCTGTATCAAATATCACAATAACTCTATGGTCAATTCTTGGGTGAATTTATTGCAAGAACACATAAAATCACAGACTGGTTTGGGTTGGAAGGGACCTTAGAAACCATCCTGACCCAGCCCCTACCATAGGCAGGGACACTTCCCACTAGACCAGGTTGTTCCAAGCCATGACCAACTTGGCCTTGCATACTTCCAGGGATGGGGCAACCTGTGCAAAGCCTCCCCACCCTCACAGGGAAGAATTTCTTCCTAATATCCAATTGAAATGTAGTCTCTTTCAGTACAAAGACATTCCCCCTTGTTCTGTCACTCCATGCTCTTGTGAATAATTCCTCTTCAGCTCTCTTGGAGTGTCTTTGCTACTGGAAGACTACATTTACCTCACCCCAGAGCCTCTTCTTCTGCAGGCTCAATGTGGGGCTTGCTATTCTTTAAACAGGTTTTCCTGTTATCAGGTGACCTAGGTAGGAGCAACAGCTCTGTTCAAATAGTGATGTACTACTGATGGGCTTCTGCTGTTGCTTCATCACAAGGGAATCCCTAAACAGGATGCTGCTTGTATGCAGAATTCCCAAAGTAAACTATGGGCCAGGGTTTAGAACAGTGCAAAATCCACTGTGCATTGTAGCTGGTTAGGGAACAGGCTGCACTGCGTCTTGCAGTACCAGAATTCTGTAAAAAAACCCTGAAAGTCAGAAATTTTTTAAAAAACTTCTAGAGGATATTAAAAAGTTTGGAGAGTAAATTAAAAACGAATCTTTTTAGTGTGAGCTTGCTAGTCTTAATGGTACCCTCTGGCTAGCTGTGGTCATGCTATTAGCCTGTAATTCTGGAAGGTGAGAGCTGCTGTGGTCTTGTTCTATTTCTGTAGCTGCCTTTTTTTTTTTTTTTTTCTTCTTGCAGCCAGAAGATAAGAATTCTTTAATTCCCTCTCATCTCAGCATCTACCTTTCAGGCTTTGTTCCTAATTGCCTTTAATAGTTTTGGGAGCAGTTGTTCCTTTTCATTTATTTGTTTTCCCTTTCTTCTCCACTGCAGTAAGTATGCCAGGTCATGCCCAAATAATACTGATCAGTTTACCAAATTATGACTTTATTATTGGAAAAAATCTCTCCCTTTTTATTAAGGAAATTAGATCCATCAGTGATCTAAGTAAAATTCAGAAAATTAGCCTTGCAAGTCCAATAGTGACCTTTGTGCATCACTGAACTTTGAGCAGTGGGATACAATCCAGCAGTATAATCCTGGAAGATCCTGCCAGCACCAGTAGACATTAGCTACAGAATTAGGAACAAACAGCTTGGTGTTTGGATTAGACTGGTGGGTTTGGTACCATTGAAATGATGCTTGTGAAACCTGAAGGAAACCTTTCTGGTTTAGCTGCACTGTGTGAGGTCTCAGACCAATGTACTTTGTTTTCCTTTTTTCCCATTTCTTGCTTTTTGAAAATAGTTCTTCTTCTTCTTCTTCTTCTTCTTCTTCTTCTTCTTCTTCTTCTTCTTCTTCTTCTTCTTCTTCTTCTTCTTCTTCTCCTTCTTCTCCTTCTTCTCCTTCTTCTCCTTCTTCTTCTCCTTCTTCTCCTTCTTCTCCTTCTTCTTCTCCTTCTTCTCCTTCTTCTCCTTCTCCTTCTCCTTCTCCTTCTCCTTCTCCTTCTCCTCCTCCTCCTCCTCCTCCTCCTCCTCCTCCTACTTCTCCTTCTCCTTCGTCTCCTTCTCCTTCGTCTCCTTCTCCTTCTCCTTCTCCTTCTCCTTCTCCTTCCCCTTCTCCTTTTCTCCTCCTCCTCCTCCTTCTCCTTTTTCTTTTTCTTTTTCTTTTTCTTTTTCTTTTTCTTTTTCTTTTTCTTTTTCTTNAAAAAAAGTGTTGAAAGAACTTGATTCTTTCATCTGTCCTCTTTTACTTAGTGTAGGTTTTTATCCTACCCCTTGCCTCTGGAAACAGGGCCTGAGTTTGTTCTTTTTATTCACTGCGTTGATACTCCAGATGGTTTTAAAAGGGCAGGTTACCTTCAAAAGTTCCTGCAGAATGCTGGACTATTTTATCTGGCCCCTGCAGAATTATCTGGCTGGAGGGATGCTCAGCAGATGCAGCTCTGAGAGCCCTCCCCCTGTGTTGGTAACATCTGCTTCTCAGGACATCTTTTGGATCAACTTTCTTATCTCACAATGAGCCCTGTGAAGGCCTGAGAGAGCAGAGTAATTCTTGGTTACTTTGCAAGGAAAACAGACTGTGAAGCAAAGAAACAAACCACTTGAGATACTTTTGGCTCCTGATTCCTCCTTAGGTCCTGGAACAGTGATGCTAGGAGCTCCCAGTGAGGCAGTTTTATCAGAAATGTAAAAATCAAATATTATCTGTAGAGATTCTTATTTGGGTAGTTTTTGTGACAGCAGATGTTATAAATAATTTAAATGCCCCTTTCTAAGTAAGAATGCAGTAAAGACTCATTATTGAGTCATGCTAATTGTTTTGGCTTGAAAGACCAAAAGGCGTCTGCCAAGGAAGGTGGGAACCTCCCTGGGAATGGAAAATATTATCCCCTTCCCTCCAAATTACTATAACTTTGAAATTAAGAAGCTTTCAGGCAAAGATATGGGAAAAGGAGTAACAGTTCTTTACTAGTATGTGTATGCATAACAAGGCAAACAAACACCAACGGCAGCAACAGCAAACAGAACCAGAACCCAGTGCCAGCCTCTCTCGGCCGCAGGCACTTTCCCCTCGGTGCAGTTCCGCTCACGGCCGCCAGGGGCGCTGGTGGCTCCCAGCCGGGCAGGGCCGGTGCGGTGATTCCCCTGTGCCTGCAGGGGGCGCTGTGGAGCGAGCTCAGTCTCCCTCAGGTGGGAAATGGAGGACACGCAGGTGGAAGAGGTGGAAAAGGGGCTTCCTTTACAAACTCACGACAGGCAGCCAATCCCAGTGCCCCTCCGTATGGCGAAATGGGCTGCGGCAGGAACCTTGGAGCAGTGACTGTAACGGCAGAGACAGGCAAACCTGGCGTAGCAAACAAAGTGCAGAAGAAACTGCACAGCAGTAGCAGGAGCTGTGGGGTATCCCAGCAGGCAGGGGGTGTGGGGTTACAGTGGAGTCAAAAAACCCGGAGCAGTAGCAGAAAAATGGCAGGGCTGGGCAGCAGCAGCCTGGCTCCCAAAGAGAACTGGGAGAGGCTCCCTTGGAGGGGCTCAGGATCTTGAGTTTTCCCTTGAGGCACCCAAGTAGATTGCGAGGGTCCTTTTCAGTGAGGCAGGGTGTTAATAAGGTCCCTGTTCAACTGCTGCTCTTATGAGCAGAGCCTCACTCACAGTAGGAGAAAATAGTAGGAGATGGAAATCCACAGTGGTGGCAAATTCCCTGGAGGGTGCAGTAGTGCAGCTGCTTGAAAGCCTGGCAGTGACAGAGCAGGGGCCGCGCAGAGCCCCAGCGGAGAAGCAAGTGCAGTGCCAGGTGGCGATGCAGCAGTGGCCAGCAGCAGAAGAGCTGGCAGTGGTGGCATGCAGTGGTGCGGCCCAGCCAGACCTGTGCAGCCCCAAATGTGACCCCGAGAAATCAGAAACCCGTGGCAAAAGCAAGCTGGCGGCCCCGGCCCCAGCGACCCTAGCTGCGGCAGCCTTGACGCAAGAGTGAGCAAAACTGAAAGTGAAAGCAAGAACACAGAGAGATGGCGAAGAGCAGCAACACAGAAAAAAAAAAATCGTAGCTAAGGTTTTAGGGACTGTCAAATGGTATAAAGTAAGCAAAATTATGTTTTTTTATAAAGAGATGATACAGAAGAAGATATCTTTGTCCATCAGACTCCTATTGTGAAAAATAAACCCAAAAGGTATATCCCAAGCTTAGAAGAAGGAGAAAGGGTAGAGTTTAAAATTGTGCAAGGAAGAAAGGGCCCACAAGCAGCAGATATTACAGGCCCTGGAGGTGTTCCTGTAAAAGGTAGTAGATATGCTAGATAATATCCCCCATCCTTTCCCAATCCTACCTTCCCCTTCTACCCCATGCCCTTTTATCCCCAGTGTGTTTTCCATGTCTGATTCCCCTCACAAAACTATGCTTTCCCGTTTTCTTTAAACCCCTCTGCAATGCCAATGTATGTAAAACTTGCTTTCATGGTTTCTTTGAAGCACTTGTTTTCTTGCAACTTCTATCATGAGAAAAGGGACAGTTGGACTTCATCCATACATTGTATTGTTGGACAGAATTGCCTTATCTGACCTGTTTTTTCATAGTAGTTTTCTTTCACAGAGAAGTGAGAATATTGGTATTGAAAGGAATGAGAGAGATTTGTCTTTACAAACTGTGGGTCTGCTGATAGGTAAAGCTAGATACTGAGAAATGAAAGAAGCAATGGGAAGAACCATAAATTCCATAGGAAAAGAAAAAGGGGGGTTTACATTGGAAGGGGGTCTGTATTAGGCAATTTGGGAAGCTTGTACCACTCAGGTACCTCCAAAGGGGAAAGACAGAGGGAAATGCAGCTGGGAAATTAGGATAAAATGGAGGCTGCATCCTCTAAAAATTTGAGACACCCCTGGGGAATGCCCCATGGCCTCTCCCTTTATTCGAATAAAATAACAGGACTCCTCTGTCTCCATTTTGGATGTAAACCTCTGGTGTTTGTGGATTAATTTTCCTGTATTCAAAAGAGGATTACACAGATGCATTTAAGTTTTTTGGTAATTAAGGCAAAGCAGATGGTTGCTTGCTACGTTTATAATATTGCTTAAATTTTATTTTTGATTCATTAATGGAAAACATAAAATCACACAATGAAGCAATAGAGACATGCCAAAAAAATGGAAACCAGACTATTAGAAGTACTTCTTTTTCTAAACCAGTAAAACTGAACAAGTAAACATAATTGTCACATTATATATATA
>JACBWW010000117.1:503916-518227 GCA_020086605.1 Lanius collurio
TAGGTGGGGTCTTCACCCAATGATCCTCTTGCCTGTGCCTCTTTACGCAGAAGTCTCCTCTAAACTCCTCCTTCAATTAGATCACTAATATTCTGGAATGTTCCCAACTCCTCCATTATTAAAATCTGTTGTTTATGTAAACTATAACTATTATTAATTATAGGGGAGACAAGGATATTAACTTGACATAACATTAACTGTTCAGAACATCCAAGTACCTTATCCCATAACAATTAAGCAGCAACTATTAGCATTACATAGTAACCACAACTCATTTCACTAACTAATTACCCTGTGTGAAAGCCAATTCCATCAACCTGTTTTTAACATATTAATGATGGGAGGTAATAAAAGGGCTGTTTGTGATCTGTATATACCACAAATAAAATAGCTGCAATCACAGTGCTAACAGCTTCAGTAGAATGTTGGTTACTTTTGAATGGTTTATGCTAACTACTTTGTGTGCTTAAATATTTCAGTTTGCTGCAGTGTTTTTAAGTTCTGTTCCAAGCTTGTGCGTTCTTCTCAGTTCCAAGGCCTACTGTATCCCAGAGCTGCCTGCAGACATCAGCTCTGCTATCACTTGGGATGAAATGTAGGAAGATACAGTTAGTACAGGTTGTAATACAAACTAATGATTGCCAAAGATCCAGCTGATCTTCTGGCTGCTGCTTCCTTTGAGGAAAAAAGGTATTTTGAATTATCCTTATTCAAATGATTTTTTTTTTTTTTAATTTACAGCACTACAGTCAGTAATTCTCTTACACTAAGAATATCTAAAAGCTAGCAAGAGTATGAGCTTTTTGGTAAAGAATAAAACTAAAAAGTGCTATATATTTCTGTAGAACAATGTCATCATCTTTATACAATAGCTGCAGTATTATTTTGCTATGTTGGCAAGCCACATAGGTTGTGTGAATTTACCTCAAGCTGAAGAGACCTTGCCTGATTCTCAGACGTTTTAGATTATTGTATTTCACTGGTTTAACATGCTTGATTCTAGAGATCAGGCAGAAATAATTACCCCGTTTTTGACATGTATATTGTGAATCAAAACAGCACCTTGAACTGGACTCGCAGAAGGCAGAGGCTGAGAAATCACCCATCACTATCCTTTCATCTTCCAGAAACCCATTCCAGTAATGTTTTGAACTGCTCATGGGGGAACTAAATTGTGAGAAACAAGACAACTCTTGTTTTCTTAAAACAAAATAAAAATTCATTAAAAGCAAGAAAAATAACAAAAATAGTTAAAAATTAAAATTGGGATCCAATGGCTCAATCTAAAGGCCCCAGGAACGCGGCGATTGAGTGATCTTGTGGGGCCCTTTCGGGCTCTGGACCACCAGAGCAAAAGCACCTTGCAGTATTGAGGTGACTTGGGCTAATGAACCAAGTCAGTGATGTTATCAGCAGGCCTGCTCTCGACACTGGACTTCACCAGGCTAGACCAGGTGAGTGGCAACTCCTGGGTCTGTGCGTCCACTTTTATAGAGCATGAGCTCCGCCCTGTTCCTCCCACAGCCCACCTACATGGTCCATGATAATAGGTGGGGTATGGAAGTGAGATAATCTCAGCCCACCAATGGCTCGCTGTTGTCCAGAGGGTGATGTTACTTTTTTCCAAAGGCGGGAAAGTTCTCTCATTGAAATTCAGGTTGCCATGGAGCCAAGCTGCAGGGTAATGGTCGGGAGCCAAAAATAGTCTGTGGCAGTTGTGAACCTGGGTTTTTGAGTGTCTTCTAAAGTTGGGTTGGATGTTAAAATCATTTGGAAAAACATAAAACATACTTGCAAAAATACAAAACAACCATCTAAACATTCTAAGAATAGTTAACAATTGTGTAAAAATATGAAACTTGTTATGAAACTTACAGAACATTGTTTGTATTTGAACTGGGAACTAACAACTTGGAAAATTCATCAGAAAAGGGATTTTGAACTGGGAACCACATAACCTTCTATCAGCACTTGGGGATTAACTGGACAGTCAGTACCTGGGCTGAGGGTCATTAAAAATATGTAAAAGTTCATTAACTGAAGTAATCAGGTGGGTATTAACTAAATCACTTAAAACACTTAATATGCAAAGACACACCTTCAAATTTCACGTATAACATAAATTAATGCCTTCTCAAAGTACCCAGCAGAAGGTTTCAGAAAGAAGAGTCAGTAAGGACAAGCTGTACCATTTTGAAAACAAAGTAGTGAGAGGCACCAAGTGACAATAACAATTTAATAATAATTTAAAAAACAAAAAAAAAACATAAAACACTGACAGAGTCAGGATACAACCTGACACCCTGTTAGTCAAGGTGGTGATAGCAGTCTGATAAGATGGTGGCTGCAGTCCTCCTGAAGTGGTGGATGTAGTTCTCTTGAAGCAGTGATCCTGCAGAAGGGTCTGCTCTTCCTCGGAAGGTCCAGTGGTCGCTATGTAGCTCCTGTCCTCTGGGAATCCAGTGGAAAGGGTGTCTGTGGTGTTTGGAATCTCAGATTATATCCAGGATGGAATGGTTGGTTCCTCCTTCTGGGTGGAGCATCTCATAATGGGATGATGAGTCATGAGGCAAGGTGCTGATGGGCCATTAACAGAAGATATTTTGGAGGGAGGAAACAAGGAAACACTGCTCCACCTGGATTCAACAGCTCATGAGGAGGGTAATAGAATACACTGCAATCCAGGACACAAGCTCAACTCCCTGCACTGACAGAAGGACCGTAACTCCACTGCTAGTGTCCACTTCTCTGTGGTTCACCTTCCCTCAGCTCCTCCGGTGGCTGCATCCCAGGCCTGACCTGGCCGTACATAAACAGTCCTCATGGATGGATTTCTTTATGTCCCTTTTACAAGATCTGGGCTCAGGAGCATTTTCATGAGCAGCTGTAGCAGAAGGTCTCACAGAGTGTGGTAACCAATAGCAGAGGCAACGATTCTTCATGGGGGGAGAGAAGGAGTATGGGCTTATGCCAGGAGTATGAGTGTGAAAGATCACAGCAGCTTTAGTTGGAAATTGTGACATACCTCTTCCACAGTCTCACTCTTCTGTTTCCTCCACTAAACTTTCCACATCTTAGCAGTATGGTCAAATAGTGAAACAATATGTCCCAAACCAGCTTCCTGGAATAAGAAAGTTATTTTTGAGTACATAAAGATCTGTGTGAATTTGAGCAGGCTGAGGCGAGAAAAAAAGTTCAAGCCAAGTTGCTTAAGCTAAAAAAGACCTTCTTCCTCATATTCCCAGACAAAACAACTGCATTCTTGCAATATAACCTTGTATGGCCGCATGCAAAACCTGACTTTCTCCTCCATGTGAATCAAAGGACTTTGTGTAGTTTGAGATGGGTCCCCACAATATTCCTGTGTATTTTGCATAACTGAGTGCTGTATGTGACCTGAAAGTCAAACCAGGTTGATGGTGATGTTTCTAAAAGACAGATGCATTGTTATTTAGTATTCAGTAGCAGAACAATGGGTTCTGTGCCTTGAAAATTTCCTTCTTTTCAGGAGAGAAAAAAAAAAAAGTTTTTCTGCTGTGCCTGGTATTATTAACCAGTCTTTCAAAGTCATCAGGAACCTTCCTTCTTTTTAACAGTCAAAAAGATTTGCTGGGAACACACAGAAATAATTTTGGTGTCTGTTAGAGGATTGTATTTTATACTGCTTCTAATAGTTACTTTTAAATCCTCTCTGTTCATAATAAAAGAACTGAACCTTTCTTGTTAGCTGCAATACAAAAATGACCTTCACTCTTTTCTCCTTCCCTTTCCATAACAATTTTTAGCATAGAAAGCAGTTGCTTATTGTCTGTTACTTCAAACTAATCTCCCTATTTTCTTGTAAATAAATAGCAGACCTGGAATATTTAATTATGTTTTGTATGTTTATAGCAGGCAACAAAAATATTTGGCATTGCCATCAGTGGTATCTTCTTTGTGCAATTGTAATCCAATGCCATTTCCTTCCAGAAGTTACCAAAGGGTTTATGAAATGAGTAAACACTATGTTTAGCTCACCAAGACTGTTCAACCAGAGTCCAGAATGTATTTATTACTTCTGTACTGGGTTAACACTGCCTCATGTCCTGATATTTCAGAGTACATTTGTACACAGCCAAAAGAAAAACCTTGAACTTCTAAAACCAGCACATGTTGAAATGAGACATGAATTTCTTATCAGGATTTGACATAGAAAAAATGGTGATAATTTCATTGCTTTATAGAAATACGTACTATATATAGATGTGCAGCACACACATGTATTTTTAGTATCTGGGGCATTGATACTAATTTATGAGTCAGTGTACTTTATTTTTTTTTGCTCACTCCATATTTTCCATACTTTTCCTAAAAAGTAAAAAAGAAAATAAATCCCTGCATGTTTACACCCCCTCCCCTGCTGACTTCAAGTGATGCAGTGTTAGTTGAGGTCATTAATTTTTATCTGACTTATCTCTGAGTTTTGATTATGTAACTGGAGAGCACGCTGTCCAGCTAGATTGTACACAGACACTGGATTCAGAATGATTCATCATGGGAGTAAAAAGATATCCTATGCAAAGGTATATCTATAAATACTTTGAACATTTCTTTTCTCATTCCCTGGTATTTCCAGTGATCATCAAGGATACAGTGAATGCTCCCCTCCCCATTTAACACTGTAGTTTCATCTGCAATTTATCATTCCTCGGAAATGCTATTTCAATTTCACCTTGTTTCAAAGTCTTATGTTGCAATGATAAACAGTACAAAATATAAATACCTGCTATTGTTACAGCAACAACATGGACACTTAGGTCACCTGCTTTTTCTTACCAAAGTATTTCCAGCAGTTTTCCCAAGAAATCTGATGAGCATGTTGATACTGGAATAAGCAGCACACCTCTCTAAGCTTAACCCATTTGTTCACCAGGTGTTCAGTACATTAAATGAGCTGAAAAATGCAGACGAGTTTTTTTGCCAAACTTATTCAGTATTTCTTTGCATTATAGGCCAACCTGACCCTTTACCTGTGTTTCATCTTGGAGATTTAAAAACGTGAGTCTACTAACGCTTCTTAATAACATATTTTACATTAATTATTGGGTGTAGAGGCCTATGATGTAGAGGCCGTGACTCAATATCTTGTTCAAGACATTTGACATATTCAACAAAAAAACCTCCCTGCATCCTACTGAGTTCCTCTCAACTGGGTAGTCTAAAAATGTGCAGAAAGATTCAGTGAAAGATTCAGTCTTTTTAAACACTTGTCTTTTTGTACTTACTATTATTTCCTACCTCTTACTGGCTCACACTGCTACTGTCATGCTGAATTTCTCTTTAAAATAGCTACCTGGCTATTTCTTGGCTAATTTTTTTTTGCTTGGGCTACAAATTCCTTGTTTTCCTAATTTGGAAGTGGAAAGATCCACATTTCTGCTAAGCAGGATGCAGAGTGCCATTGTGAGGAAAGTGAGGATTGTCAGTTTGCTTCCAGTCCTCCTGAAGACAAATCTATGGAATTCAGCATCAGGGGCCCTGTACCACTCGGGCTGTATGGCAGTGATCCTAGGCCCAGGGAGAGCTGTTACTTTGGCAGGCTTGAGAGATTTAAAGACAAGAAATTTGTGGTGAAGAACATTTGGCAATTCTGGGCCATACTGATTACTGAAAGTGACTACAGACCTTCTTAAGAATCAGAATGCCAGACTTGCATCATAGACTGGACACTTGTAAACTCTCTATAAGTGCAGATATTTTACAGTTAAGGAATGCATGAACAGGATACAAAAGCAGTGTTCAATCCCTGGTTTACAAAGGTCTTCTGTGTCTAAAAGCCTCTGTGGTCCTTCAAATTATATCACTTGTCTAACACAGAGAATATTCTCTACCTGCAAACCTCACCTTGGTGAGACTGTAAGCTATTGTGACCATAGTAAAATATGAGAGGGTAAGTAGTAAGAGGCATTTGTGGTCTGCTTCCGAATGTAAATTGATACAGAGGGTTTCAAACTGGAGAGATTCTGTAGCAACTCATGGTGATTTAGTGAGAGCCTGAATGAACCCTCTTTACTGGCTTTAATTTGGCTTTTCATCTTTATCGTGTTTGTAGGAGCTTTATAAACACAGGTAGCAACAACAGGGACTCAGTCACAAGAGCTTGAACAAATTCCTGCTGTTCCTGTTTGGAGGGGATGTTATCACTTAGTCTCCCCTCTACCCCAGGGTCTGGCCAATATATCTGAGACCTAACTGAGTTCATTCTACCTTTGAATGCAGTGTTTATACTACACAGTGGTTTACTGAATGCTTTGTTTTGGAAAACACTAAATAACTGTGAATTCCCAATGTCAGTATTTCCTCAGTTATACATTTTGTAGGAGTTATTCTTTAGCACTATATTTTCATCTTTTGACTCCACTGACATCAACATTATGTGTTTCCTTGCTGCTCCATGGAAGTGTTAATAGTCATTTTGGCAATTTCCCATGGTTTATTCTATTGTAGGAAAGTTATTATGAGTGGTACTGACAAGAAAATCTTGCTTTACCACTGCTTCTGGAAAAAAAACAGTTGCGAAGAAGCTCACTTCAGTTCTTTTTACAGCACGGGGAAAATATGTTACATTATTTCAAACCTAATTAGAGTGATGGACAGCACCTCTTAATACTGACTTGTTAATTGTCCTTTAACATTGTTCTAGAACTTGAAAGTGTGTGGTTCTCTTTTGCATACCCACACTCAAGTCAGTTACAGGAAGAAGATTTCAGCATTACCACGTTTCTTCCTTCAATCACAGTGAAAGTTCTTTTTCTTCAGAACTTCAAAAAGAAGGCATTGCAAAGCATCCAAGGCTGAGAAATGGAGGTATATCGTAAGCCAGTCAGTTATCAGATCTTGATAATAACCTCATGTCCAATAAAAATAGCACTTTAATTTAGCTTGCTGCTTTATAGATGAAAGAATTTTAAGTGCATAGGTGTGATGTTTGGACAATACATTCCTGCACTGGAGAAGAGGGGCTGCAGCAATCCAAGCCATTAAGAAAACTAACTCAAGGGCTCTCTGAGTCCTCTGTAGAAAACTAATGGGACCGTTGCAAAATTTTGGCTGTCTTGGTGATGAAACATTTCCTGCACTACTTCAGGACACAGGTTTGTGCAGGTCTCTGCTGTGTATTGAGGTGATGGGTTCACAGGCTCGTTGGGTCAGTGCAGACAGGTTTTGACAGAGCTTGTGACAAATGCATGGCTATCATTTAGTGATCAAGCTATTATTGCTTTAATGGTATTTAGTGGGTGTGTGGAGGGCATAATTTCTCAAAAGGTGATGAGGGAATGATCTCAAAATAAGAAATATAGACGGACTGAAAGGCTATAGGGCTCATGAAAAGTTCCAGGAGTTGATGATCCTCAGGTTCACTGTCCTTTGCCTAATCCTCATCTTCCTTTACCTGCTGGAGTTGAGTGACAGGGCTACAGCTGCAGAGTGGAGCAGGGTGGCCCTAAAATAAACAGCACTCAGGCACACCCATAGTAACCAGAATTGGGAGCAGGAACATCTCACTTAATTCCCTTTCATTGCTTTTATCTGAACCTCCAGGTGTGCCCTGAGCCTTGGAATTGTTTCATGTAGCTCTCCTAGAGAAATCTCCTGTGTCAGTGAATGAAATGCTGTACTTGGGATTGAGTCTGTTTTGACTAGTTAAAACCAAAACTATATTGCTCATAAGTAATGTTTTCTCTTTAAGAAGAAAAATGAAAGGAGTAATTGGTAGCATGTGATTTGTTTTTCATGTCTTCCTTTATTTTTTAAAGTTGGCAGTGCTGTTCTTCTCACATTGGCCCTGGTTTAGCATATGCTGTACACATCGATGTTTCCTATGCCTCGGTGGGTTTTTAATAAAAGACAGACCCACAAGACAGTCTGATGCTGCAAATATGCCATGACTGGTGGAAGAAACCAGGTAAGGATACCTTATGGCCAAACTATATGTGGAATCTAAGTTAAAATATGGGAATCAGTTCCCTGGGCTGTGTCTGCGGACGTGAGGAATTGCATGTCGGTATCCTTGGAGCATTTTTTTAGGCAGAAGAGTGAAATGCGATCTTGCAGGGAAGAGGGTCATGGGGAGGGAAGAAGAATGCTTTGGATAAATAATGCCAGATACAGTCTCACTGGAATAGCTTAAATAACATTTGGGCTGTGCTTATTTCTTTTCTGGGAGACATGCAGCTTTGGAGAAGCACAGTATGGGGTGGTGGCATTGTCATTAAAATAGATTTTTGTAATATTAATAAATTGCTTTCATAGTTACTTTGGTCGCTGTTGGGCATGCTGTACTCAATAACAACTATGAATTAGCATTGCCTGAGTTATTTTCAAGTTGCATGTATAAAGACAGTGAATTAGAAAAGAGAGAATGTAGAGTATGTCCATGAGCAGTGACAGGAAAGCCTATTAGATGCTTTGATTTGATTTTTAATCATGCTCTTCAGTTTTCGTTTGACTGGACATTGCATTGAGACAAAACACATTCCAATTATCTGTAATGGGAAACTAAATTACATTCCTCAGAAGAAATTCTGATAATACAATATATGCAGGAGAATGTGAAATGATCCAATGTTTTTCTGAATTCTTATCATACAGTAGCCTGATCCCCATTGTTCTGATTTCTAATGGTGAGTCACAGGTATGCCTGGGACTGGATCAAATCCCTGTCGCAAATCTGTCTGGCATATAGCAGCCTTAAGAATAATGTACGGTTGTGTCTCTTTTTATTTAGGATATATTTTAATGATGTGGTTTTGTCGGCTAGACAGCTCTGGAGACCATGCACATATCAAAGTGATAGATGTCTGGCTGTTCAAGTCCTGCATCATATTCATGAGGAAAAAGATCTTTCTTTTCCACAAACTTTTTGAAGTCATTACCTTCTGAGGCTTTCCTAGAGAGCTCCACACGTAATCTGATTCCTCACAGCATTCTTCAACTTCCTGTTTGGGTGGTGATTCTCACGGTAGAAGCCTTCAAAATCAGCTGTGGTGTGTGGCCCCTGATGCTAACCTGCCCCCGGTATCTGGAAGATAAAGGCACAGCAGCTGCAGAGCAGTTTCATTGCTTTAAAATGTCATGTGAGGTTTTTTAAATAGATGAGAATCAGAGTTGACTGGGGAGATTATGAAATGCGAGGAAGTGAAAACAAGCTAAAATCAGTATCGCTGACTTTGATGTAGTTAGTGGAGGTTTTGTTGTTGTGGTGGTTTTTTTCACACCTTCCGCCTAGTACGCAAATGAATTGGATTTTGGCATTTGGGGGCTTGATTTTTGGAATTCAGGTGCTTGATTTTAAGTATAATTTTAAAATATTGTCTATTGGTACCTCATGGGACTAGGAGGTTAATTTGCCTTGAGGGATATCTGGCAGTGCTCAGAGCTTGCCAATGAAATTGGCTCAGTGTCTTACGTGCCCTGAGAGGCTGTTCAGGATAATCCTTTTTTGGCATGGAGGCCCTGGGAAGGACTTGTGGGGCAGAAAGGAGGGAGAGGAATGTTTTGTGTGGTGTTTCTGTGACACCTTGCTCTTCAGACTGTCTGACTGGTACAGAAACGTTGACACATTTGCTACCCATGCTGTACTCAAAGGAGTTTTGGGGGTGACTCAGCAGAAAATGAGTTGCGCAGTTTCCCAAGCCAGGGATTTGTCTGCTCCCAAGGCCATGGCAGGTGGTCTGCAGAGCCAGGAATGGTCTGCAGAGGTAGAAACGGGATAGCCCCAGGTCCTCAACTCCATGTGCTGGAAGGAAGTTTTGGAAGTGGCAGTGGCTTTTTGGCCTCAAAACTGGGAGCTGTTTTTCTCATTTCTCAAAGAATAAATAATGTGGAAGAAGAATCAGACTTGGAGAGATAAAAAGAAACAGTTCAGTCTTGTGACCTTTTCAGTTTACAATAGTGCTGGAAGCTTCTGTGTTAAAGGAAATCAAGGGAACAGTTATTTTCTATTCATGTGAGAGAACTTTCAAGTCTGTGGTTAAGTCAGCACTGAACAGTAATTTGTGTTTCAGAGAGAAAATGTTAAATACTGCTGAGACATACCACAGCAATGTCAGAGTTCTCGATGTGAAAATTTTCGTCAGCTTTCTTGGTATTGCTAGAGACAAGGAGGGAGGGAGTGCCTAGTGCTTCCTCAGCTGAATCAAATTAATGATGTTACTCCCTTTTAACCTTACAGTGATGTATGAAAGCACACACAAGCACAATCTAAGTTAGTGTTAACATTTCTGAACAAGAGAGACAACTTTTGCAAGATTTTTCAAGTCAAACTAGACTTGAAGTCTCACAAGCTGACATTCTCATGGAGAGAAGCTTTTTATTTGTGGTGTGTGAGTGGAATTGCTGGATACACCATCGGTTACATTCAGGACAAATGAAAGGTGGGAGAAATAAATTTGGAAAGCAATTGAACATAGGCTTTAAGAGAGATGATGTAAGGGTGAAGTTTCAAGAGGTGTGTGGCATTTTGCAGATAATATGTTGTATTAAGCATGTGGAAGTAATTTTATGTGCTCTTTCCTTTGATTTTTTTAATAACATCAAGGTGGTAGTTATTTATTTTTTCGCTTTGCTGAAGACCTTGCCAAGATCTTTGGATAACTCAACAAGTGATGCAGCCTGAGCTGCAGTCCTTCTGTCCCCAGGCTTTGGAGAGTGGGCTCTTCCGCTAAAGGAAACCCAGAGATATCCAGCCCTTCCTGTAGAATGGCTTTCTATCTATAGAGAACTAGAAACTCACCAAGTGTTTCTAGATCTGGAAGGATTAGGAGGGCCTTAACTCACATTTGTTGAAGAAAAGAATCTGTTTCTAGTTTTGTACAGTTTTCGTTTGTGACAGCTAATGGCCTATGAAAATTTGATGGCTTTACAGGACAAAGTGCAAAATCTGAAACTTCTAAAATGTGTATGACACAAAAAATGTGGTAGAAATTTACTTGTTTTTTCACATGTATTTGGAAGTCTCTCTCGCAAGCAAGACCATTGTCCTAATTTTAATGAGAATGAAATAATTTTGTATTTTTAATGCCATACTATTCTATAGTTCAGAAATAAATAATAGGCAGTATCTCTGCCTATTTCTCTTTTTGTGTACTGTAGTGAGTTGAATCTGAGTTGATAGACAGATTTTTAGACCAATGGCGCTTCTCGAAAATTTGCTCATTTAAGCTGCACAGAAAGGGGGGAGTCCCTCTTGTTCCAGCCCACCTGAGGGAGGTGGGGAGGCCTCGGAGCCTCCGGGCCCTGCCGGGCCAAGGCCAGAGCCCAGAGCCCAGGCAGCTAAACTCAGCCATGGACTGCTAAACCCAGCCATGGACTGCTAAACCCAGCCATGGACTGCTAAACCCAGCCACGGACTGCCAGACAGCTGGGATCTTTCCAGAGTGGCTTCTTGGGACCGGCGGCTCCCCCTCCCCTCCCCTCCGCTCTCCACGTAGAGCCGGCAGGAGCCTCCTTTCTGCAGCCAGCACACTTCGAGCTGAACCACCATGCAGCCAGCAGCACAAAAAGAGCAAGTTTTTTCTTCACCATAAAGCCTGAATAAGACCATGTTTTTCACCATAGAGGTTTCAGAGTGAGACGGAGCTGAAATGGCGGCGGAGAAAAGGGGCGGTGCCACGTTCCTTGCACGGAGCTTAAAAATCCTTCTTGCATGCGGTGGTAAGAAACTGTAATATCTCAAACTGTTTGTCTCTGTAATCCATTTGGAGTGCATGGGGGGATGGAAGACTTACGTGTAGCCCGTGAAGATTGTGAAGAGTTGCCCATGCCAGGATATATAGAAACAGTGAGAGGCTTTTAAGGATTTGTAGCAGAAGAAGCCTTTGTGTTCAGGCCAAAGTGACCCATCCTTAAAAAGACTGATAACCCCAAGTGATGGCCCATGTGTGGCAGTGTGAAAAAACTGATATTTTTCCATAGAAGAGATGTATTACACCACAGCAGATTGTTTCTTTCCGAGCGGGTCTGCTGTTGGAGGCAGTTTGAGAAACCATGTGAAGCAAGAAGAAGAAACCCTTCTTTCCTTAAGCATAAGAGAGAGACTTTTTTTTAGAACTGTAACACTGACTAGAATCCTATGTTGTGTTATCTTTTGTGTGAGTTAAAAAAGAAGAGTAAAGCAGTGAGAAGAAGGGAGCCAGGGGGGAGGGGGTGTGTGTGTTTTGATTTCTTGTTATATCTTTTAACTTCTGATTCTGTTAGTAATAAACTTTTTCTCTTGGTACTGCAACTGTTTAAGTGTGAACCTGTTTTTTTGCCTCGCAGCTATCTAGTTTTCCTCAATATTTTCTTATTTTGTTTTCCTTATAAAATAATTGATATTTTAGATGCTTGATGCTCAGTTGTGTCAAACGACAACATGTACGAATATACAATTTGTAGTGAGGGAGGAGTGTCATTCTGGAAGGCAATCATCATTCTGATTTCTGAGTCTTAACTAAGTTTTCTTTGGGTTATTTGTATAGAGTGCTGTGAAACTACTGACTTCTGCTCTCCTCAGGATGAAATCACTGCTTTTTCTTGTAAGAAGGTAGCAGCATCTCACCAGATGTCATAAGAATGATGCAGATTCTGGATATGATTCCTATCACCCCAAGATGTCTGAAGTAGCATCCAGCAGTTCTAATTTTGCTTTATTCATCTGAGTCCTGAGAGCAGTGAAAAACAAGATGAAAGGAGGGCTCCAGGCAGAAATTGTAGAAGTAAACTGAACAGCTTTAAATAACTTCTTTTCTAAATATTTGCAGGGATGTTTTGCTCTGATATTGAATAAAATTGATTTCCTCTAGAGATCTGCTTCATTCCCAATTCAGTAATGAAAGAGCAAAAATCATCACTGTTTACAAATGCCCTTTAAGTTGCTAAAGTGGGCAAAATTCAAAACATTCCTAACCTACCTGGATGTATTCCTGTCTCACCTGCTCTGGGTGGGACTGGATGATGTCTAGAGGCCCCTTCCAACCCCAGCTATTCTGTGAGTCTGTGGAAATTCACAGCAGCCCAGTGATCTGCTCCTCTAGCTCCTAACTACACTTGAAGCCACATGAAATGTTTCTTTAAGAGTAACCCCAGCCAGGCCACTCTGATCTATGTGGTGATGCTGTGTCCCTGCTCAGTCACAACTTTCTGCTGATGGGAGGTTACAGCTGCTCCAAGGAAGTTGGAACATTGGGATCCCAGCTTTTTTAGCCCTCAGCAATGAGCCCAAATTGCTCAGCTGAAACATGACGAGAGCTGTTTTTAACTGAGAGCAAATACACTGTGTTTTGATTTGAAAGGTAAAAGAAGAATCCTGAAAAGTTGTGTCTTAGTTTGAAAGACAGGTGTCTCTTGAGGAAGGCAGGAGCCTCCTTTGGAATGAAAAATGTAACTGCCTTCCCTCCGAATTATTATAATTTTGAAATTAAGGGGCTTTCAAGCAATTATATGAGAAATAGGAGTAACAGTTCTTTACTAGTGTATATAACAAGGCAATATTGGCTTAATTTGACAGAGTCAGGGTACAACCTGACACCCTGCCAGGCAGAGTGGTGGCAGCAGTCGGATTAAGTGGTGGTCACAGTCCTCTTTGAAGTGGTTCTGTTGAAGCAGTGACCCTGTAGAAAGGTCTGGTCTTCCTTTGAAGGTCCAATGGTGATTATGTAGCTCTTGTCCTCTGGGAACCCAGTAGGTCAGGGCTGAGTGTGGTGTTCCAAACTTCAAATTATATCCAGGTAGGAATGCTTGGTTCCTCCCCCTTGGGCGGAGCATCTCACAATGGGATGATGTAATTTTATGAATCAGGCAGCGAGGCTGGATGGCCCATTAGCAGATCATGGAAGAGATAAAGAACCCTGCCCCACCTGGTTTCAACAGATGGATACTTTGGTTACATCTTACATTATAACCTAAGACAAGATGAAATTATAAACTACTGAGGAGTTTCCTGGAGAGTTAATTTTGTACTGAGTCAGAACAAAAATACTGTTGGGTTTTTCATATTCTTTTTTTATTATGGGAGATTTAATGGAGTAGTAAGAGCTCAGAGGAAGCTATTTATTAAAGCCAAATCTTGTTTATTGGGATATAGTTGCCCTTTAGTTTACTTCTGGGCAGGCCAGTAATACCCATATTCTCATCCATGATAGTAATCTCTAGAAATTGTTTTTCTTATTTTCTAAATTAAAAGAGATAAAATGAAATTATACCTGTAACAAAGTTAAAATGGAAGTTTGACTTGCATCATTGGGATTTCTGTGTTTCCTTGCAGTAAAATGCTGTAGGACCTTGTATGCAC
>JACBWW010000117.1:533227-549383 GCA_020086605.1 Lanius collurio
AATCCAGATTCTGGGAGACTACATATGGCTGGGACAGTCTTTCTGTCCTGGGCATCCTCTCATGGTCAGCACCAGAACAGGGTGCTGAGGCAGGTGAGCTTTTGTTCTGCTTCGCTGATTTTGGATTTCCACTTGAAGACAGGGATTCTGAGTGTCACTCCTTTATGGCTTGAGCATATTGTAACTGCAAATGAGAGGGGATGGAGATTCATGCTCAATAATTGTCTTCATCTGAGGAGTAGAAAGCCTGAAGTGTACTATTATTTTGAAGTCTGTAGTTAAGTATTGGACTTGATTAGAAATAAGCTAAATAAGTGCAAAACTGCATCTTGCAAACTAGATTGCAGTTTTTTACATGTTTAATAGTCTCTTGGGAAAGATTTTACACAAACTTTTTATCATACAGTGCTGATGTTAGTTTGCTTTGGAGGCAGATTGCTTATGTTGCAACTCTCTGGTGAATCTTTACTCTTGTGTCAATCAACTGTTCACTACTTATTTAATGACATAATTATTTCCCTTGCTAATTTTCCCTTACCCATTTTTTTCTTGCCGCTTTCTTTCATAATGCAGTTCCTCAGCTCCCAAGTTGTTTTCTAGTTCAAGGGGATTTTTTGGGTTTGATGTTTGTTTTCCTTTTTCCCCTCTCCTACATATGCTTATCATTTTTTCTTAATTAGAAAATTAATGTGATCAAGAGGTCCTTACTTTGCCAGCTCAGACAGTCTGAAATGCAAACTACAGCTGCAGTTAAGTGTTGATAGCTCCCAGGATAATTCAGATTACCATGGTGATGTTTGATAACTGCAAAGAAACAATGACCGAAAGCTTCTAAAAACGTGAATCTTCTAAAAATAATTATTTTGTTATTACATGACTGTGTTACTACAGACATATTGGTTAGGTGGTTTTGTGGGAAAAGAAAGGCACGTACGCAAATATAACTGTTTTATTTTTTTTTTTTTAATTTTGATATTTTCTTGCAAACTAGGTGATATGGAACTGTGTCTCTGCAACCTTCTCCACTCTTTTTCTCTGATTTTTACAGGACTTAAACTGTTTACAAGGTGTCTTTGCAAATAAAGTGTGTGTATGACTCCAAAATCAAAATGCAGTCTGCAGAGCACTGAAAACCAGTCTAGCCTTTTTCTTGAGGCCACATGTTTAATGACACTGGACCCGAGCTTCTGTTTGTGGCACTGCCTCCTTATTTCTGCTTCTGTTCCTCCTTCTTTGCAGCTGCGTCACACAATCCTTTTCTATTTTGACAATTAATAACATATGGTTGGGAACTCCTGCTCTATAAATGAAAGGAGGATGCTGCTGTTGAGGGGGGAAGATTGGTGAGGATTGTGAAATCTGTGGAGGTCTCTTTCCTTCCCTGCACTGTGCTGTGCTCAGAAGTGCATTCTGTTCAAGGATACATGAGCTACCTATAAAATCTTGTGAGAGCACCAGCACGTTGGGGACTGGGATGGCTTTAGGGTGGTGGCAGTGTCCTCACTGATGGTACTTAAAAAGTCATTAGAAATGATAAGCACTTGTTTGTTAACAAAAAGAAATATTAGTGAGAAAATTCCCACTGCTAGACACACATTAGTCTTGGCAATTAATTTGTTGGGTTTTCTTCTGTGAAGCAGAGGTGCTGTAATATGAAAATGAGAAATCACTCAGAGCATTGAGGGATCTGTGGTGGGGTAACCCTGGCTGAATGCTGCTCTCCTCAACTGGGCAGGGGAGAGAAAATACAACAAAAACTTTGTGGCTCAGAATAAAGCAGAGAGAGGTCCCCCACCAGTTACTGTCAGGGCAAGATGAGCTTCACTTGGGGAAATCAGTTTATTACCAATCAAATCAGAGTAGGATAATGAGAAATAAAAACTTAAATCCTAAGACACCTTTTCCCCTGCTTCCCCCTCTTCCCAGGCTCAACATCACTCCTGATTTCTCTTCCTTCTCACCTCAGTGGTGCAGGGGCACAGGGAATAGGGGCTGAGCTCAGTCCATCATGTGTTGTCTCTTCCACCTCTTCTTCCTTGGTCGGAGAACTCCTCCCATTCTTTTCCTGCTCCAGTATAGGGTCCCTCCCATGGGAACCAGTTCTCAATTAATTTCTCAACATATAGTGGTCATATATTGACTGTCCTCCATAAGAACAGGCTTAACTCTGAACCTGTAGTACAATATACAAATTCTGTACCACTTAGCAAAACAAGAAACCAAGATACTGAATAATTCACTGCTATCCAAATCCATCCTGTTTTCTGTCTTGCCTGTCCTACACAATGCACCTTGGTGGAGGAGAGGACTGAGTCCATGTGCTGTGCATGAGCATGGACAGCCTCTGGTGGAAGTTGCTGGACAGAAACACAATGTGAGCATCCCCTGCCCTCTGCTGCTCTCTCAGCACACACAGGTTTGGCTCCTGTTGCTCACTCCCAGGGGTGTATTTGATCCCTCGGTCAAACTGAGCAATTCCCTCAGCAGTTCCCTCTGCTTCCTTGTTCTGTGCCATCAAGTCCTTCCTTTGCAAAAGTCTGAAGGGAGATGTGCAGGCTGGTTTGGTTCAGTGCTGTCCTGCTTAGCTCTGCAGTCCCTCCAAGGTGAAGTCATTTTGTTGCCATCCAGCTTCACAATGCAGGGGCTGTTGGGCACAGACTGGGGATGCCATTAGGGCAGTGCCCAGGATTCTTCCCGAGAACAGAACTTTACCCTCTGCCCATCAGGTATCTGCATTTTAGTGACCAAAATGTGGGTTTGGTTGGCCTCTGCTGGTCTGCATTGATTACCTCATCTAAGGACCATTTTCTGGCTTGATGGTTTGCACGGAGAAAGAGGAAGGAAATTCATATAACCAGCTCAGATTTTGGCCTTCATGTCATCTGCAGATAGTCTGTATGGGTAGCAGAGGTAATGTTACTGTTATTTTCTTTGGTGCATGAATTTCTGTGATTCAAGGTCTCTTGTATGGTATTAAAGAAACTCCGGGAACTTTAGTCCTACTGTTATGACTGAACGACTTTATGAAAGTTTCACAAAGGTAAATAATGCCAGTGTGATAATTATCTTATTATGATGAGTGAGAAAATTCAGCTTTTTATCTTTTAAAATTCAGTCTAAAAGCTGTATTTCATTCTCTTTTTATCCAGTAAAATAACTGAAAATGGTTTTCGCTGGAACACAGATAAGGAAACACTAGCGATTAAAGATAATATTGTGGAATGTCTTGCAGGATTCAGTGCATCAATAACCCTGACACGTAATTAAAGTAATTGAAAATGCCCTGCGTGTGTTCTCTGATAGAAGGCAGTAAAAAGATCACTGAGGTACCAAAGCTCTTACACAATACCAGATATATTTTAAAATCAATCTCTTTTATTTTTAATCTTTTATTTGAGTCCTTTAAATATCCATAAAGCCAAAACCAGAGCCTGCATCAGCGCCTTTAGATTTCCTGTTGAGAGAGAGCGGCTCATATTTCATTCAGCTCATTGCTCAGGTCAGCAGAAAGGACTGGATTTCAGCTGACAAACAGGACCAAGGGGCTCCTCAAGGATGCTGATATCCAACAGAGCTGGGCTGTGTCTCTCTCCTTTTCCCTAGCAGTTCTCTTCTTCACAGTCCAGTCTTGAACCCCCATCTCCATTTACTTTTTCCTATTTTTTTTTAACTATGTATGCTTGTACTTTTCTTTCCTTTCTGTACTCATGCCACAGCCATCTGAAATTAACCCAAGAGTAACAGGAAAATTTGTTATTTAGAAATTTTTTAGAAGGAGGACATCATCCTCCTTCCTTTGTAGGTTACTTATTTCCTCATGCATCCTGGACTTCATTAACCCGGAACTCTACATTGGTAAGAATTGGGAATATTCTGGGACCACTCTAATTTTAACAGAAGGGCCAAAACTATATGTATGAGACTCTGTAAATTACCTCAGGGAATACACAAGGAAAGTATTTTCCATGAAAAAGCATCTACAAATCTGCAGCCCCAAGTTCAGGCTCAGCCAAGGGTTAAAGTTCTTTCTGATTTTCTTAATCAGAAAGTGGTGAGGGCATCTGGCCTTTGAAGAAGCTTGAAATAAAATGTCACCTTTCTGAGTGTAAAGTTGTTTGAAGTCCCTCACTGTGGTTTGAGTGTCAGAGCTAGAACAAGAATAGAACAGGCTGTGGCAGCTGGAAGGGGCCCACAGTGGCCTTCAAGTGCAACTACCTGGGAGAAGGCAAGAAATCAGAGGTTTCCTTCTTCTGTCCCTCCAACCTTCACAAGGTTTTTCCTCTAACACTTGACTGAATCCCAGGTTTTTTTTGCTAAGGACACATTGGAATCATAGGCTTTGGAATCAGGAGTTCGAAGTAATGATACATATGTCCATACCAAACCATGATTTTATACATGTAGTAAGCTCCGAATTTTTTTCAAATTGGAAATACAACTTCGATGATGAGGTGCTGAGACAAAAATGCAGGTAGCCAGGCTGATTTATCTCCCTGTGTCCCAGATGGATAGTGCTGCATAATCAAAATATTCTGACTGTGGTTTTTGTTCATGAAAAAATGAATGCTCTTGTAAAAATAACTTCTCAAAATTAAGAAATGTATAATGAAAGGCATATGTTGCTGTCATGTTTTTGTGAACAAAGATGGATGTTGTTAATAGCTTTTGTTGTATTTTATTAAAAGGTCCTTACATCGTAAGTGTTAAATTGTTCTTAGTTCTTGCACTAACAAATGAGGTCCTGATGGTGACATGCTCCATCTGTACAAGTCCTTACGAGTCAGAGAGCCTTTGGAGCAAGTCCTGGGGCTCTAGAAATGCTGCGGTGGGAGTGCTTGGCACTTTGGAACTGGCTCTTGGGAGAAGTTCTTGCTGGCAGCATCACTGAGGTCTAGCTCATAGGGCACAGATTTGGGATGTTCCAGTACCCATCATAGCTTCATGTAACTGAACAGGAGCAATCAGTGTTTTATTCTTGCCTCAAGAGGCAGTAATTGAGATTAGGATGAATGGCAGTTAAATGTAGGGATGAGGAAAGTGTGCTCTAGACGTAAAATACAGTGCATTTTCCCTTAATCACTGATGAAGGCAAGCACAGGGAATAATCCATGTTTCAGTTAGTTTGGAATTGCATTTGTGAAAGTCACTTGAGTAAAATTAACACACGGTCAGTGCTGAAATACAATACTGCAACCCTTGTGATCTGAGAGTGATTGTATTCCAAGGTGCTACCCTTGAATGATCACCAGAAGATACTAGTCCTGAGCTTCATTAGATCCTCACTGCAGAGGGCAGGGAAACCTAAGTCAATGGAATTAAAGCCTAAAATATGCTTAAATAGAGCTATTTTGGTAGGATTAAAATTAAATGTGTAGAATAAAATTTCAAAAAGGTATTTAAACTTCAAAGATTCAGAGAAGGATGTGATTTGGATATATAGTCTGCCCTGTACCTAGTGGACAACAACAGTTGTTTGCATTTGTAAACATGTAAATACCTCAGAAAATTATCTAGTTCTTTCAGTAGTGAGCTTGTGAGCAACCTGCTTTTCTGGCCACCTCATTTTATCTTTACAATGAGCTTGCTATGAACTCCTCAGCTCACGAGTGAACAGTAAGCACTGAACAAAGCAGAGCCTTGTCTGAGTAAAGTGTACCAGAGGGCAGAATACCAACTGTCAAGCAGGCTGAAGGATGAGATAATGAAAAGAGTGGGTTAGACAATACAATTGTGTTTATATCTGGGATTTTTCTTTTATTTGTAGTTTCAGTTTTCAGTTACCAACATTAACTACCTACACAGCTTAACCAGAAGGCAAAGACAACACGGCTGCTAACATGCTCCCGGAGGAGGCGTAGCAGAACTGTACTCATGCATGCAATACCAAACTGTTGTTTCCAGCCAAATGCCAGTACAGAAAAGTTAGGAGTTACAACATTTCTGAGCATGTTTGCATCTGTACAGTAAACTCCCCATAGTTTTGGTGTCAGATTACATTGTACGTGCTCTGATGACCTTTTAATTTGCATCCTCTCATCTCCTTTCATGAGAGAAGTGGCTGAGCTGGCCAGGCAGACAGGCAGCTTCCCCCACCCAAAGCTGGTGCTTGTCTTGGCTGCTTTGTCTCCACTAACTAGTCTTTTCCAGTGTTTTGCTATCCATCTTGTTAGTTTGGGGTTTTTTTGTAACACCTGACTAAAGTGTCCCTTGTCCCATTTCAAAACTATTCCTTCTTGTCCTACCTACAGTAAAGTTTATTCTTTCCTGTTCACCAGCTGCATGTTCTGTAAGATCTTGCCTCGGTGTTTTTCAGTCTAGGCAACCCTAGTTCCTTCAGCATCTCTTTTCAAATAATGATTTTCCAGATCTCAGTTTTTGCTGTTTTCAATATCTCTCCTTAATTTAAAAACATGGACATTGTAGCCTGCTTAGAACAACACAAAGCATCTAGAAAAAAAGCACAATTATCAAAATTCCTCTCAGTGGGCACATGCCTCACCTCACATGCACAGTATGGATGGTAATCCTTGGCAGATACAGGGGCTGCATGGACATTGTGTGGATGCCCTGCTGGAGCAGCATTGTGGGATAACTTTTACTGCACAGCTGGAACTAGGGAAGAGATTGCCTTCCTTTGTGTCACTTGTCTGTAGCATGGGAGTGCTACTGGGATTTACATCGTTTATGGCCATTGTAAACCAACACAGAAAAATACACAGTTTGGACCTGGAGAGCCAAAGCTTCTTTGCCAGGAGATAAAGTGATTCAGATGCAGAAAGCTCTTGCTTTTGTTTGTATGTGCTCTGATTGCTAAATGAGTGCAAAAGGGGAGATGCTACACTGCTTAAAACTTAATTTAAAACCCAATGAAAGAAGCCAACCCCCCTAATTTAATCTCATGTAGGAAAGGATCATTTTCTTTCAGAGAACAAGTCCAGGTGGCAGCTTGGACAGGTCAAGTCCAGGACATCAGCACTAAGCTTTGCAGTGTATGAGCTCTGACAGGGACATTCCTAACACTGGGCAGTGTGTTGGTAGATAGATGTGTGTCTGAGGGAAATGTTAGGATTTGGGGCATTGGCCTGACATTGTCAGACACGCTGGAACAGAGTTGGAGCAACAGGAGTTATAGCTTTGCCTTATTTAAAAAGCCAGGGCATTCTTTTGATGCACTCAGATCATCATCTTGTCATCAATGCTGTAATTGCTTCTGGAATGTGTCAGAAAACCCAGCTGGAAGCCCTGATGGTGGCTCTATCAGAGCACTATGAAATCTGCTTCTCGCCATACAGAAAGTGTGGATGCATGTGAATAACAGTAGCAGGCACTGTTTGGTTTTATAGAAGTTCTCTGATGTCTGATCCCTATGAAATCTTTAATTTCACATTGGAGTAGGTTCCAAGGACAGGTTGATGGGCACTGGCTCAGCACTGCAGAGCTCTGGTGCTGCACTGTGATCAGCAGGTGGTGCTGGCTCTGATTGGGGTGCTTTTGCTCATTTTCAGTGTTGAGGATGAAGGTGTTAAGCCACATTGGCACCAGGAAGGTGGGATCAGCTCGACTTTGAGAACACCTGAGGGCACATCAGTGGAACACGAAGTTCTCCTACATGAGGTCTCTTTAACAGTTGAGGACACTTCTGAGATGCCTGTGGCCTCAAGGGCTGCACGTTTCTTTAGTGACATCCCTCTACCCAAACAAGCATTTGGGAACCCCATCCATATGTGTGATCTGGTATACAGACCCATTAAACATCAGTGGCTCCTGAGCGATTGTTTCCTGGCAGCTCTAGTGAACATCAAAATAAACCTTTGTGGACTGTTACACAGGAGAGGCAATTGGATATTTTGGAAAGCTATGAACAGCTCTGAGATAACTGTATGTAATGTGGTTCTAGTGTCAGTCCTTCCCTTGTGAATTTGATTTGGAAACTGTCAGGCTAAGGTGAAATGCTGGTAAATGGGATTATAAGGGTAGAGAATCTCTCTAATTGCATGAAAGAAAGTGGGGGAAAAGATGGAAATTCCTGCATGGTGAAATGTTTCAAAGAATTGCATACTAAAGGCTAATCTGATATAATTTTTTATCCCCTAAAAGTGCCATGATGGATGCCAGAGAAAGCTTTAAGAAATCTGTTGTCCAGATGCATTTGTTTTCTATGGCTGAATGTAAAACTCCCATTGACAGCTGGTGCCTGCAAATGAATCCAGGAAACAGATGATAGCAATGAATTACCAGCAAGGAAATCAGCATGACAGCCAGACAGTGTGACTATTTTACGTGGACCCTCAGTGCCTGCCACGTGTGTGGCAGGACATGTCTGCCTCCTCTCTGCCATACATAGTTGGTGCACATGGAAGAGAGGACCCAGGCAGGTCACAAGCCCAGCATGGGGTCATCTCTGGTGCCAAAAGGGCTCAGCCCCCCAGCTAAGAACAAACATCTTAGTCTGGAAAGCAAATGTGGGAAGAGATGAAAGAAAAATAAATATTCTTGACCAAAAGGCACGATTCTTATGTCTATAAAAACCCATACAATTATCACGGAGACAAAAGTCTTCTACACACACCCTAAGAAGCCTTCTATCCACATGCCCTGAAAGCGTGTGAAACTTCTTCCCAGAGCCTGGACGCAGATTCTGTGGTTATTTCCTGGAATTGAGAGAAAGGATTTTGAAGTGTGCTCCCTCAGGAATTGGATGGTAAGAAACATTGGATCCTAAGTTATACTATTTCTTAGCTAGATGTAAAATTAATGGTACCTTTAACCCTGCATATATAATACTAGTACTCTCTTTTGTCTTATTCCTGTGTAGCAATAGTCTGTTTTAAGTCTTATATCTGTTAGTTTTGTGTCTATTAAATAAATAATTCATTCTATAATAGAGTGAATCTGCCATTATTAAAGAACTTATGAATGAGAGTGGATTTGGGGTGCTGGCCACCTCAATAATGTGACTGCCTGCTGCCAGAGACCTGGGCAAAAGGCAGGGCTTATTTAAACCCACGTCATCCATTCACACTGCCACAGCTTCCAGACTCACTGTCACAGCACAGAGCAGTGAGTTCTAATAACATGATTGTTTCCCTGAATTAACAATAAGCACTTGGGCAAAGATCTGGCTTCATTTGGGAAAATCCCTGTTGGCTTCAAAAGCTGGGAGTGTGGCTGAATTAGGAACTGTGGGATGGAGCAAGTTGCTCTGTGTGGGTTTGGACTGTGGATTTGTAGTTCATTTGCAGAACAGAGACTGGACATTTTTGTTGCAGACCAACCTGTCTGTGTCTCTATGTGTGGGCATAAGAGAAGGAAAAGTCAAGCCTAAAAGAAAGAAAATACCATTTTCTCAACAAGATGTAAAAGGGAATTTGCCACACTACCATCTAGCTGCTCCATTATCATGAGTCAGTGATAATAATAAGTTGCACTGGGAAAATGAGACCACAGAGAGACTAATAAGGAAAAAAAAAGCATGACTGGAAAATTAGACTTGGACCTCATGATCAGTCCACTGGATAAAATGTCATGTGTCTAAATGAGAGCATATTTTCTATCTTATATTTCTATCTTATGGGGTAGAAATTAAAAATCTCAAAATTTTAATAAGGCAAGAAAAGCTAAGTATGAATCAGCTGAATCAGGCCAGTGTGCTCTCTCTTGGTATATTGCAAAAATAATGCAAGAAATACAGAATATTTGGGATCTTCAAATTTCTATTTTTAAATTTTCAAAACAATATTGACCTTTCCGGACCACTTTTTTTTCCCTCCTCTTTTTCTATACTTTTTCCTTCCCCGTGTCCTCTTCTCTGCAGTCCTCCTTTGCTCCTTCAGCAAGCTCTGAAGCTCCTTCAGTCACAGCCCTGAACCAGCTCATGTTGGGCTCCAGCCTCTGCAAGGCATGGAAGAGGATTTCTCCTGGGACAAGCAGGCAGCCAGCTCCATGACTGGGTGCTACCTGTTCTCCTTTTCTTCTCCAGACTCAGCTGGCAGAACTATAGACTCCCAGTGCTACAGAGCAGCTTTTGCTTCAGGATCAGCAGGAGGCTGAGGCTGTCACCAGCCTGCCCTGTGTCTATCCTTATGATCACCCCAACAGGACACATCAGCCCTACTTCCAAAAGCTACGTTAATGGTCCTTTTGGATCTTGAGAACTGCATTTTGCCTCTTTGATCTTTCATCTCAAACCTCTCGTGTTCTACTGCCTCCTTTTAGTGCATGCACTGGCAGAGTGGCTGGTGAATGGCTCTGGGATAAGTCCCTCCTGCTGTCCTTGGGATTCCTCTGTGGCAGGAAGATTTCCTCCAGATGGATGTTCTCCCAGAACTCATCTCCACTTTTTTCAGAGTTATGCTTGCTGCTCACTTCCATCCCTCAGTGCCTCAATCTAGCATATATACGAATAGCTTCCATAATTGAAGAATCCACAGCTTTACCTGTGTTCTGAGAAAGTCCAGTAGAGCTTCCATCCGTGCCTGCTGTCAGCTGGTTCTGCTGTATTCTCTCTTCCCATTCTTTACCATATGCCCCAGGGCAGATTGCTTATGAATCAGATCAAAGCTTTGTTTTTTTGGGAGCTGAAAGAAGGTCTCTGTAACCCCTAGGTACTTTTCCACTTTTTTCCATGCAGCTGATGCTACTTACTGCTATTAGCTAATCTTAAACAGACATTGGGGTCTAATTGGTTGCTCCAATAGTTCTGTTTTCTTTGAAGACTTTATTCTTCTCCAAGACCAGCATTTACAATTCCCATCTATGTAGATCAGGAGATGTGTTTTATCCAGAAGAACGCTTTTCCTAGGCCTCTGGACTCTGAGGGTTGTCTGCACTGAAGGCAGGCAGGAAGGTGAGGAAAGAATAGCAACCATAGCTGATGTTATGTGAATATACCTGCTTTCAGAGTAAACTAGAACTGCAACAGCATAAGGTAAAGGCAGGTCATAGTGATTCCTTGGCAACAAGGCAAAATACCAAAATACTGCTTCCTAAGTGAGAATTTTGTGAAATTAATTTCCAATTTCTGCAGTGATTGGATTTCAGTTCATAGCATTTTTTGATCTGCAGGCTGCTGAGTAACTTTGTGCATATCACATTTTACTGTACCTTACAAATGGTTCCCTTTGACATAAATTATTTGAATAGTGGTTAATTCCACTTGAAAGCAATGGGGATTTCACTATTATCTTTCACATGTGGCAATAAGGTTCTGTAAAGCACTTTTTGCACTCAATAACTTGAGCTAAATGTCCAATAAATAATGCAGACTTCCAGGCTAAGCATGAGCTAGAGATGGAGTTTTCAGTTAACAGAACAACTTTCCCGCTTTTCTCAAGAAAAAAACAGCAATGGGAAAGTTGTTTGAAATATAATGGTGAAAAACACAGAATGAATTGTTATTAATAATACCTGTAGCAAGTTTTACTGGATCTGTGGTACTTTTGCTTATAATAAAATAGACCAATCGATACTTTGAAGTTCAGCATTGTGAGAGAACTGATTGAGTTTGATTTGTGTGTAATCAATTAAGACAAAATTGATGTACTTGGCTCTGTACAAGCTATTTGTAACTCAGGGTAAACAAGGAATAGCTTGACCACAATGCTAAAGTTTGGAAGTGTGTGCTTTCCCTTCTTCATATGGAGAAAGAGACAGCAAAACTGAGGAAGCCTGTAGAATCTGGCTGTAGGAAACAGGATAGAGACGATGCCATTGATGGGAAGCCTTGGAAGCACACTAAAGGAGATGGGAAGGCTGTATGTCACGACTGTATGTCACGACAAAGGGTTAACTTTTGACATTTTTTAATTGCTGATGTGTAGCTGTTGTCTATTGATGTAGCCATTTATAGGGAAGTGAAGGGTAAAACCAGGATTGGTCTTCTATCGAGTGGGCATGTGGAGTCCCTCTGGAAGCATGACAAGCAGAGCAAACATCAAAATAAATCTCATGAAGGTTTCCTAAAGGTGCACAAGTCCTGCCTTTGCAGCCCTGTGTTCGCAAGCCCAATCTCTCTGTGTATGTCCATGATGTGTGTGTTTTCCTTATACATACGTAAAAGGAGAGAATGTACTCTTTGGGAGGAAAAACTTAATGTTTCGGGTGTTGCTGTTTGTTTGAAAAGGAAATCAATAACCTAGTCCTGTATATCTTCGATGCAGTGGAATGGTCTCTGAGCAGAACAGCCATAATAATTTAGAAATTGGCTGATTTGCTCAGAATTTTCAGCCTCTTTGCACCAACAGTGAGTTTTCTATCTTCCCTTTCTTTGCTTTTACTCCAGATTTTTTAGTGTTTTCTCCATGTTTCTGCTTATTGTTATATGTAAGTCCCAGCCAAAGTGCATCAAACAAAATCCAAGGGATTTAACTCTTTTACCCTTATTGCTTGTGCTCTCAGGGAGGTTTTATATTGATCCAGCTGCCTCCACAGAAATTGTTACTTTCTCCTTCTGCATATACTGAATGGAGAGCACCTGTTCCCTTCTTCCCCCCCAACCCTTCCATGAGGATAAAGGGCAGGAAATGGGTTAGATGAGAGCGGAGAAGCTGCCCAATCTGCTGGGTGAGGCAGGAAAAAATCTCCATCAGAGACTCTCGGCAGTAGTGCAGAATGCTGAGAGCTGAGCCTGGGATGAGATGGAAACATGTAAGTTGTCATCTGAAGCCTGTGGAAGTCTTTCACCAGTTTGGGGGTTCTAAGGTGTCACTATGGATTTTCCACTGCAGAATGGAATCGACTGTGGTTGCTTTCCTGGAATGAATTCCTCTGGCTTCAGTTAGTAAAGCACAGCATGGTGTTTGCCCCAAGGCACTTGACCTGTGTCCTGTTTGCAGCAAGCATCCCTTTCCCCTTCGGAGGATCAGAGATACTTGGCTGCCAGGATTGCCACACAGGGAAGGGTGTTTTCATCCTACAATGTAACTAGTAAACCGAGTTTGAAAAAGCAATAATCTCATTATTAATAAATGAATAAATTTACCTCTTGATGCGAAGTCCTTCACTGTGTAAGGACTAAAAAAAAGTTTAAATCTTTCTGGAAGAGAGAGGGGGGAATGCGGTGGTAAAACAGCTTAGTCAGGAGATGGATGAGGCAACAGTACCTTGATATTGATCTCTGTCCTTGAATTAGATAGGGACTGGCTGATAAAACATCCCTGTTTTTCTAGGTGTCATCACATATTTCCAAAATATCCTACTCACCTGCTGGCTGCTAGCCTTCGGAGCGAGGCCTGTTCTGCCTCTCAATGAAGCCTCCTCATCAGGCAGTGGAGTGGAGATGTTAAACTAACAAATGCAGCAGCATGAGGCTACAGCCAACTAAAAGGTTCTGTTTGATATATCAAGTATGAGTTTCCATTTCAGGGAAATGTGCCTTTTCAGATGGCATTGTTTCATCATTAAATACCACACGTACCAATGATGCAGAAACCGCACACATTTGTGGCAGTCTGATACATCTGTTCTGAGAAAATTTGCACAAAACGTGAATGTAAGTGCCGCTCCTGGGCCAAAAGAGGGAAGGAGGAGGATGAAGCTCCATCTCACTGGCATTTCTCCTACAACTCCTTGGGTGCTGGCTATGCCTGCCAGAGGTGTCCCTAAACTCTGGCCTCCCAGCCCTGGAGCAGGGTGAGAGACTGCAGAGCCTCTGTTCTGAATTCAGCACCCCAACTCTCAGAGTGAAGGAAAATTCAAAAAACTCTGTCCAGGAAAAAAATGGTGCCTCCACGTAATGTGTTTGAAAGATCTTCAGTGACACTGTTACCTAGGTAATACAGCAAGTAAATTAGCAATATTGCTGTAAGACAACCTGATAAACGAGACCCTACTTACAATTCTAATGGTTGTAAGGAAAGTAATGGTTGTAATGCAAAGGAAATTAATTCTTTAGGATGTGTCTCTCTATTTCCTAGAAATCAATAATACACGGCCCGTCTTGGAAAACATTTATCTGTGTTCCATCCTGCCTCCCCCCAAAATGGTTCTGCATCTGCAGACAGGAATTTAAGTGCGAACAAGAGTTTGCACACATGGGTCACTCTTCAGCAGATCCTTTAACTGACTGTTCTGTCTCTAAAGTAAAGTTGCCTTAATTTATAGATATCATTTTGAAGTGCTGATAATTTTAGTTGGTCACAGCAAGAGAAAGTCTTAATCTTCTGTAATTTTTCATCTTATTGGCCTTTTAAGAAATGCTGTTGTCAATTAGCATGATTTATGTCAATTAAGTTAGTGATTAGATTAACTTGGGTGGTTGGAAGGCTCTTAAAAGTACAGGACCTTAATGAATTCTAAACCTAATCATTGTCTACATTCAGAATATCCTTTATATTCAATAGCACACTTGATAGGTAGTTTGTTTTTTGTATCAGCATGGAAAGACTGCAGGCCTTCATTCCCTGTGGTATACACAATCTCCCCTTTAATGTACCTTGTCCACTGGAAACAACAGGGTGCTGTTCATGCCAGGGCATTGGTTCCTCAGCAGTGTCTTGTAAGGAGATTCAATGGGATCTCAGTGGATGGTATCTCATCACTAGTGACAGAAAACCACTGCCAGAAGGTTGCCAGGTATTTAGCTAAAAGAAAACCCCACCTTCCTTTGATTCCTTAATGTGTCTTGATACCAAAAGACCTCATAAAATGACTAAGTTTATATTTAAGTATTGTTTAAGTATTTTTCATTTGTTGGTAGGCACAGAGGGTAAACTGTATCAAATTTGGCAATCTTATTTTAATGTATTTTCTTGTTTTAAGTGCTAACTCTTCGCTAAGGAAAGAGCTGTTCCTTACAAGTCTAGGCAGAATGAAAGCTTAGCAGTAACCTAATATTTTCTTTTGAGTTTTGTGCAAACCTTTAAATGGGTTTTCACTGCTCCCTGTGTGAATGCTCCCAAAAGTTTATTCCCAGTAGCATTGACACCACTGTTACCTTTCATTATTTAAGGGCAGATAGTTATTGCTTTTGCAGTTATGAAATGAAGGCAAGTTCAAAGCACAACAGTCTGGTTTCTTCTGTTTCAAAGACATTCTCAGGTAACTTTTTTAATGCCAATTGCACAATCTGTGCAGATATAAAACTTGGCAGTGATGGTCTGCAGCAGTAGTGAACAGAAACTTCCTTTCCTTGGAAGCTTATGATAAAAATTCCCCAGGAAACAGATCAATATCTACATTCCCAGCTTTTTCTTGTGTCACTAGAGGTTGTTTTAAGAGTGAAAATTACTTCAGAAACTGAACATTTCAAAATGCTCAACCAAGCATTTTATATCTGGAAATCCATTTTTAGACAATTAAATTAATAAGTGACCCCTTACTTTTGCCTTTACTGCTCTTTCTTCTAATCATGCTGCACATGGAAGTTTGGTCTTCTTTATTTCTTGGATTGCCACAAGTGACATAATACAGATGATATTCTCTCCAAGGGAAATCCTTTATTTCAGTTTCTTCTGCAAACCTGTACATCAGCAAACTTTCTGGGAAAGCTGCTGTGCTTTCCTTCCCAGTTTGCTAATCTTTTGCCTGACCAAATTCCTTTTTCTAAGCAAGAACTTTCCCAGTGGGAGTCTACTCTCCAACCTCCTGCCAGGTAAAAGTGATATATTTTTAATTTTTCTATAATTATTTACACTAGCACATGCATTGCAGTTTGCTGGAATTCTCGCTGGTAGGGCCATGGCTTTGCCCCACCCCAGAGGCATTCCAGCTGGTGTTCCTTAAATGGCTCTTCTTCAAATTCCAGAGGTTTTATGTGGTTTTGAAATATATTCTTTCTTATTTTTTCTTTGAAAGACCAAGACACTCACTTGCATTGTTTTCAGAGTACCACTTACAGTGGACATTGGACTTTTCCTACCACATGCATCATAATTAAATACTAGGAATTGATGATGGATGAGGTTTTTATTCAGTGAAATTATTCAAACCGTTGATGGTGATTATTTGTGAAACCATCTGTGAATTAATCTGACTTTATCAGCATCAAAAATTATTTTGGTAATAAAAAAATTAACTCCTGCCTACATAAAATTAAAAAAAAAAAAAAAAAGAAAGACACTGATTTGGAAATCTGTGATGTAGGAGAAAATGTTCTTACATGAAACATTTGCTGATAAGTAGGTATGTACTGCCTCTGTTCTGATAACAGTTTCCCTCA
>JACBWW010000117.1:564365-580031 GCA_020086605.1 Lanius collurio
ATGGAGAGTAGTTTTAAAGAGCATTCATGCATATTGCACTGTTTGCATGCAGATCCTAAGCCAGTGGGGTGGAGCCTCATCTGAAGAGTGTATATGCCTATATGGAATAATTGCAGATAAAAAAAGTAACCTATGAAAGGAAATGGTTCATTTCAGTGTCTTCTCTCTGGTCAGTTCTTGCTACTGGATTCTATCCATGTTATCAAATGTCCTTAAGTTCATCACATAGGGTACAAGTTATGTCTTAAAAAAGTTCTTAGCTGTCACTGAGAAGTGGGTGAGCAGTGAAGGGAAGGTTTTGCTGTTTGGCAGCTGCAGAGCTACACCTGCTGTGAGGCTGCCACAGAGCTCATGTATGTGCAGAGCAGCAACTGAATACCAGATGGGAAAGGCCTGAAGTCAGGGGTTTCCACCTTTGTTGGGGAACATCTCTGTGGGCAGCAAGATGAAGTCACGCAACCTGATCTACAAAAACCATGGCTGGTTTTGTGGTCAAACACTCAGCCAGGGAATGGGAAGGAGGGATCTATCCCTGTGAGAAACTTTGGGTGTTTGGGGATGCATTTACATAAATATGCCCTGGTTTGAACTTCCCCCTCTGTGTGAATGTGTCCCTTTTTCCTTTGGGGCACACCTGAGCCATTGGGCTGTACATTGGGCATCTCTCTGGGTTCTTCAGCAGTTTTTGAGTTTGGTAAGAGACATTCTTAGGAGACAACCAGCCCCAAATATCTGAATGTAGGGGACTGATAACACTTTTTCAGATCCCTGCCTGCCGCGGCCAGAAGCGGGGGGGAGCAATCGACACCAACAGGATGCATCTAACATACTCCGTTTATTGTAGTTTATTACACACAGTTATACAGTTCTCTTGGTCCCGTCCAGGCGGTCGTGTCATTCCCCTATTGGCCCCAAGTGTATACCTTATACTTTCTATTGGTTATAGGTGGAACGTGTACTTTCTCTATTGGTCTCAAGTGGGTAAACTGTGTGTCCCTTGCTCTAAGGCCTATGTACAGTTACAGGGCTCTTAGGGCCCCAGTTTCTATTGGTTATAGGTGGAACGTGTACTTTCTCGATTGGTCTCAGGCAGTAAGCTGCGTGTCTCTTACTCTAAGGCCTAAGTACTGTTACAGGGCCGCAGCACCTGCCTCAGTTTGGACAGAAAATAAATTCAAATTGATTCCTCCTTCTGCTTTCTAGCACCTTTCTTTATCCCTGTCTGCTTTGCTACTACTGCATAAACCAGATATTGTAGTGTGAGCAGGCAGCATGGCTGAGGCATTCAGCCTGAGGAGGGGTCTGGCAGCAAGTGGAAAAGCTTGTGGGATGGAGTTACTTCCTTGTACAGCAGAGGTATCAATTACAGGCACACTGAAAGAGCCGTGCTGCTGGCACCCTGAGCGCTGCTGGGGGAGCTGAACTTCCTCTGCAGGGGCCTGCCAGTGCTGCACTGGGGTCTTGGCAGTGCTGATACAAAAATGCTGCTAGAAAGAAAAGCCCTTGCTATTTTTCTAGTCCTGTGGGAGACTTCTCTCTCTCACAGAAGCTGTTAGTAAGTTTGAACACCTGGGACCTTGTAAAAGCTTTGTTTATAGTTCAATAGAAAAATACTTTGATAATGGATGTTTTAAGATTTTAGCCAATGACCCCAAGGGGTGGTGTGTCGTTTGACCAATTAGGTTATGAAGAAAAGATCTATGATATAGTGGGGAAAATAATTAATAAAATCCTTCTTGGAGCATCATTCCTGCCTGCTGGCCTTCTCTCTCTCCGCTCACTACCCCTGCTATCAGCCATCACACTGAGCAACCCAGCCCCTCTGGGCCTCTCTTACACAGCTCACACACATTTGGCACTGACACAAGGGTGCAAAGAGCTGTAACTCCAGCTTGACACTAAATGGAAAAGCTTAACTTTAAAAGGAGTTTTCCAAACCCTACAGAACCTGTAGACCTCTTGGACCATCTGCTTTGGCCTCCTTTCTTTATTTAATTTAGCAGTAACTGCAGAATTCAATTAAACAAGACACCATTATGGGAATTCATTGCTGCCTCTTGATTTTCAGAACTCCCGGCAGGCAAGTGAGGCTTCCAGACTGGTGAAATTTGCAGCGAATGTTCTGTAAATCTCATATGACAGGGAACAAGTGTGAATTTCAGGAAACAAAATGGTCAGAATAAATATGCAGCTGGATAAATGCTTCTTTGATGGAAATTTCATAGTGCTGTAATTTCAGTTTTGCCTGGAATTTTTCTGGAATGGTTTTCAACATCAAAAGCATAGGGAAACACATGGTTATCTCTTTCAATGGGAAGCCTCTACCCTTCAAAAGGAGGCTGAGCCTTCAGTGATTTGATTCAAAATAAGCATGTTATTACAGATTTCAATATTAAACTCTTTCATAAAAACTCTCTTTTCCCTGAGAAGGCTGCAGATCTGGGCCTTTACATGTGTGGCTCACTTACTGCAGGACAACCAGTGTTTTCAATTAACCCCAGAGCTTTCAGCAGAACTGGCTTCTTAAATTATTCCTGTCCCAGCTGGGACAAGTTTTTCTGAGAAACTTAAATGGCATCTCAAGTACTGTAGAAAGGGTTTGCTTGCCTTAATGCAGACCTTTGAAAACAGTAACAAAATCTTCATTGAAGACATTTCTTTCCTCTCTGAGTCAGAAGCAGGAGCAGGTTCATCTGAGAAATGTAAGAGGTACCTGTGTAAAAGGAGGCAGAGTTAGTGCCATGTCATCATGGCTGCAGCTTTCAGGTATATACTCTACCTGAAATGTGGACAAAAAGTTGCCTTTTTTGCCCCTTATCCTCCACCTGACGCCATGACAGACAGTGTCACAGCCATCTTCTGAGGAGGTCCCTCACTGGCACTGCCCAGGAGGCTCTGCTGAGCAGGGATTTATTGCAGTCTGCTCAAGTTTTAATTGTCCTGCACTGCACCTGGTTTCTGCATCTCAGGGGCACCCCAAAATAGCAGGCTGTTTGAAAATCCCAAGCTATGCCCCTCAGGATAAATTGCTTTTAAATGTGGGTGTATTCAATTGTATGTCAAGTGTTTCATAACAAAATATTGCATTTTTGCAGAGCAGGAAAAACTGTAGGGAAAATCCTTAAACTTCCTAAGTTGTTACATTTTGATGCAGTCATGCAGAGTTTAGTATCTTGAGGAGATTTGCTTTTTGCTGTATGCTGTATTTCTATTTTAATTATCCTAATGAAAGCTCTCCATGCTTTTATTTTGGTTTTAGCCTTTAAAAAGACAGGCTAGATATTCAACTGGTCAAAAGTGGTGCATGGTGCTTTACACCACTGGAACACTTTGCCCACAGTGTGCTGATGTAGGTAACTGCTCTTCTGAATTTGAAAAAGGTTTTTTGAAAAAAAACCTTGGTAATAATGACAAAGCAAGGCTGAAAGGAGTTAAGGATCATCAAGACCCAATTAAAGAGAAACTGGAGGGAGAGGCAAAACAATCCCAGAAAGATGACCACTGTGACAAGCTCTCCATCCATCTGTACTGGCTTTCCTCTGAGCACATCCCAGCTGAAGCTCCCCATAACTTCCTCTGCCATCTGCAGTCCGTGGTGCTGGTCAAGGCTTGAAGCAAGAGCAGGGGTTCGTTGCTCATTGCTGGGGGAGCAGCAGCAGAGTTGCACTCAGAAGTCTCCCAGGGTTTGGCTGCAGGCTCACTTTACAGCTCCAGCTCAGACTGCAGTGGAGGATCCCAGGCAGCAGGATGGGGAGCCTGAAAATTCTGCCAAGCATGCATGGCAATCTTGGCCAGGCTGCTCCCTGCTCCACCTGCCACGGATATCACCCCAGTCACTGTGTCTGGCTGCAGCCACCAGGGCTGCTCTGGGCTTCAGGGGGGGAATGGGCTCTGGAAGGGAACAGGGATACAGCCTGCAGTAGTGTCATGTGGCACTGCCTGGTGTGGGAAGTAGGTTGAAGGGAATAAAATGGTGGAAATTTATCCCAGCATCTTCTGTCCCAAGCAGATTCCTCTGTCCCGCCATTCTCTGCCACACCTCTGATTTTGTGCTCATCATTCCAGGGGGTTGCTGTCAGGGTCAGGCACTTGGAAGGATGCTCAGGTTATCCAAGGTACAGGATGGGTGTGTGAGAGTTGTCATTTCATTTCTCACAAACCCTAAAGCTTGCAGAAAACCCACAGGTGTCCTGCAGGGAGGTTTGGGGAGTGCCTGGAATGGAGGCAGGGCCCTCACAACAAGGGGCACTGGGAGGGGCAGCGGGGACTGGCCTTTGCACAAGGGGTAAGGTGTTCTCCTGAGACAGACACATGTCAGAGAGCAATCCTTTTAGCCTCCTGGACCCGATGTTTTATTAAACATTCCAGGTACTGCCATGTCCTCTCTGAGCCAACAATGCCTGTTTGGAGAAGATAGATTTGGGCTAGGCTGTGTTAACTCTTACTGCACACAGAATGGCTGCTGCATTTGCCTGCCCAGTTTGATGGTGAAGAAAAGGCTTATCTGTTGATTGTGATTGCCCTGAATCTGAAAGAAACTACAGTAAATATATTCCAAATGTATTCTGTTCACAAAAAACCCTAACCAAGCTAGGGGGAAGTAAGTAACCATACTTTTGCTTCACAGGCACCAAAACAGCCCCCCTGAAACCTCCCTCACTCTCACCCTTGCCCAGGAAATCCCTCAATAACATACAACGTGGTTTCAGTGTTGCACTGTAAGCAACAGTTTTTCCCCATAAATTATGGGTGTAAATCAACTAAAGGTGGGATTAAGACTGCTTGGCAGTTCTGCTAATGTTTATGTATAATTTTGACTTAGTCTGAACCTTGATTAATTTATAACACTAATAAAAAAATCTAAGTGTAATAAGTTGATTGACTGATTTCATTTGGAGATGTTAAGGGATTGAAAAGAATCAATCGATAGAATATATGCTAGGGTCAAAAAACCCCATTTCACTCAGTTATTCTGGGCTTTCTCTCAAAGCTTGTGCTGCATCATCTGTGTTTAGATGAGGAGATGATGGTCCTCCTTTCTCCTCTGCTTGGCAGCTGAAATCAGTGTGCCTTTGTGAGCACTGTGGTGGAGGGAGCTGCACATATTGCATCCTGGCTCCATATGGACAAAGCATGGGAACAGGTAGTGTATTTAATACGTGAAAGACAGACTAGCAGTCTAGGATTTGGAGTTGTTGCAGGAGATGGCTGGGGCTTCTTTTCTGTCCCTTCCCTCTATATGTCAACAAAATATATATATTTCCAATGTTTTCCTGTTTTGAACATGGAAATTGTCATTGGCTATATAAATTCAAAGGGAATTCCTCCATTGACTGAAGTGTTTACAGCCTAATTGCTGGAAGAAATTGAAGGAACAGCTCAGCTGTGTTTGGGGCGGGGGATTTTGGTGGAAGCAGGATTAAGGTATTTTTACTAGATGGAGCCAGCAGCCCCCAGCAGTTCAATGAGCAGGGAAGGGGAGTTTCAGCACTGAAGTGCATTAAAGGTTGGTTGCTCTGTATAGGTATTGAGAAATTAGAGTGCAGAAACCAGAGAATTTTCATTTTTTTCATCTTTTGCTTTCACTGAGGGGCATTCACAGTATTTAACATCTTTCTAGGAAATCTTCTATTGAAGTTCATGTCTTTATGCTTCTTGTTATTGTCGACAGACCTTGTCGTGGTTTGATGCTGGCTGAGTGCCAGGCATCTACAAAAAAAAACCCATCTACTTATTTTCCTCTGCTATACCTGAACAGAGGAGGGGGAATTGAAAACTTCAAGAGTTAAGGACTACTGAAAAAAACTGTTATAGATAAGTCAAAATTCATAAGGAATTAAAGTTGTATATCAGAATAAGTTATGAATGTGAAATATAGAATGTGAAATATAGCAGGTTGTAACTTGTATATATGTTCAAATATGTTGTGTTTAAAGCATACCTTGGCAAGTTTCCTGGCACCTTGCTCAAAGAAGGTGTAAATTAGCATAAGAAGTGAAGGCAAACCCAGAGGAGAAGTGACCTCAGTCAGATATCCATCTGACCCATCAACTTACTATGTGTTCATTCTACCCAGCTAGAGAGTCCTTTCCATCTGAAAGGAGTAAGAGATATGATCTGTTACTCCCTGGACACTGCTGATGAGTGGACCTATTGCTTGAGACTCTTCATTTTAATCATATAAGGATTTCTCAGAAAAATCATCATCTGAACAGGTCCTTTACCAGAAACGCTAAGATGGGTTACTGGAAACCATCAACCAGAGCACAAAGAGAATCCTTGGACAAATCAACATCTAAATGGACCCCTGAGCACTGGGCCAGAGGACCATCAAAAGTGAAAAGGACAAAAGATTTCATAGGCAGGAGCAAGAAAAACAGTATAAAAACCGGACTCAGAAACCTCGAAGGTGTGCACTTACCTCTCTGAACTGCTGGTGGTCAGAGCTGTGTATGTGTCACCCAGAGCCAAGAACCTGGGCTTGGCCCTGCTTTCCTTTATAGTGGCTTATCAAGATTGTCAATTTGATCAAAAATAAATCCTGTTTGTTTTTATATTAATAATTTGGCTCACGCAAATTATTAATTCGATTTAATTGACATTTCATTTATAACAAAACCAAAAACACTTTAAGGCAAAACAGGTTCAAGATTTAGTATAAAGAAGATTTATTATTAACAGAATCAAAAGTAAAAAGGGTAATGAGACCCAAAGCAAATCTGCAGAACACCTTTCTTTCCCAGTCCCTCCCTCTTTCCACTGAGCACGCAAGGAAACAAAACATGGGGTTTTGGTCAGTATTTCACTTCTTAAAAATCTTTCTTCAGTATGCTTATGGAAAAGAGTTTCGTCTGCTGTGCCATGGGATCCTTCCCATGGGAGATAGTGTTGGGATACCTCTCCCTGCCATGAGGTCCTGGGGGAGAGGACCCTGGGAGAGAAGTATGGTCTCCCTGGCCCCTGGTCATATGTACCCTAAACCTGTTCCCCATTGTTTGTCTGTTTTCCCCTGCCTGGGAGGACCCTGGTGGTCCTGTGACTTCTCGGTGGTTCTTGGGCAAGACCTCAGCCATGTGGCTGGGAGAATAAACATCTCTGAACATCTACCAAATATCGTTCCATATTTCTTCCCATGGGCGTTGCTGTCTGATACATGTTGCAGGAATTCCTCATTGAAACAAGATAGTTCTCTGCGAACTTTTCTAGCATGGTGTTAACTTCCACAAGGAGCCGTCTCACCTGAACCTGCTGTAAGTCCTTCCCACGGGCCAAGCAGTCTTCCCACAACTGTCTAGTGTGGGTCATTTTAGTTCATGGGGTTTAGTATTTTAAGGACGAGCTGTTCTAGTTTGGAAGTGAAGGGTCTCTATCTCTAAAAGCAAGGGTCCTCTCTCTCTGACTTCCTCACTAGATTACAGCTTTTCAGTATCCACGCGCTCCAGCGCGAGTACTTCTCTTCACGGGCTGTGCGTGAATACACCCCTCACACAGACTTCATGAATTATAGGGAAACAGTTTGTTGTATTATGGTCCTCACCACAGCTTGCAGGAGAATCTCAGCTCTGATGCTTGGAGCACCTTCTCCCTCTCTTTCTTTTCACTGACCTCTGTGCCGCCATATTGGTTCTCATCATGTGTCCTCACTTTTCCTTTTTCTCTGACTTGGAAGAAAGTTGGTGTCTGTAAGTTGCCAGTTGAGAGGTTGATCTCATCTGGGCTCCACATCGGGAATTGCTTGCCATGGCTCTCACTGCTGGCCATGTGGTCATTGCCAGCACCACATGGGTGGCTCTGACCTCAGGAGGGCCCTGGCTGCCTCACCACCCCTTGGGAGAAGAAAGAGAGCTTCCCACGGTTTTTCCTTTCTTAAATATGTGATCACAGAGGTGTTACCGACTTGTCTAATTGGGCAGGTAACCTGCCCATCGTCAGAGCCTTCAGCAATTGGCTCTGTGCCGCACATAGAAGTTTCAAGCTTTTTTCTGCCGTCACTAAAAACCAGGCTGTGTTAAACCAGCACAGACATCTAAGTGGAGGTTTGATGAAGGTATCTGCAGTGGGACAGAGGTGCTAGAGGGGAAAATGGGTGTAAGGAGAGAGAGGAGAATACATCTGAGGGGTTAGATGGTTTCTTGGAGCCACAAGTAGGCTTTGGAAGCGAGTTTAGCCTCAGGCCACCCAGCAAATGGGCTGGTGTCCTAACAATAAGACACAGGACAACAGAGGAGACTTCAGGAATATAATCCCCACATTTTGCTGCGGTAAAGTTGCTTCCTGTGTTTGAACCTTCAGAAGAGGTGAGGATAAGCACACAGGTCAGTGCATCCTGAAAGACCCTGTTCTGCAGAGTGGATGCTGGTGCTCAGGATATCATGTGGTGCAAAACTGGGTACCCTTGCATGAGAGAGAGGGGGGAATAGCAGGAGGGAATGATTGAGACAGTGACTGATGGAAACACCAGGATGGGATGTTCTCAGTGGCCTTCCAAATTCATGCTGTCATCATACTAAATAATGGTATGTTTTTGTGCAGCTCTTCTGAATGCTGTGCTCGCTTCACTGATTTATTTGTTATGAGTTATATCAATGACCCATCTTTCATAATTAGGTTGACATGCTCTTCAGTGCCCTTGGCAAGTGTTGCTCAAAATAATGCAACCTAAAATCGCATATCTCAATCTCCAGGGCTGAAATTTGCCTGCTAATGCTCTCCCAGTGATCTCCTTGGGTGGTGACTGGAGATAAAATGGTGTGGGAAGAAATGGCATTGTGTTGGTTGGGAATAGCTCTGCATTTCTGTAGTTGGAGTCCCAGGGCATAGCTATAGTTTTGTTTCTTCTCTTTCCAGCTCAAACTTGCAGCAGATTGTTGGAGATAAAATAATGACAAGGTAGTAAAATCCCAGCAAAAGTAATCGGTGAGGAATAGCTTGTCATTAACAAATATTGTTGTAGCATATAGCTACAAACCTCCTCATGTTCAGCAGGGAGAAATAAACCCACAAAAAGTAAAAAGGATCATTAATTGAGTGAGGAAAAACAAAACTGTTCACCAACACTGCAGGGGAAAAAGAATAGAAAGTTAAGGAAAGGAAAATAATTACATGAGAAATCTACAGAAAAAGTTTTGGATTGTGTCAGATCAGTCCCATATCTATTCACATTTCCTGAAGAAAGCCCAATCCCATACTGAGAGAAGCATGAACACAGAGTCATTCACAACAGTCCTCTGAAGAGATAAGAGATAAGATATGCTTTTCACTAAGCTGCTGCGCTAGTATCCAAAGGAGCTAAACTCGGTTTCTGACCTCTTAAAATTTCCTGGGACACCTTGAGCCAAGGCTTGAATCCCTCCTGTCTGAGGGTTTAGTGACACATCCCTGTGCAGAAGGAGCTGTGAGTGGATTGATGGTGAGTGCTGGCCAGGACTTTTTTAGGAGCTTGTTTGCATGGCAGGAGCAGGGCTGTGAGCCTCGGCTTCCCCAGTGACACACTGCTGGCCTGGTACAGCCAGGACATTGCTGCTCTTGGCCTTCCTCTCTGCCAGACCTACTAACTACACAGTGATCAGCCAGGCTAGTGATTAGGGGCTGGCTGGTTGGGCAGTTCAGGCTGGTGACAGCAAAGGCAGCAGAGCTCACCTGAAGGCTTGTTCCCAGGGAGAGAGGAGAGTTGTGTCCTGCCCTGTGCCTCCCTCCTCCCCCTGGCTACTGTCCCCTGTGCTGCACTGGCCTTAGCCCTGAGCCAATTCAATGAAATACAAGTTATTTGCCTTTTTCTTCCCTCTTTTTCCTGGTTGCTGTTTTTCATCATGTTAGTGCATCCAGGCAGGGCTTTGCTCTGAGCTAGAGCCAGCAGAAGGCAGCAGCAGCAGCAAGCAGGCAGGAGGAGAGACTGGGAAGGGGGGGACATCACTTCTGGCAGCAAAGCTGATACCTTCTCATTATGTGGAGCCATAATCTGCCAATCATTCAATTAAATGGTTCTACTAGAAAGGATGTGGGTGAAAGGCAGAAGAATAACACTGGGAGCCAGAGCAAAATAAGATGAAATACTGTCCTGGAAGCAGTCCAGCTCTGTGCTGTGTAAACTTCATGGTTTCCAACCCTGGCATCACCTTCTTGGTGCATGAATAATGAATTGCTTTCCATTTTGACAGTCTGTCCCAGATTTGGCTCACCTCACAGTAGCTAACTAAAATTCAAGCCTCTAGTGCCAAGGTTGTTCTGTTTGCTTCCTTTAGAGATGGAAAAAAGGGTCAGGCACACCCAGGCAGTGATATATGTAGCCTGGCTGGAGATGGAGTTTGTCCCGCTCTGGAGGTGCCAAAGGAGCCAGGCCATTGCCCTTGCCCAGGGGGAGGATCCTCTCATTTAATGCACTCTTGTGTCCAGCTGGGATCACCATCAGCTGGGCTCTCTGGCTTGGACAGAACCTGCCAAGCGTGATGCTCAACATGTCCAACCCCTGGTGAAAGCTGCAGTGCCTTGCCTGCTCCCAGAGAGGATCAGGGCTCCTGCCCCGGGCACTGAGTTGTTCAGAAACTTGGTCAGGAACTTGTCATCTCTCCTGGCAGGGGTAAGCAGTCCTCCCACATGGATGAATCACACCTCGAGGTGTGATGGGTAAGGTCTGGTGTTATTCTGGATGCTCCAGAGAGTGTGGGTGTCCTGGGGTGCCTGTGTTACAAATTGCAGCCTTACATGGGTGTCTCAGAAATCCAAAGGGCACAAACCACATGTGTGCCGAGGTTGGGAGGCACTTGTGTCCTTCCTGAGGCAGCTTCAGTCTGATGGATTGAGTCACCTCCCCTCTGTGTGTTTTCAGCATGGGGCAGGGAGGGTGTTCTCCATACCCTGGGGCAGGGCTTTTACTCAGTGTTGGTCTTGTCTGTTCTGGGACACTCCTGCCCCCCTCCTTTCCTGATGCGTCCCCAAAAAGGAGGATGCTGTGGGGCTGGGGATGTCCCACTGGGAAGAGCAGGGAGGTTGTGGGGCTATGGCCTCAGCACAGAACATTGCCCCCCATTAGGGGCTAGTGATGTCCTTGGCAAGCACAAGTGGTGGAGTTTGGAGCATAGCTGAATGTGTCATATTTAGTCAGCAAAAGATTAAAGTTTGGGTTATAAGTGTGATTTCCATGCCACTTAAAATTGCAAATGTACTTTTCTGTAATGATTATTTTAAAATAGCCCCACCGTTCCAGAGATCTCCTAATTATCCATATTTATCCAAATCCATCCCCAGGATGGCTGGTGCAAGGCTTCACAACAGAAAGGGTAATGAGAATGTAAGTAAGTGGAGAGGCGAAATATCTACATGAGAAATCCAGATGCAATTGATTTCTCAACAGTATACAGGTTGTTATTTATTCTGGCACATGGACAATGACCTGATCTGCTATAGGGTAAAGCCCTAATAATCTGTTACCAGAACACTCTAAAAGCTTAGTGTTGGTAGCACACAGATAACTTACTATGAGTGGGAGGTATTGCTAGATGGAAAGGGGAAATAAAAATGGGTAGGGGGGGAGGGCAGGAAATATGAATGAAATTAGGAACTTGAAAGCAAAGCAAAGCAAACCTTTGGTTACAAGACAGAGCATTTCTGAGATACCCCACAGGGAACAAATTTTTTAGGCCATGGTTTGGATACCAGCCAAGTTAGTTCTAACTTTTATTTTGGCAGTGGATATGATGATAAAATACTTTAGGGCTTGAATTAGATTTAAAATTTAATTGTGTAGAAGATTCAGAACACAACAAATAGTAAATAATTCTAGTTGGTATGGGGCTTCTCATTATCAAGGCTGAAAATTATTTAGAAAGCGCATCTTTGCTTCTTGGATTGTTTTCCTGAAAACCAAAGAGTGAAACCGGTGAGGTTTGTTACAGGAAAACTGAAAATTACCAAGAGGCATTAATACAGTTGATGTGAGTAAATAATTCAGTTTGCATTTTGGGGATATAATATTCTTGACTGAACTATCAGAGCTGGAGATATTTGGGGCTTTCATATGTATATTTGCATATGTCATTCTGTTGTTGCAGATAAACAAGCATGGAGTTCTTTGTATGTACAATAATGTTATTATCAGTTCTGTGATAAGACCAAATGAAAGCACTTTCTTTCCTCTTGATGCAGCTTGGCAGCCAAAACATCCTTGGGTTTAGCAAACCTGAAAATAGATTCCTGCAATTTTGTGCAAAGGAAAAGGAGACATGAAGGTTAAAGGATAAAATGAGCTTTCTGGTGTGACGGGTTAGCAAAACCCCCAGGTCCAGCTGTGGAGGGAAGGAGAAAAGAGGAATTGTTTTATCTAGTGTTGGTAATTGATGCTCAAATTCCAGCAGAAAGAGCAATCTCCATGTGCTTGCCAATTGCTGTGCTGCTGCAGAGCCCTTTAAGGAGTCAGCTGAAATTTCCTTGCAGGGCAGTACAGCATTCATGACCTGAAAAAGCAGCCAGAGTTTCCAGTGCTCAGTGCTGGATCGTTAATAGGTGTGATGGGGATCAGGATCTTTAGGATTCAGTCTGGGTGCAGATACTTCTGACAACACTCTGCCAGCTTATAGAATCAATATGATAAGGACAGTCCCCACACAAGAAGCCAGGTATTAAGAAGAGCATGAACAGATAAAACCCCTTTTTTCAGCACCTGTGAGATGCTAGCAAGGATGCCAACATTTTTGCTAATCCTCCTGCCCCTACTTTTGGCTGTACAACTACTTCCTGAGGCCCCATTACTTTTCTGCTGGCTTAGATAAAGATTGAGATTTATGGAAAAAATCTTTTTGTCTCCAGTACTCAGTGAAGGGAATAACTTTTTCTTTTTTCTTCTTTTTTTTTTTTCTGTTTTGTTTTCTTTTGAGCCTGTTATGAATATATCGGGGTTGGCTTTGTCACATATTAGAAAATTGTACCTAGGTTTTATAATGATATAGAATGTCTACAGTTTAAGTAGTCAATTTAGAAAAGGTAAGCAGAAAAACTCATCACATTCCTAGATTATCTTATCAGAGAAGAAGAAAAACCAGAAACCGGAGAGAAGAATTTATGGAGGAAAAGCAGACACCGAGGAGCTGAAGAAGACTGTAAATATGATAGAATGATACACAGAAACTTCAAGGAATTTATGAATAATGCATGACTGTGATGGATATGCAATCAGAGATGTATTCTTAAAGGCCATTCTCTGGATGTAGAGGGGTGCTTGTGGTTCTTCACCAAAAGCACCCGGCCGCAAAATAACTTTTTGTCTCCCCGTTTGTCCTATTTTATTTTATTAAACTTTTCTTAAATTTCATAAGTGAACCTCGTTTTTCACAAGCCCATGGTAAAAATTCTGGAACAGTAAAGATCAGGTTGGATGATCAAGTTTGAATTCTTAAACACTGAGATCTTGGAAACAGGGAGAAGCAGATGGAGTCGAGGAACAACAACACTTAAATTAAGCAGATATTGATTTTACTGAAATGAACATCAAGTTTTATTGATCTGAGAGATAAATATTGACTGAAGCATCCTCATGTGTTCCCTAACCTGTGCAGTTGTTTTACCCCTGAAACTTTTCCCTTGTCCCTTCCCAGAGAATAATATCTTATCTCAGCTGCACTAAACTTGTGCTGTTTTTGCAAAGCCAGCGTTGTTTTCCAGCTCGCTGTTGTAAACATCAGAGACAGGAAAAATGGCTGTGACTTTATAAATCAATAAAGCCCTATGCCCAAACAGCTATTAACAAACTAAAAAGCTGCTTGGAAATCCAAACAACCTCTTAAAAGGTAATAACAAAAGGTTCTGCCGCACAGTCAGGTTCTTGGCTCCTCTTACAGAGAAAATCTTTTTAAAAAATTGGAAATTGCACTTTGAGAAAGTGATGATTTTTGATTTTTTTAGGGAAAAAATTATTACCTCATTCCTAATGCTGTCTAAAATATTTTATTGAACTCATCCTTTATTACTTTAATGTAAATGTAAATGCCATTTTACAAGGCCACAGAAGCTTTGCAAGCAGTGGAGAAATGAGAATTTGTAGGAAGGACCAAAACAGACAACATGGGTGAATAGTAAGACAATTACTTTTGAACTATAAGGGTATGCCTCTGTGTTGAAGGGATGAAAATTCAAACATTTCAAACCTTGAAGAGCAGCTACATGATTGCAGCAAGTTCATCTGGGCAAATACAGGCTCCAGGTGAGGAAAGAAGGATTTTGCTGTGGATATTATGTGTAATTTAGGTCGAAATATTTAGAAATTTGCTAAATTCTGAAATAGTTTTCAGAATTTTATAATGCTTAAGGTTCTGCACGTGGAAGACTGACCAGGGAGGCAAATGAATGAGGATCATATGGTAACACAAAAGGAAGGAGGAAGAGACAAATGGCTACAAATTCTCTCCAGACAAGTTCTTGCCTTTTGAAACACAAAATCATTTTGTTTCCCACTGAAAACAACTTAATATTGGATTTAAGCAATCATGAATTGTGGAGACAGAGAGGCCCCACTAATTTTCTCTCTGTGGACCAGAAGTAAACTCTGATTCTTGTGTGTCTAAAATCACCAGTTTGGGCAGCTAAGGAGAAAATCCAAGTGGAATATAGACCTGTGTTATGATAACTTAGAGAGATTTCACAGTGACCTAGTTCTGAAATTTTATCAGTTTACTTCACCCTGAGGAACTGAAGACAAATGGCCTAGAGGGAAGAGTGAGTTTGGGTTCATTGGCTTTTTCACCTTGAAAGACAAGTTTTGAGTAGAAAGTCCAGAACAACACAGCCACTTAATGTGGGGTAAAAGTGCCTGCCACCAAGAGAAATCAAACAGTGGATTTGGAAAGAGGCTGAGGTAGAAGGGCCCAGTAGGGTGCTGGAGATGCTCTGTCCATCAGGAAATAGGGAATAGGTGTGATTTTAATGGCTAAGCAGCTATCTGTACAGATCTTTTTGATAACAGCCTTTTGAAAATCTGTGATTGTTTGGGAAGGGAAATTATGACAGAAATAAACATCCTGCTTTCAAATTTTATGTCAAATTTTCTTCGTGTTTTTCCTCATCAGAACTCTCCCAATTGCCAGTTGCTGTATTTCAGCACTGCAGTCATCCCTGATGTGAAAGCCCCACAACACTTTTCTTTTAATGTCATTTTGTCAGAAATGTTTTTTTTAGTGTGGGGAGAAAAAAAAAAATCTGCTTTGCTGTATTGTTCCAGAGAACATTCAGTGTGTCCCTGTGTTCACCACGTGCACTTTTTTTGGTATAATTATTGTGTTCATGCACAGCTTTGTGTATTCTTGTGGAAAAGGTTTATTGAAAATTATATTCAAGCAATGGGAAGGAATCCTCTTTAAAACATTTTTCAGGCAGTTTTTTTTTGTTTTATTGGCATATTTAGTGTCCCCAGGTATAGCATTAGCCTTGTAAATGAGAAGCCTGCATTAACAGAAGTGACCTAACGAAACAGGGTCTGGGGAAGCATTCAGGCTGGCAGCAAATGTGGAAAAAGAGCTACAGTTTCAGAAGAATCATGACATCCTAAGACTATGACATTCCTGAAACAAAAAAACATCCTTGAGCATGGTCACAATATTGAGAAAAAAAAAAGGGCAGGACTGGTGGTCCTTTCTAAGCCTTTATTAAAAGTGATCAGCTCGGGTGGGGGCCCTGCCCAGC
>JACBWW010000118.1:0-26445 GCA_020086605.1 Lanius collurio
GTGTCTCAGGGTTTGGGTGTGTTTACTTTTCTATACATGCTCTTTTAAATCACAATACAAATTTACAGAAAGCCAGGTAAATTATATAATTTATTTTATCTTCTTTCCCTAGGAGTGAAATAGTTCTGTTAAACTATAATTAATTGTAATTAAGAATAATACATGTATTTTCATGCAATCAAAGTAAATTTGGACAATTTTTAAATTTGTATACATGCTTACGAGGCAAATATATTATGGTAAATAAATGAATAAGACTGATATTGCTCTGATAAGCCTCGTTGCAGGTTGTAGAAAATTAGTATAAATAAATCAGCAAATTAAAACAGTATTATGAATGTCCTAGTAATTTATAATATTGAAAGTGACAATGAAACTACCCCTAATTTAATCTAATTATCTACTTTCAGAAAACCAAAAAGGAATACTCTACAATTGTGAAGACAATGGGGAAAAGGGGGGAAACTGTGTCTTTTGTATTTTTATTTATCTGGTTTTATGAACAACCAGATCTAGGATGTTTAAGGTAAAGGCTGAGACAAGAATGACCAGAAGGTCTGAGCTGACTCCAACAACTTCCATGTAGTCACACTACACCTGTTTTCAGTAGTCTGTGATCTGGTTGCTGGGTTTCTGAGCTCTCTAATTCCTATGTTATTATTTAAATTGATGTGTTGTCCACCTTTGGAGAGAGTTTTATTATGCTTAAGAACAAATGTTCTGTATTCTTAAAAAGATATTATTATTATCCCTAATTTTTAAACCTGCAAAGAATTTAGAATAAATTAGACCTTTCTACACAGACATTAGATATGAAAAATTTTAAAAATTAGAAAGTCAGGAAAAAAGAACCTTACCAGAGAATAAAAAAGCTTAGAAAACAATCCTCACTCCAAGAAATCTGTGTGCATTTTGCAGTAAGGAGATATGGAAACAAGTGTGCGAACAGTATTGAGGGTTTCAACAATAACATTTCTGCTGTTTCCATAGTACCAGCTTAGAGTTAGCTCCTGATTTTCTAGCTTTTTGAAATTAAGACCTATGCATTTTTCTTCCACAAAACAAAGCTTTTAACTGCATTTCCTGCCCCTCTCCCCCCCACCCCACCCAATTACATCCCTTTTATCCCCATTTTATATTTTTCCTGTTACTCTCATAAAACTGCAAAGTAAATGTTTAAAACTCCCTTTGTGGAAAGGAATATCCCTTCCCACTGTGACCACTGCCTATTAAGAATGAAATAATTTTGCATGAGAAAGGAGCAAGCATTGTTAAAAATTTATTGAAAGTAGAATTGTTTTTACCAAACCATGAAACAGCAGTATCTTTTGTGTGCTCTGAGAATAATTAGCAGATAAACACACTAAGTCTTGGGTGAGAGAATATTTGTCCCATGAATCCTAACCAACCTTAGATGTGATACAGATTTAGCATTTTTAGGCATGCAGAACAACAGGAATTGAAAAGCTAGTAGCGAAACAGATGGCATCTCTATTTGTGAATATCTAAAGAATTAAGTCGAATTACTGTTGAATTAACTGTCTCTCCTTCCCATCAACAATGTGAAGGGAGGGAAGCTTAAATACATGTATATCCCATGCTATCTAAGATATATTCTATTAGTTTTCCAGCACACCAAAAGTTTTCAGTAACCATTTAAGTTCAAGAGTACATTCAGTACTGATCCAGCCCACTAGTAAGAAATACATAAGGAACTGAGAACTCACAATTACATATTTCAGTTTGAATGGAAATATACGTGTGTGCACATACTTACACATGTATGTGTAAAATATCAATTATATGAACTTGACTTTACATACATAACTACATACAGAGAAAGTATATATATGTATGTGTACATATGTATCTGCATACATATACAGATATAAAATATACATTGCAATTAAGTCAGCAGACCTGAGGAAAAAAATGCCTTAAGGCATTGGCTGATGAAAAGCTCAAAAAGACTCAGTAATGCATGCTTGCAGTCCAGAAAGCCAATGTCATCTTGGACTGCATCAAAAAATTTTGTCCAGCAGGTTGAGGGAAGTGATTCTCAACCTCTACACTGATCTTGTGAGGCTTGAGGTACTGCATCCAGCTGTGGGGGCCCTAACACAAGAAGGATTTGGACCTGTTTTGGAGACTTCAAAGGAGGTCCACAAAGATGATCAGAGGGCTGGAACACTTCTCCTATGAAGACAGACGGGAGAATTGTTGTTGGTCAGCCAGGAGAAGGGCAGGCTCCAGGGAGAATTTCTAGCGGCCTTTCAGTACCTAAAGCAGCACTAAAGAGAGATGAAAAGGGACTTTTCACAAGGACTTGTAGTAAGGGAAATGTCTTCAAACTGAGAAAGGTTAGATCTAGATTAGATATTAAGAAGAAATTCTTTATTGTAAGGGTGATGTGACATTTGAATATGTTGCCTGTAAATGTTGTGGACAACCCGAAGGAGTTCAAAGCCAGGTTCCGTGGAGTTTTAACTCGTTCTAGTGGAAGATATCTTTACCCAGGGCAGAGGGTTAAGGTCCTTTCCAAGACAAACCATTCTATGATTTGAGGAAACATTTATTTCTCAGAAGGTGAAAACACTGTGTCTTCTGACATCTTCATTCAGATGACCTGACACAGTGATGAGATTAATCTGAAATGTTAACTCTGAAGATTTCCCATGCAGAGTATCACAATTTTACTTTAAAGTTAGGAGTGAACATCTTTGCTTTGTAGTCAGGCAACATTCAAAGATGACACTGTCTATTCTATTCAGTTTTGTTTCTTGGTTTTCTGCTAATGCAAGGAATTGTTACTAGAGAAGTGACAAAGAAGTTTAAAACATCTGAATGAGGTGTTTCATCAAAACATGCTGTAAGTTACACTTCAGTAATTTAGCAGTATAATTAGGTAGATGTAGTGATCACATTCAGAGAAAGAGGATTCACACGGGCCACTACTGACAGGAGTCAGACCTAGCTGACTGCAGCATTAGCACACAAACCTAACTTAACCCTCTGGAAATGTACCTTGAACTTACCCAACCTGCCAGCCAGTGTAAAAGCCACAAAGTCTCAAGAACTTCCCAGAAGGCAAACTCAGAGTGGCAACAGCCACCAAGTTTTCTGCTGGACTCCATCATCTCTCTTATGGGACAGAAGGGTCGGGTAATTCTTTAAAAAATGCTGTCATTATGTCTGTATATCTGTATCTGTGAATACATCCTGTATATCTCTGATTGGAGTGTCTCAGCATCCAAGACCATACATTGTCCAGAATCTTTTTAATCTTAAATTTGTCAGAAGGAAAAATTAAACACCAAGTATTAGATTGTGTGAAATACATGAAATAACTTCTTTCTCCTAATATACCTTTGTCTTGTATTTTGCTACCTTTTTATCATTGCTTTGAATTTTCTGTTATATCCATTTCTTGTTACTTTTCTGTGTATAGAGATCTGGCTAATAGGTGCAAAATTTTCTAACTTAAACCAGGCTGATAATATGTAACAATTAAATTCTCTATTTAAATTAAGTCTTTGGAGTGTTTTAACAACACTGTCAAATGCTAAGAAAATGCCCAGTCCTGTGAATGTAATGGCAAGAAGCTATAAGTAATGTAGTTTAAAAAAAAAAAAAAAAAAAAAAAAAAAAAAAAGAGAGATAAGAGGAACAAATAAAAAAGTAAAATTTTGAAAAAAGTCATAATAATGAAGTTTCATGTATCTAACAAGTGATCACCAGGAAAATATAACCAATAGGAATGTAACATCTTATCAACAAAAGCCCTGAACACTTAAAAAATGTTTCAACAAACTGTTAAGTGTAACTAAACAAATATAAGTAAGAAATTAGTAGGGAATAAAATGAACTTCAAGAACACTTTGTCAAGATTTCCTGGACTGGCAGTACATATGTCTGAAAAGAAATGTCATGAAAAACAGAAAGAGAGCTGAAGAATTGCTGAGATAGCTTAATGGTGCTTGTGAATGACAAGAATCTTATGAGCTGCTACCATCACTAGCATTGTCATCAACTGACTGGGAATTACAAATGGCAATTTACTTATCTTTCTTCCTGGTCCTTTTTTTTTTATTGGGTGAGATGGCACACATGGGGTTGGGGAACAGGGGATATGGACATGTGCGTATTTCAGAATTTCCATCCACAGAACAAGAAATTAAATGCTGTATTTGAAATTTCTACATGTCTTTGCTCTGTCTTCAATCATTATGAATGAATTCTTTCAATATTCTAGAGCATGTTTCATTACAAGTGCTATTTCTTACTATCAAGATAAGACTGTGCTACGATTACTACAAGTAGAATCACTGATGATCTCCAAGGTCTTTTCCAACCTTCATTCTGTGATTCTGTGATTTGTTTAGAAAACGACTGATAATAAAATACTGCATTTACAGAATGTGGACTTGCATATCTATCCAAGGATTTCACTGTTGCTGCAACAAAACTGTGATATATAAATGAAAAATGAACAGGTGAAATATACTGCTGCTGTAACCAGTGAACTAGGTCAAATGTTTTGAATTATATCTGTTCATTACATGAGTTCTCATAAAAGATATCTTTTACCTACTTAAAAAAATCTGAACGTATATATATCTGCCCATGATTTACTGGCATGGAAATACATACAAATATTTTATTCAAGGTAATAATGACAGTGCATAATTATGATGTATGCTGTAGCTATAGTCACTTCTAGCTTTTGTTCTGGGTACTTGTGGTTCTAACATACGTGACTTCCTTTGTGTTCCTTTGACTATCCTATAAAGCATTTCACACTTGAACATCTGACTTGTCCTTTTTTTCCTTGGTGACGTACTTACTACAGTTAGAACAATTATGTGTTCTAATAAAATATTATTGTTTTTACTATAACTACTAGTAGTCTTACTAGTGCAATTACTATAACTACTTCTACTGATACTTACAATACTAATGTCAAATAATTTAAAAGAAAATTAAATAATTTAAAATAAATCACCCCTTATACTCAAGCATTACATTTTTGATAATAATAATAGTAATGAAGGAAGATAAAAGGAAAATAATAAGAAAAAAGAACTGAAGAAAATAATAACAAATCACTATTTAAGATGAAAACACTTGAGTTATGGCATATAAAAATTTATATTTATTCTTCCAAAAAAAAAAAAGATAATGAATAGTCTTGAAAGAATTTTGCTCTGTTTATTTCTTTAAGTTGTATTGTCTTTTGCACATTTACTGTCTTTTAGAGACACTTATTTTCATTTAAAAAGTGGTCCTTAACTCTATAACTAAGAGGATCACTTTTGAAAGTTGCTTATACGCAATTAAAGAGAACTCTTTGCATTTGAAATTAAAATTATCACTTCAGGATTCAGAAAAATGTTCCATACTGTTAAATTCATTTAACAGTGCAAAAGAGGTCTTATATAGATTTAGCCATATTTGATATATTCAAACATGAATTTGTACTCATTTGATCAGAGGAAGCAATAATATAATTTGTGTCTGATATCTGAAATGTTATGGCACTAGATTAGGCAAGTAATTTGAGATGTGTTGGCCATACGTGAGCCAGGCAGCTGACTCCCTTTAAAGACCATGACAAGAATTAGCATTTGTAGGCTGTGATTCACCTCATCCCAAAATGACTGTACAAATGATGTCAGACAGATAATTCATTAAGAGTACCTGTTTCATGCTATTGATTGTAACGCAAATTCAGATCTGAATTACAAACATTCAAATATAAGAAACAAATCTTACCCTTTAAAAAAAAGAAACACCAAACCAAACACATTTATTTAGTTTTCCATTTCTGTGAGGAAAAGAAGATGGAAACATATAGCACATGTCATGATATATTTGTATATTGTTCTTTTTCTTAATTTTCTTTTTTATCTTTGTCTTTTTCTTTTTTTTTTTTCTTTTTTGATAGACAATAATAAATTGATTTATAAAAAAATACCTTGCTTCTCATACAGTACAACTGTGTGACCCCTGAACACCTACATTTTATAACTGCTACAAGAAAATATCGTGGTGTATCTTCTCTCATCATCTCATTAAGTGTTCTGGCCCTCCATGCCAAATCATTCCTTGATCATGAATTACCATTTCTGAACATTTATAGTTTGAATTTCCCCTTCAACCTGTAAGTATTCATAATACAGAAGTTATATTTCAGCTTGATCTGAACAGTTTTAAAGCCATCCAGTAATCATAGTCATTAAGAATAAGTTTCAAGTGTAAAATAAGGTTTTGCTACCTTAGTAACATCCTCTTCAGGATGGCAAAATGTTTACAAACTTGTGGTTAGAGGCAATTAAAAACCAACCAAGGTAGCGGAGTATCAGTATGGTACAATTTCCATTCTCCTTAGATGTATGGGTCTGATTATTTCCTTTATCATGTCTGCTTTCTCCAAAAATTCCACAGTGATATCCATTCTGGATTATGGCGTAGCTGTATGACAAGCACAGTGGTTTCTTTTTACAGTACTACTGAAACTGTGCTCGTAATATTTCGCTTGTGTTGGTTCAGTCACATAGTCGACATGGAAGACCTCAGGGTCTCTAACTGTGTCTTTTATAACTGCCTTTTTGTGACAAAAGAATACCTGCTGTTTAACAAGGACCTCTAAAGATACCCTAGAACTAAATCTGTCCTTTATATGTTCTTAGATCAATAATTTCATGGAAAAAAAATCTTTCATATCAAGACATCTCAAAGTGAATCAATTATTACTTGCAAAAGTCTTTGAGGCAAAGTTGAGTGAGGTGGAGGCTAAAAAAAAATAAAAAACAAAAGTTCAAAGAGAATTAACTGCTATTTCCCAGCTATAAGAAATTCATATTCCAAAGACGAAACTGTACATGTTCCTTGAGGATCTTTTGTTCTCCCTGCATTCAGCTCAGAAATAGTGAGAGAGATGGCATAATCACCCAATAAAAACAACCACGGCCTTTTATGTAGAACAGGCATGCACACAAGAAGTAAGGCCAAAATTAAAATGGGGAGTGAGAGATGCAATATGAAATATAAAAATGTAAATTGAAGATGTAAGCATTTTATATCAGTTTTAAATAGATTTCTTAGTCTAAAATTTCTGTCCCTTTCACAACGACAGTGTATCTTGAAATTAATAAATAGGTAAAAATATTCACAAGTTGCCAATGGAATTTGCCATTTTAAACATAGGGGTGTGGGGAAGTCTACTTGGTTGAGGTTTTTTTTTACAAGAACCATTTTTAAGTGAGCTGTTACTGCTTCAGAGGCAGTTTAGAAAGAAGTAGCTAAGTAGTGGAAAAAAAGGGTTAATACTTGCACTCTTGCTTTATCACAGAGAATTTTGTAGAAGTATGTCAATGTGTTTCAGTGAAAAAGTGTATTTCATTTATTTGGATATTTCTTTATGAGAATAAAGACTAAATTCCTCTTGGTATTAGGCATAATCTCTGACTCATCCTCTGTAACAGTTCAAATCAGTTAGAGCAGAAGTGTGGCATTTCTTCATATTCTATCTCAAACAGGAAAAAGTAGACTTCCTCATCCCAGACCAATTTAATCTAAAAAAATTAAATAATTTTTTCATCCCCTAAGAGAAGTATTCTATTTAATAGGTGAATTAAGACTACCAGTCACCAAGAAGTAATTTCTAATCAGGAAATAGCTAGTTGATAGGAGTCACTAAATACTCCAAATTTTCAAGTGTATCTCCACTAGTTAATAGTCAATAAAATACAGATGTTCCAGTGCTCTTCAAATGATTTATTACAGACTGCTGACAATCTCTGTAATAGCAGATTTGTAAAATTTTTGGAGTACAGTGGAAGACTACATAATTTTCCTTAGATGAGAAGATATATCTGTGGGAAACCAAATATTTACTAACTGAAGAACTGCATAATGATTTTCTGTCTGATAAGTGGATCTTGCCAATACATTCCTGATTTTAAAAATTATCCAATTTAATTTAATAAGATTTTCAGGATTTGTTTCCCTACTCTTATGAATATTTTAGCATATTATTCAGACTAACTAAATAACATTAATAGCAAGCCTTTTAATTTCATATAGTCACTACTTATTTTATGCTTACTTGTATGTTGCTTATCCTGCTTATATCTTTAATTCTTTTTGTTATGCTACTTGCTATACTGAGGATTTAAGAAATACTGATCTTCATTAAAATAGCACATGATAAATCTTTTTCATTTATGATAAGACTCTTCCCCTGAGGAGAACACAGATATAAACGACAGAAATAATTTTATGGCCTTTTAAAGAATTAGCATTGTTATCTGCCCAGAGTTCATACGAATGATGGCAAATGTTACCTGTGCCTTATTTGGGAAGGATTTCCAGGATTTCTGGTGTTCTCCATTTATTTGATTTCATTATTTTTTTTTTTTTAAGGGCAGATAAGGATAAATGTAGCTCTGTATAAATTACATCAAAAAAGACTTGGGGTTTGGGGGTTTGGTTTTGTTTGTACTTTTTTGTTTGTTTCTTTCGTTAACAAATTATTTAAATTACAGTAATTTACTTACATGCATAGTGTGTAGAGACTTAAATATATCAATATGGCATTGCATTTATAAAGTATTGCATTTTTATCTTCTCTGTTTCTTAGGGCATCCTCTCTATCTTTTCTTATTTGCCAAAAATAAGACTAACTTAACTGATACAGAATGGGAAAAAGACAAGAGGTATTTCACAATACAATGGTTGGTAAGGAAAAAAAAAGAAAACTAAAAGAAGAAAAACTATTATTCTTCACTTACTGAAGTCCTTGCTTCAGTGTGGCCAATATTCCAGTAATATTTTAAATTTTTTATTATTTTATTCCAGTTTCAAGCTATTTATTTTCTTTCCATCACAAAGATTTCCTACAGAATTACAGATGAATTTGGAGCTTATTCTTTAAAAAGTACGGTAGGGTTGTTTGGGGTAATTTTTGATTTTGCTTGCCTTTTTTTTTTTTGTTCTCTTTGAGAAAAATATATCCAAAGTTCAGCTTAACCTAGCTGATGAAAGTCTGAAATTAATCAAAGGTGATACGTGTGCAGATTCAAGGCTAAAAATCTAAGACTGTTTTGAATTCTGAATAAGTCTTATTTAACTAAAGTAGGAACAAAAGCAGTCACCTTATGAATTATTACTGACAGAGAAAAGTAATTGGAAAATCAATCCAGTTTTCCTGATTGAAGCATTTTATTTTCCTTTAGCTCTACCAGACCATCTCAAAAAGTGCTTCTGTCTCTCATGCAGACAGCGGTGTCTAAATTCGGAATGCCTTAATTAGACCTTCAAGTTCTCCTTAGAATTTATGGTCACCTAACCAAAACAAAAATTCTTGGTTCATTTGCCTAAATGTGTATATCTGATGCTATGACAGATATCTCAGACGAGCTGTATTATCCATGCAGTGCTGGCAGATCTGGAGGTGTAAGACTGATGAAGAATTCATACCTCTACAGTGGGCACCAGGACACCCTGCTGTACATCAGCTGGCCAAATTATCTATGCTTGTCTCACTCACATCCAGCAGTGTCTGGGGAGCTTTTAGGCTAGCTGAAGATAGTCATAATCTTTATTTCAGGGTGATTTGATCATCTTTCTGATGAGTTTTTAGAAGTTTGATTTTGCTTTTTCTGGAAAGATAGATGGAATCTACTCCTCATAGCTGCACAAGATTTAAAGTATCTGAGGTTCATGGATTTTGGGCCTAACAAGTCCTAATATTAACAGATCCATACTATTTAGTCCTTGACACCAATAAAGTATAAATAGGGTAGGGTAGTCTCTTCCGTTTTAAAACTTGTGTGGACTATTTGAGAATCAAGAAAAATTTTAGAAATCCTTTAAACATTGTTTTCACTTAGCTGAAAAGCATTGTTTATATTCAGGGTGGAAGTAACATTAAAATGAAATAAATATAAATCAAGAAAATACAAAAGACCACCCCTGACTTTTAAGGAATCTGTAAGGTAATCTACAAAGAATAGCCATACAAAATTAAAAATGCTTTAGATACATCTGATTTAAGTGTTTAACTTTGGGTTCCACTTGAGAACTTAATCACTCTTGATCTTAATAAAGGCAATAAGTAGAAGCATTCTTTATTCAAACATTTAACCTTCCTCTGACTGCCATCACTGTCCCTGCTCTGTGACCTCATAAACTCCTGATAAGCCTTGACCAAACTGGCTGAGTAGTAAAGCATCTCTTGACTCCACCAGTTAGGCCACAAAGAGCTCCCTTGATTGCACCAGGAGCTCTTACATGGTATGGATGGGAAAAAAACCAGAAATATCAGCTGCGTGACCAAGATGGGAAGGGAAGGATAGGCAAATCCTTTGAAGCCTTGGCAAAACACACATCCCAATCACAGGCCAGGTGCAGAGGTAGCACTGTGAATTGTAGCCCCAGTGAAATGGTACCACTGTAACCACACTTTAGGGAAAAAGCCTAATGGTTAGCAACTTGGATTACAGCCAGGAGAGACACTTAGTGATAACTGAAGTCAATCATCATGCAACCCTATAAACAGTGATCCTAAGTGAGGGCCTCTGAGCTCTCATGACTGCAGCAGGCTATGCCAGCACCTCCCTCTGAATTTTAAATCTCTCAGAGCTGGCAAACCTTAAAGTATGCCATAGTCAAAGGGTCATTGCTGATGACGAAGCCTAGGCTGGTATCCCACCCCCATAGATGCATCTCCATACTTCTTGATATGCTCATGGGAAACAAAGAAGGATTTATTGTGAGTATGTCACTGAACTTGAGAGGAATTTTTGATAGGTACCTTTGCAAATGGAGAAATAAGTGTACATATAATTTTACCTGGGCAAATTGATTATGATATCAATACCACTATTTCAAATCTACAGCTAAGTAGTTTTTGCTACTGTAGTAAACCCTATCAAAATGCTTTGTAAGTGTTAAAGTACTCAATGATTAAGTGTTGCTAAACCCTTTTGCACCCTTATCTTTGCATCCATATCCTTTGCACCTTTACTCTCTTTTGTGTTCTCATTTTTTGTGTAAATCATTCCAAGTATCTTCTAAATTGATCTTCCTTTATATGTTTTAATGTGTGTAATAAGTAGAGTGAACCTTGCAATCAAACTCTGTAAAGATGCATTTGCACAAATTCATAGTAAACCTCCTTTTGCTATTTTTATGGTATTTCTTTAAGCAGACAAGCCACTCATTTTTGACACAAATGTGCTTCATTTTCTGAAGATATCAGATCAAGCCAGTCAAGACACAGGCTCTATAATATGAACACACTGAGGTCTAGATTATAGGACTTCAAAGGCATTACTTCTTTTAGTTGTCTTTTCAGTGAACTTTATTAAATCACATAGTTTTCTCCACTACATGTAAAATACTGACATGGAAGTTCTTAAGGTTGGTCCCACAGTACAAGTTGGATTAACCCTTCAAAACATACACATATTTACAGATTATTAGTGCTTTACCAGTAAATGCTTACATTTGGTCTCTTCAGCAGGACCTTCAAAGCACATCTATGAAGCAGGTCTAATGCAGATGCAAGCAATAACAACGTTCATTTCAGCCTTTCAATTTTCATTACTATCCAGATATTATTTTGATATGTGACATATTCTAACATTGTTCTGAAAAATCAGTACTTCAGTCATACGTCAAAGAATGAGTGCACAGAACATGCATTTGAGCAAATTAAAAATAGATCTATTGATGCTGACAAGTAACAGTTGAACTAAGTGTGTTACCTTTAACACTTAAAACCTTTAAATATTATGGGGTTTTGATTAGTTGGGGTTTCCCCCCCCTTCTGTTTATGCAAATGTTCAGACCATAACATAAATGTACCCATGGGCTACACTTTTATAAAAATATTAATAAAATTCTTTTGGACCAAATCTTGGGACTATTATATGGTAAGAAGAAAATTTAGGCTTGTACTATTATAGACAAACTCCAAACCAATTTTTTTTTTTTTTCCACAGGCAAATATTTTTGTAAATAATTTTCAAGTACTAGTGTTGCAAGATAATTTGAAGTAACTCTGTACTTTCTATGAAACATCATTTTGTGGACACACTTCACTCTAGTGAAAAAAGACTGGGAAGAGGTATGATAGTTAGAGACTGCCTGTGTCGTGACACAGTGCATTGTAGATTTTTCTGCTGAAGAACAAAGAGAGAACTCCAGGGGAATCATACTAAAAATGTGTGTTTGATTTTTTTAAAATAGTTATTTATTTTGTTATCATGGATTCCCTATAGTTATTAACAACCTTTCAGATTTTGACATCTATCATTTTGCAGTTCTGTGAATGAGAACTGGCCCTTAGGCCAAAAATCCAATGTGGTGGTTTAGGACTTTTGTTTTTCTGATATTTAAATGCAAAGCATAATTACAATTTTTCTAGGCTGCCTCAGTATTTTCTGTCAGTCAGAATTACTTACATTGTTGTTTTATCTGAAAGCAGACCCCTGGCCTGTCATGGCAGAGAAAATTAGAGGGAGAATCTCTTCACCACTGAGTCAATGTGAAGGCACAGTTGGAAACAAACTTAAATTTTAAATCATCAGTGCTAGCCCGCCTTTCTTATTTAAAGGCATGAACAATATAGGACAATATTGTGGAGTACTAAGAAAATCATGTTGTTATTTATTGTTAGACTTATTCTTTTTGAAATTATTAGCTTCTGTCAAAAATATGCAAAGGAATGTTTCATTCAGATTCGTATTTGTAACAGACTGAATCAGTCATGAAAAAATAGAATAAAGAGTTCTGTATTTGTAGAGGAATAGAATATATACTATGCTATAACAGACAGGTAATGCCCACATCTCTGTTCTATTCTCTTTCTTTTTCTTTGAATTTATATATCAACAATTTGTTTAAATCAAGGGAAAATTATCTTTACTTGTTTACCCTAAGTGAACAGAAGAGATGGGTTTTCTTTTATTCTTTCTACTACATTGCATGTGTCATTGTTCATTTTTTATTCTAATATTTAATTACTCAGTCTAAAACTCTAGTTTAAAATGCTTCTCATGTTCTTAAATACAGAAGCTCTGAGAAATTCCATACCATTGCCAGGAATTCCAAATTAAACTGTATAAGATACATTAGAGAGAGCTGTTGTAGTTCTTAACAAACTGGAATTCTGATAATGCCATACATCTTACAGGTAATGCAATGGTAATGACTGTAATACATAGCATTTCACTTCCACTATCCATCCTACTTAATAGTCTATAACAAACACTTTGCATATTCCCTGTGTAAATGATGACTTTAAACATCAGGACAGATATACCCTGCTTTATGTTAGCTGTTTTGAAGGTTGGGGTGGCACTGCTTTCCAGAGCTACACCTGCATTTAGGAGTCTGTAATAAAATCCAATACCACCTTCAGGTCTCTTCACACTCTATCCACTTCCTGATGTGGAGGGCAACTCCTCCTCCCCTCCTTCTTCCCCTCTCCCTTCTAAAAAGTTTGTAGCCACTGATAGCCACACTCTGGTTTATGCAATTCATCCCACCAAGTTTCAGTAATGGCATCTAGGTCTTAAGTTCCAACCAAAGGATTCAGTGGCATACACAAGTTTTTGTATACTAAGTGTAATTTTTGTTTTGGTAAGGTACATCATCTGGTTTCTACAGGACCCCTGCTTTCCCTTGGCCACTGAAGCAAAAGGCCTCTGTTGTCTAACATATCTAAGGATCTTCTGCAGAAATCTCTAAAACCTTCATGTATGTCAAGTGATACTAGACACAGATATTCTGGCAGCTGAGCCCCATGCTGCAGGATAGCTGTAGAACCAGGGCAGATGGGAAAAGTTTGCAGCAAGTTATCAATCCTGTCTTTATTCTGTATCTCAGGCATTAACTGTAACTCCACTAGCTGTTGAAGGATGATTGGTATTTAACTGAAAATACATACTGAATTTACTTACTACTGAAATTAGTGTAGATTAATCCCAGGTTGATGTGGAGAGGTATGTGGGATGTGGAGAGTGACTTTTTTGTGTTGATTTTTTTTTGGTTTTTGTTTGGACTCATTTTCTAATAGCAAACTGTTTTATTTGTATCTCCAGCCATTGGACTTCAGAGCAACACAAAAATGATACCTAATAAGTATAAAAAATTTTGCTGGATTATATTATTTCTTTTCCCTGATTTTGGAACTAGAGTTCTATACACACAGGTTGTGTGAAAATGCATTCCTCAAAACTTAAAAGCGAGAAAAACTGTAAAATCAAATGGATTGTGAGAGAATTATTGAACTGATGGCAATACCAACAGTAAGAACAAAATGCTACTTTGGGCTCTCTTCAAGATAATAATAGAAAAAAAAACCTAACAGATAATGTAAATGCGTTCAATGGAGCAAATCCCATATCCAGATTTGACCTCTTTGAAAAGAGTAATGGGTACAAAAAAGTATAAAACACTTTCCCAAGAACTCAGCAATCCAACAAATGACTATTATATTCTTTCTGAAGAGTAAAAAAGGACTCTTTTTGGCCTCTGCTAAGGAAAAATTACGAATTGAACAAAAGATAAAGAAGAAAAAATAAAGAAAAAAGTCAGTTTTCCTGCAGTATACAACCAACCTATAATTTTAAGAAAACAGCAATAATATTGGCAAATGTATAACAGCCATGTAAGTTACATACATGAAATACTTCCCATTAACAAGTGAGAAGATAAAATACTACTAATAATTTACTACTATTATTTGTTAATATGTCATGCAGCAATCTGTAATTTAAGGATTTAAGAAACTGCTTGATAGACTGTTAAATGGGCAAATACCTTCATAAAGAAAACATGAGGCAAAACTGACTGCAGATATTTCTCCAGAGGATTGATTTTGTGTATGTTTATACAGAGCATTTTTATCTTAGATGCATGAACAAAATTTTATTTTTATATATCTATATATTCATAATATATTTTAGCATCCATATAGTACAAACACCATATAGTTACATATTTTAAATATTTATAATATTTATAACAGAAAAATAGTCATTGCAATTGTTACAGTTATTCCTTAGTTTCCTTGTTATTCAAAAAATTAGAGATTATGCTTTTATAATGACTCAAAAGGCCTTTGCTAAAGCCCAACACTGATGACATTCAATTCTACTCCTACAAGCATGCACTACTCTCTGTTTATGCCAAATATAATCTTTTAATTAATAGAATTTGTGTCTTTATTTTACACAGGACCTTCACATATACAGTGGTGAACAGGCATTTGGCTCACTACAAAACAACCAGCAAAAAGAAAGGATATCCATGCCACCCAAAGTTCTGTGGGCCAGCTCATCTCTTACCTTTTGACTCAAACAAGCACTTTTATTTCTGACCAAAAAAAAAAAAAAAAAAAAAATTCATCTTTTCTAAATAACACACCATTATTTGTAAAGGAGAGGTTTCTTTTCTTCCCCCTGTAACTGTTACTGCATTTTCTGCATTTTTTCAGCATACTATGAATGCTTTAATTAGCTTCAAACTCATCTTCATGAGGTTTTTTTGCTTGTTTTCTTGGGGTTTTTTTCCTTAATAAACTATTTAATAGCAAGTTGTTTTGTGTTACATAATTGCACACTAGGAAAATATATGATGTGATATCATATCTATTATTCTTTGCATGCTTGAATATATGGCACACAGTTCCAAAGGCCTAACAGATCTCAGAGGTGATCTTCTGGGAATAGAAAGCTAAGAAGCATTAAGCACAACAAATAAATAGTGCATAGGTCTTCTCCACTTGATAAACAATAATAGCTATGATATTGACATATATTGCACATAATTATTACACTCTCTTTGTTAATTAGACAGATAAACACTTTAATTAAGTAGTGATAATAAACATCTGACTTGTTAGTTTTTATTTCCACACCATGAAAAAATTTAGATGGCTAGAGATGTATTTTAAAATATGTATTCAAATACATGCATTCAAATAAAACCTTTAAATCTTTTCCTCTCCCTTATTTATTTTTTTTAATTTGTCTTTTTTGATTGCTTGATTTTACACTGTGCACCAAACTATCCCCGACAGACTCTCCAATTAGTCTCCCTGATGGAGATTACAGGACATTCCATGAGAAGGACCATTTAGGGTTTTAGGTTAGACTTCAGTTAGTTTAAAGATGAAAACTGAAAAATTCTTTGTATGTAAGTAATTTATAAAAAATATGATGAGGTTAACTGCATAGAATCAAACACTAACTAGAGCAATAATATTGTTATCATAATAAACTTGAATGTTACTGTTGATCTATTAATTATAAATGAAATAATTAAAATCTGTCATTTTGCATTTCATATACTGAGCATTAAGCAAGGATTCACAATATATTCAAATCAATATGCTTTTATTTAGTATTGGTTTCATTTCTGCAGATCAGAAAAGACAGCAAAATTTATTCATTGTTAACAAATTCTTAAGACAGAGAAGGCAACAAATTGGTATGTAGAAATCAAATCAGAAGAAAAAAAAAATCAAAAGAAAGTTAGAACATTCCAAACTTGTTAAAAAAAGTATTGCTTGTTTTTGATATTATGACCATGTTGAGTAAAAAGTCTCAGAAAAAGCTACTTTGGCTCCTGTGACACACTGTGATTAACTTTTAAACATTTTACATAGTGTAGTGAAAGAAGACAGCCTATTGTATTCACAGATCAAGGTAAGTTCTCAGGGCAAATGCACTTTCTCTCTGCTTTGTGTTTTTTTAAATGCAAAATTCCCACAATATTTCCAAGACTAGCTGACAGTGCCTGAGATTCATTTCAGTTATATTTACTTCAGCAGAATTCACTATGAAAATAACACACTTGAAGGTGTCTTGCAGAAACATGAAATTTCATCTAAATGCCTAATTTGTAGAAGTTAAGGAAATGGGTGTTTTTCAAGGATATTCTTTTTTTTCCTTTACTTAAAATTAGGAAGTTTTATTTTACATATTTTCTGCTTTTTATTTAAACAATTGTAATAGTTGCCAAATTGCTTATTCCTGCTCTGCAAACACAAGCACATTGCCCAAATTATTGTTGGGGGAAAAAAAAGTGAAAACACCAAGTGTTAATTCTACACCAGGTGCTAGAGTGAATTTTCAGCAATATTTTCAGTTTTCTTATCAAAACTGTGGTTAGGTCTATGACTATGTAACTGTGCCCAGCAATTAATTTCATAATTATTATACCAGGCAAGGACTCAACACAGTGACATTAGGCAAAAAAGGCTGTTTTCAACTATTATTGAAAGCAAGATTCAAAGTATGGAGTCTGTTTTCATGCATTTGTGGCATTCTATCAGAGATGCTAGGATACATTTTTCTTAGGAACAACATATAAACATAAAGGGAAGAGAAAAAAACACATCTAGAAAAAAATCATTATGTATTTTTTTGGAGTCCTAACAGGTCTACAAAGCTATTAAATCTCATCTTGGTAGAGAGAAATATGAAAATAAGCCCATGACTGCAGACTTATATTTTATCACTGGTTTCTTCAGGAAGTGGCATGTTTATATAAAAAAAATACATATATACATATAAATAAACTGAGGCAGTACTGCACTGGATCATGATTTAGGATATAAGCACAACTTCAGCAACATTATGAAAAGATAGAAAGTGGAAGGCATGATAGATGAGTCACTAGATGGTTTCTCAAAATTACATCTCTAGAGATTTTGCTACTTAGATTACTGTCAGCATGAGACCAAAATGCATCTGTTTATTACAGACTTAAGACAGTACTTATACACTTAGTGTGAGAATTTCTGTTCAGTCCTTCTCATACAACCTGGCTGCAGGCCTGTAATAAGTCTGTCAAGCCTGACAGTTTGTTGGTTTCCTCAAGGTTTGCAGGCTTCAAAGAAACAGGATGCCTTTCATGTTTTTAGATTGCGTGTAATCCACTTTCTTCTGTGCTTCCCAGGAATTCTCTGCAGTGTCAGGCTTGATTCTTTCTCATAGATTACCGCAATTAGAATGTAGTATTTCCATCCCCAGAATCTGTAGCCAAGTGGAAATATAGAGTCTCAGCAAATTTTCTTAATCTTCCTTAAAAATTAAACAAACAATTCCTTTATTCATTGGAATTTAAACATCTTGAGATAAGAAAGAAGATACGACCTGTTGCTGAATTTGTAAGGATTTATAGAGTAGCAAGGGCCCAGTTGTTGAACTTGAAAAAGAATCAATTAGGCTGGAAAAAATCTTTGAGATCATCAAGTCCAACCTATGAACAAACACCACCTTGTCAGCTGGACTCAGTCCTTCCTTAAACACTTCCAGGGAAGGTGACTCCACCACTTCCCTGGGCAGCCCATTCCAGTATCTGATTACCTTTTCTGAGAAGAAATTCTTCCTTATGTCCAACCTAAACCTCTCCTGGCACAGATTAAGACTATGTCCTCTTCTCCTCTTGCTGGTTACCTGAGGGAAGAGGTCAAACCCCACCTGGCAACAACCTCCTTTCAGGCAGTTGTAGAAAGCAGTAACGTTCCCCCCGAGCCTCCTTTTCTCCAGGCTTAACAAGTCCAGCTCCTTTGGCTGCTCCTCACAGGCCATGTGCTCTGGACTCATTGCACTTCTCTAGACATGCTCCAGCACCTCAGTGTCCTTGCTGAATTGAGTGGCCCAGGACTAGACACAGTGTTTGAGGTGTGACCAGCCGAGTACAAGGGAAAATTCACTTCCCCAGGCCTGGTAGCTACACAGTTTCTGATACAAGCCAGAATGTGGTTACAACAAACCTCAAAAAGAATGTTAGTCAAAAAAAGGCCAAAATCCTCTTGCAAGCTGAAGTTACAACAGTCAATTGTTTCATTCTATTCAGCCTCATGCAGGCCCTGTGTTTGAGGAAAGATACAGCCTTATCTCAGATGGCTCAGAGGAGAATGCAGAGCATGATCAGCAGGACAAAAAAGTATTAGGTAACATGAACCCTATGAGGCAAAGATGAGTTTTTGTAGTTAATTTTAGAGCAGTGGTTTAAACATATAAACCCCAGATGCATGAGAGTGGCTTTTTTTTTATCAGCACCTAAAAAAAGAATGTAAAAGACATTAAGGAGCAAGTCTAGTGTTGATAGGCTTATCCTGGCTGCACAAAGACCCTAATTTTCATTGGAAACAACTAGTATGACAATTGAAAATATTTGAAAGTTTTTCAGTTAGGGCCACTAAGTTGGACATTAAGTTTTCTTGTCCACAAAACTCTTGCGGTAGGAGTCTACTCATTCAATTGTCATAGTGATACCAGGAACAGGAAATCTGAAGCCTATGCCTTTAATCAACTTTGATCTTACCCCTTCTGGTTTTCAGAAAAATGTAGCATGTTTCTGAAAAAAAACAGTCACCTTCGAAAGAGAACTTATATTTCAGAAAACACCTGCAAGCGGGCTCATTCATTAATGTTCCTCCATTAGTCAGCCACTTCAAGAGGAATCAGCAGGTTGCCAGAAATATTGATTTATTGCAGTTGTAGGACTCCCAAATGAGTTGCTTGAACCTTTAAAACTGCACTAGTAAGACTAAAAGTTTACCTCACATTCATCAAAGTTCCTGAAGCCACAGGTTTGTATGGGAATATTTCTCATTCAAATTGTGTTACAGATAATCAAGCATATTATTTCTTAATGCACCACCTCTGCTTCTACTGCATGTAGAGAAGCTCAGTTACAGACAATTTTTAGTCATGTTTACAAAGCTTACTGTCCCTCAGAGTAAGTATGGAGAGTAGATTTGTCTTGTATCTTCATTTGTTCTGATTTCTCTGAGGATCTGACATGGATTGATTTACAATTTTTCTTTTGGAGGAATTTGATCTGTTCTCAAGTGACAAGACATGCAGTTCATCAAAAGAGCTCGGGTACCCTAAAGTTTGGATTCTAGCACTTCTTTCAAGACTCTCTACTTCTGCCCTCAACTGTAAAGAGAGAGATGAATAAAGAGCCTGATAGCAACCAGTCAATTATATTTACTTTAAAAATCGAGAAAATACATATACAATTTCACAATTAACACCAAACTAAGTCTATTTGTTGCACTTATTTTGGTTTATGAATATGGTTCTGCGCTAGCACCATTCCTTACACAATGTGTTATTTAAACATTACTTTCTACATAACAGTGATTTTTCATCTTCAACATTGCAAAATGCAGCATTTAATCGTCATGTGCTATAGGCATGGTAAATGTGGAGATATTACAAGGAGTAGTATTGCTGCTTCAGTGAGAGAATACTCAAAGTAGTTATCTATTTATTGTGTAAACTGAGATCATTATATAACAGAACTGCTGCAGCAAAACCTCCATAGGCTAGAGAAATCAACTAGATAATAAAAATATTCTAATGCTACATTCGATCACTGCAGATGCAAATATCTACACCATCATCTAATAAAGTATGACTTAATGCTATTCTGTATTATTTGAATTTAATTTCTTTGATGATTCTATTTAAGGCAAAATTTAAGATTTGTATGAAACAATTTAATATCTGCTGGGGAATTTCTTTCTGTCAAATAATTTACCAAAATGCTGGAGTTCACAACCAACTGCACTCTAGAGGAGAATAGAAAACAGAAATACTTTCTGATGGGTATCATAAAATACATTATCATTATAAGTGTACACACTGTGATAAAAAAAATAATTTCTTACAATATTCCCAAAATACAGATTTGTGTCAGAGTAGGGTATACACTACTTTAAATTCTGTGAGCCTTTGTGTACTTCAGAGACTCTAAGGGTTTGATCACACTATTTAGCTTGAGAAGAACTGTGCTATTTTGAATGAAAAAGCACCAGCACTTGAATACCTAGAAGTCTTTGGCAGTACTCCCCCAGCTAGCACTCTTCAGAATCAATATTTACACTATACTTGAATTACTATAACCATTGGCTTTAACTATTAGTTTACCCATTTGGTACTACCTTCTGACAGGAATCAGTGAAATATATTATTTACAAGAATTTACCTGGAAGAAATGAGCTTTTATATAAGTAGAGGAACACTTGAAAATTCATCTACTCTTATCTTGATAAAACATTGTAACATTTGTAATATCATGACAGATTTTCTTCATGTAGGATGGAAATCTTATGGTCTTTCCCATATTTGTTGGTCCTTTTTTCCTCCACCTCCATCTCCCAACATAAATGGATGCATTCAAATACTACAGAAAAAATGGATCTGCTTTGTTGGATTTTAGGCTAATTTTTTTTTTTTTCATAAATTTTAAATTATTTTTATCAAACAATAACATTTACACAGAGTCTGGTTTTTGGCTGAATGTGAATCAAATGTCATTCTTTTTGATGTTTAATCTTTGCTAGCATGCAGCCCAAACGAGGAGGTGGGACAGTTTTTCTTATGGCATATAAAAGAATTGGTTCTTTCTTTTATCTATATTATCTCAGTAGTTCCTATTAAAGCTCTGTGAGATCCAACGTGACCTCTCCACTTACATCCTCCCTCCATGTTTTGGCCCTTGCTCCTGCCTGTGACTCCATTCCTTCCCACTTCAGCACTGTGACTTCTTGAGCCCTGCTGTCCTTTCTCCTGTTTCTTCTCCTAACAATATAATCATGTGTAATATCCAGCAGCTTCTGAAAGCCAACCCTTCCATTCCCCTTTTCTTTTCTGTATCACTTCTTCCCTTCATCGGTGAACTCCTTGAACTCATAGATTATAGCAACTGCCTCAAGTTCCTTTCCTCTCAATCCAACACAGAACCTCTCTAATTTGACTTATTGTGCACCAAGGATATGCTAACATCAAGGCCTACAATGACCTCTCCATGTCAGGTCTCAGGGCCTTTGCTCCATACTTGAACTCTGCTGTTTTTATCATGACTGATCATACATTCCTTTTCAAAATCATGCCTTGCCTTTGCAACTCTGTCCTCTCCTCATCATTTAACTACTCTGACTTGAACATGTAACAAATGGACCACAAGTGGGAAAGAAGACACTGTATTAGACTTTTAAAGCTCCGTTAAATAAAAATATAGCTCTTTTCTGAAAAAGACCCTTTTATATTGCAATGTGAATTTCTTAATGTAAGCAACAAATGCCTGATTATCTGTGGCTTCTATATTTCTAACATCTTCAGCAATTTTGTATTCCACTTCTCTTTTCGTATTTGAGTTGTGGAAGAATAGGAAAGGCAGGCAGAAGTATACTAACCCCCTATTCAGGTGTTTTGGGGATTTTGTTATACATAAAAATAGCCCTAAATTATCATCTCATGACACAAAAGTGTTTCATTATCAAAACCTTTCTATCAGGTTTATGAAGAAAACAGAATTTTAGGTGCAGCTGGGAAAAAAAAAAAAAAAAGAACAACTTACTTGCAGCTAAGTGAATGTATATATTTTAAACTTCAGTTCCCTAAACCATAATAAGTTCATAATTCAAACCTGGATGATTAGTGAGGTCCTATAAAGTCAGTGTTTTAATTTACTAATGATAGTTGATTCCCAGTTTTGATCTCTCCAACTATCCCCACATACATCTGTAAGTATTCTAGGATGCTGTCAAGACAGTTGAAGTTTTTCTGAACTTAAAAGTATTGCTAAGAGAATGTCAACATGAAATACATTACACATAGAAGTTCTGTGAAGTCCAAAATAGTGTGGAACTGAGTTTCAAATACTTTTTCCAACATTATTTCCATATTTCTTTGGTATTTTGAACATCATCATGCTGCAGTTAGAAAGGTAATATGACACTTTAAAAAGAAGGAAACTTTATTCCAATTATTTAACCTGTAATCCAGGAAACACATTTAGGTCTCTAGGTGAAGAAATAAATCTGTGTTTAACTTTTTTACCCTGGAAGATTTACTTTTGCTACTGAACAAAAATTATTATATTCTAATTATTATATAGGCCTATTTAATAACTTCTGTAGAAGTTCAGAAGAGGAACAAATTCAGCTGCCAGAAAAAGCAAAGCGTAACACAGAACAATGTTTTAAAGATTTGCAACATTTACCATCATAAGCAACATTTCCACTTACAAAAATCACAAAGTGGCTTTATAGTCTATAAGATATATAACATAAATATTGTTTGAACTCTGATCTGGTGTGGTATGATTATACAACATGACAGAAAAAAAAATAGAGAAGGAAGGGAGAATGGCACAAGCAGCAGGGTGACAAATAAAGTACAGTGTCTGGTAAGATTACTTTGCACAGCAAAACCAAGTCTGATCTTCAGTTTAAAGTGTTCAGTAAGTATCACACACTGTGGAAATATTGTGAATACACTAATGCTTCCCTAGATCTTTCTCTGTCACTAATTGCCATAAATATGTAGGCACAGGAATAGGAAATCTTAACATAAAGACACATCCTTCTTAAGTCCTATTTGTACCTCTCTCATCACTAGTTTTGCAAATAGAAGGAAATACCCTCATTCTTGACAACTGTGCCAGCCTCTTTTCCACTCCTCTTATGTTTCTGTCCATAGCATTCATTAAATTGTATTCTCATTTACTCCCAAGAACTGACCTACCTATCAAGCTGGCTGCACACAAGAATAAAAAAAAACCCAACCTATTTACTGGGAAAAGAAATGTCAGATGCAAAAAACCCCCAAAAAACAAAATCTAACAAAACAAACCAAATAAACACAAAAAAACCCTCCCCACTGCGATGCCGAGTCTCAAGGATAGCTCAGTGGGAAGGCACAGCATCACAAGAGTGATGTCCCTTGGCAGGGCTCTATCACATTTGCTCAATGGCTGGCTCCTTACTCTAGGAAGCTCACCTCAGGCTTACGAGGAAAGCAGCATCAGCTTAGAAGCAGGAGAAGACACTCCATGTGAGTTCCACAAACTGAGGCTCACTAACATTGAAAATCCACTGGCGGAGTGACCCAGACCTGAGGGTTACCAGGGATTTTATACTGGGCACGGAAACGCGGGGAAAGAGGTTTACAATCAATGGGATTAAGGGTACTGGGCGGAGTCCAGGGAAAAGGAACCAATGGGGATTACACAGAGCCAGGATTTAGGGAAGGGACCAATGGGACATCAAGTAACAAAGAAACTTCTAGAACATGTACATATTAACGAGGGGGGGAAAATATGTAATAAATAGCGTCATACATAAAACTAGGAGGGGGAGATGGTAACCAGTTGCAGAGAAACATGTAAATTACAGAACGGGGGATTGTGGACTCTCACTGTAACTTTGAAGTAGGATGCTAAACATGGGATTCTGACCACCACATCTTTTTATTGGTGTTTTCTGGAGTGGTCAGGGTGGTTGGAGCTCCTTGTACTGTCGCACCCTGCTCCACAAAAGAAAAAAAACACCCAATTTCCTTCCTTTCCCCTCCCTATGCCCCCACCATCATAAAAGAAGACCTATCTCCAGTGATGGGTAGTCTACTAACTCAGGCGGTATATCATAACTATAAAGCAGTAACATCACCAAAAAGAGCCAGCTAAAACCAGTTCTGGTTTTATGTGCTGGTTCAAAGAGGTCAGCACAGCAAAAGATAAAGAAATAGTAAACACTGATTCTCTTAAATTAATGTGACTTTCATAACAAGGTTAAAAATAGAGACATCACAACTATCAAGCTGATGCCTGAACAATGTTTTAACTTCACAGTGGTGAAATATAGTAACACAGAAGAAACAGAAAGCAAAAATAAAAAAAAAAAAAAAAAAAAAAAAAAGTGGGCTCTATTTCAGCTTTTCAAAAGGGTTATATAGCACATTTTACGTAATTTTGTTCCTTTCATGACTCTTCACTAGTTTGTATGAGTAGATTTTATTCATCTTTTCCTCAGACAATATATTTTTGAAATTCTGATTTATTTTGATACTAATAAACTAAATGGTGTTAGGGATATTCCTGTGATTCAGATGTTAAATTATAAGGCTTAACCATAGCTGAACAGTTAATGTATTCTCCTTTGGAACAGAATAGCTGTGGTCAGGATTTTTGCTTCTGGTCTCTGCTAACAGCTCCATTGTACCTGGGAATGGCTGAAGACAGTAAATTGCACAGGACTAAAATCGTCCCAGGAACCATACTAACAATTTAACTGCAGAGACAGTTATATCCTACTGCTTCATAGCACTTGCTAGTATAGCTGAAAAACACACACTATCATCTTGACTCCATTAACCCGATGAACAGAGAAATGCATTTAAGTGTTGGTCAGTGAGCCTGGAGGATGCATTGATTTGATGAATGGCTGAAGCTTCGCAGCTCTACTGATAGATTCTGAAATGTTTGTGGAGAATTTTTGTCAGGTGTCAACCACTGTTCTTTTGCTTGTTACCTCTTGTGGTGGCTGCAACCATTCTGGAACCTGGCAGACATATCCCTAGCTTGATGTGACTCTTCATTTGCAGATACATTTATTTCCCTTTCATATATCTTATAGTCAAATTTAAGATATCTTTCTGGACATTAAATTTTGATTCTCTTGTCAGTTAGTAGTAGAAATAAGATCAGGGAAAAAACCCTCATAGTTAAACAACAATAAATAAATATGATGCAAGAGTCATCTATTATGATTTTATATCAATTTAAATTCCAGCTTTAACATGAAAAACTCAATAAAGTTAATTAATTTAGAATCATTAGTATTAATTCAAATGTTTTATGTTTAGAAGGTCAGTTAATTCTCTTTTTAAACTCTGATTGCACAAGTAAAAAATTCCAATCGGATCCTCATATCAAAAATCATTTAAGAGTGTGAATATTTATTAAAAAAGTGTTTGGAAGTAAAATTACCAAGAGAACCGTAGACAAATGTATTCTTTTTTCAGGAATATATCTAAGATATCTGTTAGTTGTAAATTCATAAGACAATAAACTAAAAATGAAGTAAAAGTGAAAGTTTAAAAAAGGAAGGTATTTTTCTACCATAACAACAAAAAAAAAATATATACCACATAGAATAATTAGTTTTGATTAGCTTCAATTAATTGTTAGCTTAGTAAATGAATTTCCTAATGTTTGCATTTCAGATAATATCAAATATACCTGAGTTATAGAACTGAATGTGTCACCTTGACGTCAGTGTTCTCTCAAATTACATGCATGCAATTGGGAATATGATTAAATGGAGAAATAGTTTATACATGTGAGTCTATAAACATTTAATTTAGGACTATTTGGAGCATTTTACCAGAACTAATAAATTCTGTATCACAGTGATTATACTGAGTTTAAATGCAAACAATTCCATAAGTGATGTATTTGGGAGACTTATTAACTGATGAGGATGTTTTAATAGGCTACTTCAGGGATGACACTTTGATCCAATGTACTGTAAAGTACTTCCAGAAATTTGGAGTGAAAGTCATCTAAGACAGAGTCACAATCCAGCCCTTTAATTTCACTTGATATGATGCAGAAAAAAGCAAT
>JACBWW010000118.1:31440-97677 GCA_020086605.1 Lanius collurio
CCTCTCCTCTCCTCTCCTCTCCTCTCCTCTCATCTTGCAGTGTACATGGCAAATTTGATTTTTTATTTATTTTATGAAATTAGAGGTTTTGTTAAAAAATATATCAAAAAATCAATACATGACATTATGGTTTGTGATCAAGATGTACAGATCAAAAAGTTATCATCTATTGACACCAAAAGGAAGGACATTTTGGTTTGCTTTTTCATCCAGAAAGGCTGCAAGTAAAGTGGGTAAGAAAGAGAAAAAGATTATCCCTTAGTAGATATTATCATAGATTAATACAGTGCTTTTCTTTGATGGATATCTGTCTTTAAAAAGGGAATATTATATAATTTGTCTATTTCTACCTCAGGATTTGCTGGGGTAATATATAGCTAATAAAATAACTAAAGAAAAATTCAGTTGAAGATAAGAGATTGTGGTTACCCTGGGGTAAGCCTGGAGATTAGAAGAGAGTTACCAGTGAAGTACTGGTTATTACTCTTATGCAATTACTCTTATGTAAAAGGCTTTTGTTTTGTTTTGATTTGTTTTGTTTTATTTTATTTTGGGGTTTTCGCCTTTTTTTTTGGTGGTGAAATCATTGCTAACAAAATTTGATATTGGCAAAAACTTGTGAAATATTATTACTGCATACATGGACTTTCTCCTTCCCTTCCCTCCCCAAAAATTAATCAGATGATTTTGAGATGCAGCATAATAATGGGAATAATTCAATAGCACAGAATACAAACCCATGCGCTTAGTTTGAATTTTATTTCCTCTACTGTTTCAGGGAAAAACTACTTGCCTCTTGTGGTTTATATCAAATCAGAATCATAATGGTTTATTGATTAGAGACATAACACCAATCCATTAACTACACATTCAGGGTAAATGTAGCCAATAAAAGAGCTGAATCATATACTAGACACTTAACAAATTTAAGTGACTATCTACAAATAGTATCTACCTGGAATGGAGATGCTCTGTAAGGGAAAGCATGCTGGGAGTCACATGGCTGTCCCCAGGTGGGACTGCAGGACCTCTCCCACCACCCAGCCTGAGGAGCAGGGCATGCTGAAAGGGCCATCAGGGACAGGAAAATGGCAGAGTTTAGGAGATCTTAGGAAAGGTTGGGCAGAATGAGTAAGACCTGTTAGTGGTTCTCAGGGTCCTGACACTTCTGCTCCATAACTAATGCCCAAAAGTTCTAAGGACCTTACACACGTGCACACACAGCTACAAGCTCACCCTCCTCCACAGCCTTGGGGTCTCCCCTAGGTGCACACCCTTCCTGCAGGAGACATGCTGCCCCAGCTTTTTGGGCTCCCCTCATGCTCCTGAATTGCTGTTGAAGCACCCACCAGTGAGGAAGCATCCGAGGAGATGTGCTGGATCCCCAGACTGGGGTTGCTGCAGGCTGCCTCTACACTGCCAGCCTGTTGCTGGGTAGCAGCTGTGCTCTTCAACTTAGGCAAGGTGCAGGGTGCCCTAGGGCTTTGCTGGTGGGGACAGAATCTCTCAGATAGCTGCAGCTGATCAGTCCAAACTTCTTCACAGTATGATGACATCCTTATTTAAAATGTCTCCAAGTAATTCCCTCATTGGTGTTTAATTTTGCTAATATCTGTTTAAGACTAATACCATTTTCTTCCTGATTTTGCCAGTTTTTGGTGAACAAGCTGTCCAGAATAGGCAGTTTTGGGTATTCCTTTCACACGTGCTATCTGAATTCGGTTTCTGTCATATCAGTTATTTTTATTCAAAAACACATTACCAAGAGGAGGTACGGCAGATTCCTCCCACAATTTGTATGTAGATATCAAAAACTGTTGAAAGTTGGTTAGAAAAATTGTTTGGATTTCCACTGTATTCATTGTAGAGAAAAGTTTATTACAACAATGAAACATTTATTTTTTTTAGTTAATTTCATTACAATTACTTTATTGACTAAAGAAGGAACAAGACAAATAGACAGTCTAACTTTTAGAAATTTGAAGTGGGAGAAAATGTAAACTGCATCAGGGATGATCAAAACTTCTTTTACCTTCTGAGTGCTCATCAGGAGGAAATAAAAGAGGTATAGAATGACCTGGATGAGAAGGAACTGAATTCTGGCTTACAAATTTTCAATTGCTTTCTTTGACTTAGATACAAGAAAGGTGCCTTCATTCATCTAAGAAATGCCAGCATTCTCCCTGAATGGAGACTGCAATGAGCATGAATCCCATTGCAGTAAGACAGTGACTCAGATAAACACGTTGTTAGTGTCCATCAGATTCAAGTTCTGTGATAGGAACTGGAAAGTATCATTGTGATTGCACAAAGCATTGGAGACAACATGTTTTCCATTAACCCGTGCACAAAACAGCTCATTCAAACAGCAGTGAGTAAAGAAGAATGTTATTAGAACAGTCACAAGAATGGGTATTCTGACTTCCAGGAAGACTTTAATAGGTCATAGTTTACTAAAGTTTAAAGTGGCACTGATAACAGACACACCAGAAAATATTTGTGGTGAAAATCAGATAGCTAATAATCTTCTGAAGAAGAACAGCATAAAAAATGTAATTACTTTAAAAGTAGAACTTTTCCAGCTTGTAAACAGGATCATAAAAAATAAGGCTGTAACTGACAAAAGAAAATTCACCCAGACCATGCCCAGGCAACATGATAGGAATAGCAACACTCATGAGAGATTTTAATTTACTTAAAAAACAAATAAAATTATTAAAACTGTGCGGTTTCCCATTGAAGTCTATTGCACTGTTTAGTGTTCAATTTTTTTTTTTTTTTTCACTAATGTCTAGGGAAAAAGGTCTTGATGGCATTAATTGACGTCTCATTCCTCTTGATAAGGAAAACACTACTATTGATTTTTTTTTTGTGGCAGCCTTCCATAGAACACTTTTCAAGTCCTTTGTCAAGCCTGGTCTTTTCTAAACCATCAGAAACCTAATTCTTTCTGTCTTCCTTACATTTACTTTGTTTTTGTCTAGACTATTTGTTGTTTTTAGATACCGTATAACAGTTTCTTGCTGTAGCTGAGGTCTTGAGTTAGTGACATCCGTTACAATCCAGTATGAAATCATTTAGTACAGACATGGTTTGTCTTCCCTTTTTCATATGTATCTTTTCTTGCATTTTATAAACAGTACCCTATTTGACCTATTTTTATTTATTTTCATTTGAACAATGCATTTATGGGGAAAAAAAAAAGAAAAAGGGAAAAATTCATGTTTCTTCACCTTTATCTCCTGAGCTTCTGTTCATTAATAGAAGTTACAAATCCATATTACCTGACATGGTAATCAGGATTCTTCCCTCAGATGTCTTAATCAATGAAGAGCATGAACACTGGTAACAACATCCTTTGTTTTACTACAGAGGTAAGTTATATCAATAATCTTTAGATTATAATTTCCTCATGAGCCTTTGAAAATTCAGTGGTTATTAGATAATTTTCTAATAGTCACTCTCTAAAGATGTTTCAGATTATGCAAATGCCACATTCGAGAACTGCAGAATTTCTTTAACACTACTCTTTCCTTTTAAATTGAGGAAGATGTAGCTCTAATTTTCAACAAAAGCCATATTCCCAGTGAAAATACTGTGAATCTTTTAAGTCTATCAGTCAAAAGCTACATCACTATGATGATAATTAAGGACAGAGGTTTTCATTCAGATTGCAGCTGTTCAGATTTTCCACTTTAATGTTTCTATGCCATATTGTAATGTTGTTTATCTTAGAGCTCCAAAGAGAGTAAAATAAGTTTTATAGTTTCAAGGACAGAAAACAGAATGTAATGCTTAACAAAACAATTTTCAAGTAATTACCTATTTACTGTGTTTTTTTTTCCCCAAATTTCTCATCTCACTTGTTTTGAGCAGGTTTTTGCAATGTTTTGATGAGACTAAAAATGAACAACAGAGTATAAATATATAAATCCAACATAAAGATAAATATTTCCTGTGCTTTTAACTGAAATGCAATATACTTGGGTTTGGTTTTGTTTTTCACTGTTCATATTTTCACTGTTGTTTAAAGCTAACTGCCTCTTGTTCTACTTGTTACTACTTGTTCTATTAGTTAATTCACTTGAGTGGCATCTTGTCCCATACTAAAATGATACGCTATGCTGGGGGTGCCTTCCTGGTCAATACATACCCATGAGTAAGGGACTAGGAACCAGTGAAGGTTATTGGGACTTTAAGCTTGCTGCTGGTCTAAATTAGGAACTAATTATTATTCTCCTGAAGCAAGGAGAAGTAGGAAAAAAACTGAGAATGAAAATGAAAAAAAAAAAAAACCCAAACCCCAATACAAATTCAAATAAGCCTCCCTTACATTGTTTGAATTGTTTGAATGACTTAGAATTGTATGGTGTCTTGTAGGGCTGCGCTTAAGGCCAGTTTCCACTTGAATGATTCCTGTTAGTCAGAGTAAATATGACCAGATCTATTTTAAAATTTTAATTATAACAAACATATTGGCAGTGCATTTTCATAGTATCTCTTATGTGAAAGCAAGAAGTGCTTCAAAAATACAACACACTATTAACAAGAACTTCAGTTTTCTATAAATATTAAACTATCATAATAAGCCCATGTAAAGGAAATATGCAAAAAGCTTGTGCTAAAGTAATCTTAAACATTCCCATAGGGTTGAATTCCAGGCTGTTATTATAGGAATAAAACCTTTTTTTCCTGTGAGTGGAAAGCAGAAGTCTTTTCCAGCAACATGTCTAAAAATACTTTAGTACAGCTATCTTTATGACTGCTTGTTTATAATCTGGGGTTTTACTCCCAAAGAGAAAATAAAAAACCATTTTATTTGAAAGAAATTAAATTAAAATCATGTTGTCACAAAAAAATTCAGGTTGGATGGGACTTTGAGAGGTCTCCAGTCCAACCACCTGCTCAGAGTAGGGTAAGCTCTGAGGATGCCTGGGTGTTTGTCCAGTTGAATCTTTTAAACTCCAAAGGATGAAGCCTTGAGATAACACAGAAGGGAGGAATTTACATCAGGAAGGCTCTGATTCCAGGCCTAATGGAGGTAAGATCCGGTTAGCCAGATTAACCTTGTTAATGCTTCCAGAGAAGAATTCCCGCTGTGGAAATCAGTGGGAAAGGAAGAAACTGTTCATACACATACCACCCTAAGTTATTTGAATGGCATCTGTGCCCTGTGGATACCTGGAAATAGGACTGTATAAAGGTGATACTGACAGAAGAATGATTCAGGGACCCTCACCACCAAAAAGCCCAGGGTGTAAAGAAGGACCAGTGGGATGCTGCTGGATTCATGGCTGCTGACAATCTTCTGCTTGATCTCACTGTCTGTCTCTCTCCCTCCCCCACTTTTCTATATCTTTCTATCTTACCTTTACTATTAAATAAGACCCATATTAGTGACTTCAGCATATGGTCTCATTTGCACCTTAATTCAGTCAGAGGCATCTCTCACTAATCAGATATTAGCACCTTGATTGACTTAATGACCCCTATTTCCAGTCAGAACCTCTCCTCTTTCAACTTATGCCCTTATCCTGTCACCAAGCAGGTCTGTGAAGACCTTGGCTCTCTCCTCTTGGTGGCCTCCCCGATAGTCCCTCACTGGGGCACTACATTCAAGCTGTATTCAATCTTTGGGAAAAACTTTTGTGTGATTTTCCTTGGGGCACATTTCTGGATACATGAAGGATAAGACTTTGGGAATAGTCCAGAGGTAAACAGTAAAATCTGATTGGTCTTCTGCAGTAAAATACCTGAGTCTGTGGAGAAGGGGAGAGCACAGAGTGAGAGTCACTGACTTTGAGTTCAGCAGTTTCCCATTCTTGCTGGCTAGCTGGTATATAACAATGTGGGTGAGAGGACAACCAGAGGGGGAAAACACAGCATGAATGAAGTTTAAGAGGTTCAACTGTTTGTGAATGTGCTAGTATTTGGAGAGGATGTGTAATACTTGTAATATAGCACATCAAAGAAAATGCAGTTGTTATAGATGGGTCAAAATTCATAAGAAATTAAAACACTATAAATGTAATAAGTTATTTATGTGAGATCTAAAAATATAAACTATATCCTGCAAATTGTATACATGTTTAAATCGTGTTCAGAGTACACCTTGGCTAGTCTCATGACATCTTGCTCAAGGAAGGTACTAATTAACATAAGTGCAGGCAAGCTCAAGAGATGACCTCAGACCCATGATTTCACCTTACCCAACAAAGATCTTTTTTCCATCTGAAAGAAGCAAGAGATAGGATCTGCTGCTCCCTGGACATTGCTGATGAATGGACCTATTGCTCAAGATACCTCATTGTCATCATACAAGGATTTCCCGGAAAGTTCATCATATACTAGGATGAGTTACTGGAAACCATCAATCTGATTACAAAGAGAATCCTTGGACACATCAACATCTAAATGTACCACTGAGCACCGGACCTGAGTATCATCAAGAATGAAAAGGACAATGGATTTCATAGCCAAGAGCAAGAAAAACAGTATAAAAACTGGACTCAAACATCTCTAAGGTGTGCACTTACCTCTCTGAACTGCTGGTGGTCAGAGCTGTGTATGTGTCACCCAGAGTTAAGAACCTAGGCTTGGCCCTGCTTTCTTATATAGTGGCTGATTTTGATTGTCAATTTTATTAAAATAAATTTTATTTATTTTTATATTAATAATTTGGCTTGCACAAATTATTAATTCGACTAAATTGACATTTCATTTATAACACAGTGAATAATTATATACACTGTGGGCCTGCATGAGCCCCCAGTAGGGACAGCACAGGCCAGGGCTTCCTCCTGGTTAGGGGTGGTATTGTCTGGCTAGGTCTGGCTGGAGATGGCTAAAGCCAGTCAGAGATGGCTGGAGAAGATTTTCCCTCTCCTGTTCTCATGTTGTTTCCCAGTGAGAGCTGGCTTGGGGCCTGCCTCTGACTGACTGGGGCCAATGGCTTGACTGACATGGGGTGGAGGAATATCATCACTTTGTGTCACAGGGTAGGGGACAACTGTACCTCCCCACAGAGGTTCCAGGTGAGCCAAAAACAGGCCAGGGAAGAAGAAATACAATTCCAAAGCCTTGACCAGGGCTCTGAGATGGATGACAAAGTGTGGTCAGACCCATGATTTCAGTGATTGCCTTCTACTTCACCTTAGATCTGTTGGCAAGTTTTTTGAAGTCACACATTTGAAGGAAAGGCACAATGACAAAGGAAGAGAATTTGTTTTTGTTTTTTTTAAACATTTATTTTAATTTTAATTTATTTAAAGCCTTTCTAGTGAAGATTATCTGTTCAAATAGATAAGCTGGCTAATAGATACAAAAAACACATACAGATAATTAAAGTGTTAAAGCACTATTCAGTTCAACAATAAATGTTAGCTCCACTTATATATGCTATATTTCCTTTTTCTTGTGACAGAATTTAACAGAAGGATATAAATTTAAATTTCTGGATATTTTTTTGAGAGATAAGTGACATTTCCATTAGAGCTGTCAGCTAGTATTTCCTCAGTCTTATTTTTTTCCTGCCATACCATCATTCCCTTTAAAAAACTGTTATAAGCTTGATGTTAACAAGATGCACTCCATTCCTAAAATGAAAAATCCTAAAACCCCTGGCAGATTAAAAAACTGTGGTCTTGAAATCATAAGAATAGAAGAAACTTCTCAGATAAGTGCTCCCCAAAGCAAAACTTTTTCAACCTTTCTTTCATTCTTTCATAGAGTCATAATATTCTTGAAACCACAGTAGCTGTGAGACAGTATAAGGAATGGAGAACACAGTTACCAGGATTCTCAGGTGGCCTCAACTACCTCATCTAGTACTTAGACAACTTTTCTCAGCTATGGGAGGCACATGTTCAATCCATTTTGGCTAAGAAAGGACTGGGATTTACATACTTTAACTCTCCTTTTGTTGCTCGAACCATCAGATTTGTACAACATGAGGGTACTAAGAATAACTTTTTTTATGGCTTTACACTAAGGATAATTTATCTTTTCTCAAATCAAGAGACTGATATATCAGTCAATGCAAGAAATATAGTTTCAGATGATGGAATGGAGCTCTGGGCCCAGGAGCGCATCTTTTGTGAATTAGAGTCCCAACAAGATACCTAAATTAGATGTACCAGATGACACAAAAATCATTTTGCCTCTTTTTCTCTGGACTTTTCTCTAGCAAGTATTTTGAATTATTTTACAGTGCTCAATTTTATTAAATCTGTTCTATATGTGATGACTGCAAACAGGCAACTGGGGACAACTGCTAACATGGTATGTGCCAAAATTACACAGAATAATATAGAGTAGATATAATTTGCTGTATTCCTGAGAATTTTCTCTTTCAAATTCAAGATATTTATTTATCAGCCTTACAATTAATTATCGTAACATTAAAAGGATTTGAACCTCATATGATTTGAACAGCCACGCTGAAACAATATTCTTCTAAGGTCAAGCTTATGTGCAAAGCTCTTGTGGAAGCAGAATGTAAGGAAAGATAAACCTCTTATTGAACAAAATAGTTCTCCTTATATGTCAGGTATCACCGAATTAAAACAACCCAAACAACTAAGCACCCCAATATTTCTAGCAGGTAAACATGAGTTAGAATTAACTTATGCAAGCAAAATTAACTTATGCAAGCTCACTTTCTAGATGAACTCATCCAGGTCATTTCCTTAAGAAATTAGTCTGATATCATTGACTAGTCTAGTCTCATTCATTTCAAAAAATTAAGATTTTTTTTTTTCTCTTTGTAGGTTTCATATTTCTCATTCATATTAGAATATTTTGCCATAATTCAAAGAACAAGCTGAATTTGTGGCATGTACTAACATTATTTTTATGAACACATAGTAGACATGGCCATTTTCTTCATCTTCCATCTTCAGTGACCACATTCCATTATGGAATTCAGTGTAAGCTTGACCTACTGTAAACACTCAGAGAGACCATTTTTAGATACATCATGATCGCATATGGCAGCAATTTTTTAAAACATAATTCTAAAACCACCAGACTACTAGACAATTTCCTAAAATATTTATTATGAAGGCAATCACAAATAGTGCCCACTGATTATTGAAAAACATGTGATTTCAAATTTATGAAGCAAATGTTGATACAGTATGAATGAAAAAAAAAACAAACCCAAGTATATAAACAATATTAACAAATCAGTATTCTGGGTAAGATAGGTCCTGAAATAAAGAATTAGCTGTATAATATCTAGTTCTGTCACAGACCTCTGGTCTTAAGAAAAAAACAGAGACTGCTGCAATACGTTGTTGCAGGGAGTTAATCTACTGGAAAGGGAAGTTAAAGAGGCATATGCTGTGTTCCCGTTACCACTTCTCAGCATTCCTATCATAATAATATGGATATTTATAATATTCTGATTGCAGTAACAGTCTGATTATTCTTAAATGCTTTTAAGTGAAAATACACAATAATGATGCTTTTTCCTGGTCTTAAAATCAATAATCAAACATGGTTAGAAGGGGAAAGGGATTTTACCTCTTTATTTGTTTAAGGATCCTTAGGTGCACTACATCCAGGTGGAATGCACTGAAATGCACACCACAATGCAAACCCACAATAGATCGAGTATAACATTATAGGTCTTACTAATTAGCATATCTATCAAAATTTCCCCAATGAGAGACTTGAATGAGCTCCCCTCCCCAAGGAACCTTCCCCTGGATGGTTCTACCTTAGTTTACAAAATATCTTCTGTAGAGGAGTTTGGTGTCTGGGGCATTCTGATCCCTAACTACAAGGCTTCTAAGATGTTTAGTCTCGTAGCTTGACAAATAAGTCTAAGAATGTAGGCTCAAAACCACTAAGAATACAAAAGCTCTAAAAAGATATATAAAAGGGGTATAAAAGAAAAGGCTAGAAATCATCATGGGAACAATAACATGTCCATGTAACATGTTTCCATCCTTTATTCATTTTTGGTTACTTCAGACATATACTTGATAAAGCACCCACATGCCACTTTTCAACACCTTTTGAATGAAAGAATATGATTTTTTTTTCCTTTTTTCACTCCTGTGAACATATAAAATGTTTTTACCTTATATTTGCTAAAACTTGGGAAAAGAGTAATCTAGTAAATCACACCTTCATGAAAAATCAACGTCTGTCTCTAGAGAACTAAAACTACAAGAATAATTGATATTTGATTTGTATTTCTCTTTTTCCTCTTATAATTTTACTGTGGGGATTTAATGTATAAAATTAAAGCAGCAAGTTTTGAATTTCTTTATAGGTAAAATATTGAGCATATGTTGCTTTTGTCAATCATCCTATTTTATGTTTAATTTATCCTTCAGATTGCCAGTGAATTTTATTTACCAAAAGTTTATTGAGATTCTACTTTTTCCTTCTTCCCCCCCACCTTTTCTTTTATTTCTAATAAACATTACAGTAATATTTTGTTACAATAATTACAGAAGGCAGTAAACTATTTTGATCAGGATTTATTCCACTTAATTTTAGTCTCATAGATGAAGTACTTATACTGTGACTACTTTTATGCTGGGAAGTGGTAAGTTTTAGAGGATAGTTTACATAAGTAAAACTTCATTCTTTCCATTTACCCAATAGTGTGATTATGACAACCACACTCTTACCTCAAATATTCATTATAGTACTAAAAGTCCGATGAAACGTATCCAAACCAGTTTAACAGACTGTGGAAGGGTTGAGAACAATTACATTCCTTTAGGAAAAACTTTCTATTCAGTAAGGATAAGGATGGCAGATTAGGATATAAAGTATTTTATATTTTATTCTGACAATATAAAGAATTTTATTTACTATACTTATTTTCTAAGAATAAAAAATGTTCACACATCTTTTTAAGAGACTCCTAGATTAAATACTTGAGAAATTTTTAACTATAAAAGCCCTAATTTTCTAAAGAGAAACAGAAACTCTAAGCCTTAAATTGCATTACTTAAAATATTGCAGTGCATTTCTCACACACAGGATTGCATAGTATTTTTACAGTGTTTCATACATCATTGAAATAGCCCTGCATATAAAATTGTTTTTTCACCTTCATACACAATAGGGAAAATCCTGCTTTAAAAGTAGAAAACAGAACAAAAAAAGTTGCACTTTTTTTTTTTTTTTCCATGTTTGATTATATCAAAGAAAATTTACTTGCAGTATGATATATTTTGTCAAGGATACATTCTAAAAGTTGAGACCTCCATTAGCCAGCTACTGAGTTAGAGGAGTTACATTATTTTAATAGAAACCAAGAACTGTAGAGAACAAATTCTTGGTGACCCACTATTTATTGAAATGAACTCTGAGTTGACTAAAGGGTTATCCATTAGTTGTGCACTGCTACAGGGCCCGATGGAATAAAGTCATTTTCTCAGGGCTAGAGGTTATTGACTTATTGTTATTTTTATCAGTGTTTTAATAGTATGTTTAACAGTGTGAAGTTAATTTCAAAAGTTGAGGGGCTGTTTTGTCGATGTTTTTTGTTTGGTTGTTTTTTGTGGATTTCTTTTTTTTTTAATGGCCGGGTCTTTGATTTCATGTATAAACTCACGTACAATATGTAAACAGTGAATTGGTCTTAGATTCCACTCTAGTACCCAGTCTCTAGAAAAAGTGGCAATCTAGGAGAATTGCTTATTAGTCCAAGAAACAGGCATTGGTTCTCTGTGACAGAGCTGTGACAGGACTCTCGTTGAAAAGTTCGCAGAAGGACAAGTGAAAAGATCCCTAAGTATTCTTTTGTTTTTAGGTCCTGATCCAGAAAGCTTCAAACACATAAAACCCCCATTCATTGAGACATTTCACTTAAAACTGCTGTGAACATTTTTCCAGCCTTAGATCTCAGAGAAACTTACATGACATAGGTATCTCAGGTGGAGGGAAGGATAGCTGAAGAGAGATCATAACTTATTTGGTCTGGACACTCTCAGACATGAGTCCAGACTGGGAGAAGGACTCATTGAGAACAGCCCTGCAGAGGAAAACTTGGAGGTTCTTGTGGATGAAGAGCTGGACTTGAGCCAACAGAGTTCACTCACAGCCCAGATGGCAAATCACATCCTGAGCAGCATCTAAAACAGTATGACCAGAAGGTCGAGGGATGTGATTCGCCTCCTCTGCCCTCATGAGACACCACCTGGAGTGCTGCATCTCCAGCTCTGGAACCCTCTGCTCAAGAAAAGCATGGACCTATTAGAGTGATTCCAGAGAAGGGCCGTGAAGAGGATCAGAGGGCTGGAACACCTCTCCTGTGAAGACAGGCTGAGAGACATGGGTTTGTCCAGCATGCAGAAGACTCCTTCTGCAGTGAAGGATTCATTGCATCTTTCAAGTGCTTAAAGGAGGTATATAAAAAAGACAAACAAAAAGATAAAAAGGGGGGTTATAAAAAAAGAGACAAGCAAAAGAATGTGATTGGCTCGTGAGATTTTCTTTCCAAAGTAATTATGTCATAAATACATGAAAGCACACAAAGATACCTTTATATGGACTTTTTACCCTTTCTTTCCATTCTTTTCTTGGTTTAGCACTTTTTTTTCCCCCTGAAGATTGCATATTTAAGTAGCTTTCTGGTTATATTTTATGTTCATATTACCATTTTTGCAAGCCATAGTATAGACTATAAAATGTCACTAGCGCTTCTTTTATTGAACAGCTTTCTACTCTACAAACTTTCATAAAGATGCGTACCTTTAACAAATGTTATTTCGGCATTTTTTCCAATTCTCTTTCCTGAGTCAACAAGATTTATATTTTCCTGCAACTCCTTTCAGCATTACTTGCCACTGTTTTTTTTTTTGTTTGTTTGTTTGTTTTAGACATTAATGGTTTTTACCACCATGATACCCAAACACTTGACAGATGCACATGGAATTAATCCCAGATCAAGACTTCCATTCTACAGATGGAAGCTGGGACTATGTTCCGGACCTTTCCAAAAGGGCTCATTGTTCAGATTGCATCAGAATCAATGCTTTTAGAGACTCAAGAATTAAACAGTCAATTTAATCACTTTTCAAAAAATATGTACACACAATAAGAAATATGTTAAATACTTTGAGCTGAATTTGGGTTGAAGATTCTGGAATTGTAACATGCAGAACAACGCCACAGGAAAAACAAATGGCTCTTTCAGAGTCAGAGTATGTACATAGCTTAAAACTGGCAGGAGTCCATATGCTACTTTGTTAGATGTGTTTATACTGAGAAAAGGAAAAATAAAAACAACAAAAAGAGAATGTGGCTTGAAAAACCACCTTTCTCTGCAGCAAACACTGCCCACAAATCAGAGCTGATTAATACAGCCAGGAATCTTTTCATTGCCTTTCTTGCAAGCCATTGAAAAACAGCTGAGCTATTGTACAGCCTAACATCTCTGGCAGCTCTATCAATTCAACTAGTGATCCTCAACAAGGAAAATGGCTATTGGACAGAAATGGCACATTCGTGGCCATTCTTTCTTCTTCTTGTTTCTATGACACCTCTAAAAATTTGCAGCTGTCATGAAAACATGATACACATTCCACAAGCGCTGGGTATATTGTTCTTTTTATTTTTTCTTTCTTTAAAGTTTGTGGTCAAGTAATAGGAGGATAAAAATTCAAAATATTTCCTTCAAAATTATGTAGAGAAGGCATTTTTAATACCCTTTCTATAAGCACTGAAATTCATAGAATATTTGAATTCAGAAGGGAGCTGACCAAGTCAGATCAGCAAATGAGTAAAACTGTCCTGTGACGGGGAGTCATCTGCCTCTCCCTCTTAGTGTGTCATTCTTTACTGAGCCTCAGGTGAGTCTGATGATGGCTTTGACTAATCTTGTCTCACCTGTTGCCATGACACTATTTCTTTCCCAACTGCAATTCTAGAGAGAAAATAAAAAGAACCTTTCCTCTGTCTTCAGAAGCCGCAAGTTTCCTGCATAATCCACATTGGCAGTCTGCACTTTTCTTTAATAGAGTCTCTCTCTGTTTTTCTTCCATGCACTGTATGGTTCAGGCCCTTGGCTCTGCAGCATCTCTGGATAGCCCAGATCTATCACCTGTTCTCATCCTTGGGTCTATGCTGCTTATCCACACACTCCCACCATTCCTACTCCTTGTGACTGTGGATGCAGTTGGACCACAGCTGAGAGGCCACTCTTGCCCCAGCACTTCCCCTTCCTCTAGTCCAAGGCCTGGACAATGTCATCATCTCTTTAAAGCTCTGACAGGTCCTTGGCCTTGAATACCAAGCACATCACCAGTCACTAATGGGGTATAAGGTCTTTAATTCAAAATCTTGTTATGGGCAAAAAGAAATTAATAACATTTATGGAACCAGGATTTATTGTTAATAAATATTTTCACGGTCCAATCAAAACCACAATCAACTGCTATTACTAGTACAGTTACAGTGCCAGTTGCCCATATAAAAATCAGTACAGAAAATTTTTATTCATAACACATTTAAAATAGTTTGGCCATAACATCTTCGTACCACCTTTCTCTTTTACTCTGGTATTGTGGTTGCCCTTCCAATGTTCTTCAGGAGCACAGCTTGATGATCTTGGATTTCCCAGGTGAATGTACCTGGTGGAAGGGAAGGATACAACAACTTGATGCTTCGCAGTTTTCAGAAGGAGGAGCATAGTGCCAATGGCAAATGTGGCTGCCTTTTCCTGGGGCTCTTCTTGGGGCTCTTGAGTTGTTCTTCTCCCTTTCCCCTTGACACAAAGGGCTTTCCTCCCCACCTCTGGGATATGTCAGGCCATCATCCCTGCTTGCAATCCTTGAGCTAATGGCAGTCATGTGATCATGGTAGTTCCAACCAGCTGCTTCCAACCATCTGAAGCCGTCCAAGGCTGGCCTGTCCCGTCCCCCTGAGAGAGACCTGCCCTGCCACTGTGCCATCAAATGTGTAGGGACAGTAGAAGAACTGTACACCACTTGCAAGGAAAAGGCAACATCAACCTACAAACTTCTTTTGAGTGGAACCATCTTTATTTTCTTTTCCTGAAAATATATAAATGCATATTATGAAATTGCAGACGTCTTAATTTATTTGAAGCATAAGCTAGTTAGAAAGTCAAAAGTTTCTGAGAATTGTAAACAGTACTTTGATTTTTGTTTTTCTTTTAGTAAAGTAACATACATTATTTTGTCATGACCAATACCTTTTCCCTTATCTCAAAACACTCTTTTCCTTTAGAAAAGAATTAGCTATTGAGCTGTAGTTGCACCTGAAAAGTCCTAAGAAAATTGACTTAATTTTGTGACTCAGGCATAATTGTACTTTTCCACATACAGCTTTCCATATACAGCTCTTTTTGGGAAAGGTCAACCTCTTTTCAGTTGCCACCAATCAGAAAGGTGATAGCAAAAGTTTTGGTAAAATAAAACATCACCACCTTCAGCCAAATATATCTCAAGGATTTCGTGATTCACTTAGTGACACAGTTTTTCTTGTTGACTCTTAATGCCCCTTCCATAATGCTCTTCATTTTTAATATCACAGAATCATGGAATCACAAAATACGTTGAGTTGGAAGAGAGCCCCCAAGAGTCGTTGATTCCAACCCCTGGCCCTGCACAGCACCATTTCCAAGAGTCACACCATGTGCCTGAGAGCATTTTCCAAATGCTCCTTGAACTCTCAGGCTGGTGCTGTGACCACTGCCGTGGGGAGCCTGTTCCAGTGCCCAAACACCCTCTGAGTGAAGAATCTTTTTCTAATATCTCAACCTGACTCATATGTCTCTGTATTCACTACAGGTGACATAAAAAGAAAAAACAGCTAAATCTACAAGTCCTAGAATACTATAAGAGTTAGGTTTATGTAAAAAGAGGGGTCCATTTTACTAGGATATTTCTCTACAGAAACAGATTTCATTAAAATAATTTATTTTACGGTTTCTTTTCCCTGTAAATAACACTCTGCTTCGTAGTCTCTTATACCAGAGCTAAGGAGCAGAGCTGTGTGAAACATTTATTTTACACCCAGAACTTGTTGAAATGGAGCCTGATTTTTGAATTACAATATGTTGTGCAAATTCCTACCATAAAAAGAAAAAAAAAATAATAGAGATAGATGGTGGTATCAAGGCAAATGTTTTAACACCAAATTCTGTAGTATTTCCTGGATTCGGGAACATATAGCAACTAACTCCTGATTTCAGACTGTGGTGAAACCCCTCCCACCCCACCACCATCTTTTTCTTTGGCTTCTAAAGGAAAGAAACCAGATATATTGGTCAGGTAATATCAATAGTGTAGTTTAAAAATGTGAGTTACTGGAAAAACTTGGAGGTGAATGCAACTTGTTTCAGTATGCAGTCATACATTATGATATTTTACCTCATCAAATCTGAAATATAATATGACTCATGTATTGACTTATAATCAATATGTAAAATAAGTACATGTTTTTGAACACTTACTAGAATAAGTCTTGTTAGAGGTTCAGAAGAGGACCATGAAAAAGGTCAGAATGTAGGAAGCTGGAACACCTCTCCTATGGATAGAGGCTGAGTGAGTCAGGGTTGTTCATCCTGGAGGAGACAAGGCTCCTGGGACACTTTATTACATCTTTTCAATACTTAAACACAGCTTATAAGAAGGTCAGAGAGAGACTTTACCACGGTCTGTAGCTACAAGACAAGGGGCAATTCTTTTAAACTGAGAGAGGGTACATTCAGGTTGGACATAGGGATGTAATTTTGCTGTGGTGGGGAGTGAGACAGTGGAACAAGTTGCCAAGAGAATCTGTCGTTGCCGTCATTGGAAATGTTCAGTGAGACTTGAAAGGACTTTGAACAGGGAAAGGTATCCTGGCACATGGCAGGCAGAGTTAAACTAGACACCTTTAAAAATCCCTTCCAACTCAAACCCCTCTGTGACTCTATGAACTTTAACTTACTTAAACCAGAGTTATTTGAAACTTTCAATAGTGAAGCTTTTTAAACTGAATTCTTGTTTTTTTATGGACTTCTAACTCCCTGGAGATTTTGCTTCAGTGAAGAAAAAAACTTGCATTTCACATAGGCAAACCCTCAATTGAGTATATATAATGCATAATTTCCACAGTAAATACAGATATTTAGGAAGAGTGACAGCATAAATATACGAACAAATGAAGATAAGAGTTTATGTGCAAAAGCATATCCACTACTGCATCTAGAATCTAGACAAATAAACACATTTTTTAAAGTCAGTCTCTATGGCTGCTCCTCCAGATCAGAGTTCCTTTCAGAGAATTGAATTCTCTTGCTTGTTCACCTTTATTGACCTGAAGATTTAGACTGACAACCAAATTGCTTCGTGTCATGTAGGCTTTGATGACTGTCACATGTCTGTTTCTAAGAAATACGAAGTAATACAGTATTGTTTAACTTGTTCATTGTAAGTCATTGATCATTCTAAACTATCTAAAAATAAATAAAAAGTAACAAAATTAGAATATTCACATAAGCATATGCCCTTTAAAAACATACTTTTAATTTGCTACATCACACTGAAGTTCTCTAAATGATATGGTCTGAGAGACTGGAAGGATTGCTGGCTCGAAACATTTTGGCTGTGAGTATAGGGAAGGGACAGGTCAGGCCTTGCTCTGGTGAGGCAGAGCCCTGCTCTGCACACCCCACCTACCCAGGGCTGTATCCCAGCCCTGCAGCAGCCACCAGTCCCTGGCACTCCAGAGGCAATGCTCCTGCACCTGCCTATGGAACCCAAATCCATCCCCAGAGTAGTCAAATAAGTAGAAGTCCCACCTGGGGGAAGGGCCCAGGAAAGCCAAAGGATTCTTAAAGCAAGACATGAGGCAAGCACATCTTTACCCTACCCCCTCTTGGGATTTCTCTCAGCTGAACACTGCTGGAACCAGGAGTGGTAGCTATACTTGTTCTTTTCTATATTTTTTCTGTCTTTCTTCTTCTAATTCCCTCTTCTTGGAGTTTTGTTTAACTTAAAATTGGATGGGTTTGGTGCTAAGTTGAATGGGCTAAGTTAATGCTTTATGAAGTGTTTCATGTTGATTAAATACTGCTCTAAACTTTTGCCAAAGTTCTCTGATTTTCTGACATTACCAGAAAAGAATTTTGTTGTTTTGACTTCCAGAAAATATCTCCTTGGTACTTTTTCCATGTGTCTAAATCAGACTACGTGAAAAACTGTAAGGCCTTTTTATGAGTCTCATCAACAGAGTTTTTTGGGGCCTTACATAAGACTACTATGTGGTGTTTGCATGGTCAGGTTTTGGTAGCAATGGGGGGCTACAGGAGTGGCTTCTTTCAGAAGTTGCCAGAAACTTCCTCCATGTCTGGCAGAGCCATTGCTTTGAGACGGACTTACCACTTACCAAGGCTGGGTCAATCAGAAATGGTGGTAATGCCTAACGTAATTTCTATTAATCAAACTGATTTAATATTTAATCACAAGACTGTTCTAATATTTTTAGTAAATAATATTTTAAAATAATTAATCTACATTACATGTATCAAGTGGTTTACTAAAGAGATTCAGAAACAACATTTCAATAATCCTCCTTTTTTCATAATTTATTTTCATTGCTTCTCTCCTGAGGCCTCTCTTTTAACATTTTATCTTTTATCGAATAAGAATCTTCTTTTACAAATACCCAAAACTAATGGAATCTCTGTTTAGGTTAACAAGTCCTTCCAGCTTTGGTTTGAATGAGCTTTGGCATCTGTAACCCTTGGCTGTACTGGGCAGATGTAACACAACAGGAAAGGGTAGGATGTCAGGTCTACAATGAAGTGACAGAAGCTTTTTCTTAGTGTTAAGCGAACACCTTATCCTGACACACTGTGGAGATTCCTCCATCTAAAACAGTCTCTTCACCTGTGGTTCATTGAATCAAAGCTGGAATTCACAAGAGACAAGAAACAAGTTTTATTTAAGGTAGCTGAATTTGGAAGACTTCAGGACTCAGAGAATTTTTCTTTCCTCATTCACTGCAGTAGAAAATAAAGTCAGATTGTGTGGACTTTTAGGTAGAGGAGGTTATTCTGTCACAGCACAATGGATGCCTATCTTTCTGTACTCCAAGGTGCAGTTGGTGGTGAAGCTGAGGATATATTCCTAGTAAAAACACATATAAGAAGCACAAATTGGGGTGGACAATTTTTGGCTTCTTTTTAGGTTGATCAAGAGCAATCGGCCTCATTTTCTTGATTCACAAGCACACCTGCACCAATCGATCTCTTAAATACTAGAACAAACCAAGTCTGACCAAGACCATGGACCTCTTATGCAGCCACTATCTCTCACGATATCAAGTTTTCTGGTGGTGACACATGTTTGTGTCTACCCAGTAGAAGATCTCCAGACTGTTGTCTTCATTTCCCTCAGTACCCTGTTTCTGCCAGGGCAGTTGTACTCTTTCTTGGGGCAAGAGAGGTGTCTTTGTCCACATACTGGATACTGATAACTGCAATTCATTTACTACTTCCTGAATGGTTCAACTATGAGTTTGCTATCTCTTCTACATATGCACTCACATCAGGTTGCTCAGACATACAAAAAAATAAGTCTGAAATGTGATTAAGAAGAAAGGACAGAATGTGTCAATCAAACACAGGACTCTACCAAAGACATTTAAACATGCTTAATCAGACCCTACTTACAGACAACTCATTCCTTTTAAAATTTTTCTTTGTTTTTCAATGGTTGTTCTCCCCTGTTCCACCTTAACATATACTTGTCCCTGCCTTTTGCCCTTACCTGAGACACTCCATTTTAAGGTTTGTATAGTATCAAAATTCATTTCCTCACTAAAATTCATAAAAAATCCTAGAGCCTTTCAAGCAGTAACCCCATTTGGTTTGCATGGTGTTTCAAAGAGAGATGTTCTTTCCTTGACCCTTTGGAGAGTTTCACACCAGGGATAATGGTCTAATCATCGTCCTTTGAGGGTTTTAGGATCATCAGATCCAGTTCCTAGGGTTCGTGGTCCCTCATTGTTCATCTGATCCTAGCTAGGTCTTTGTATTTAACTAGATTAGCTTTTATTCACAAACTCTAACATTCTATATAGTGAGCCAGTTTACAGTGAAGTAACACCAGCATTTACTTCATGTTAGAGCAGTACCTCACCTCAAGACATTGTGGAGATGTGCCTCTGTGAAATGATCTGTGGTTGGCATGCCTTCCATCAATAATTGAAATTCACAGCAGACTCTGTTGCTCTTCACGAAATGCATGTCATTCTGGAAGATAACACAGTGAACCAAGATTAGCATATTTTGTGATGATAAGTCATACCAAGGAAGGCTTGTAACAGATATCATCTTCAATTAATCCAAACAGATCACAGGAAAAAGTCTCTGTGATTCCATTAAAGATGTTAGAAACTACTGTACCTCAATACAGGGAAATTACTTCTTGGTGTGTAGGACTGTCCATCAGATCTGAATGTGCTATGTGTAGTTTTGGACACCACAATATAAAAAAAAAAAACATTAAGCTATTAGAGAGTGTCCAGAGGAAGGCCAAGAAGATGGTGAAGGTTCTGGAGGGGAGCTTTATGAAGAGCAGCTGAAGTCATCTGGTTTGTTCAGTCAGAGAGGAGGCTGATAGGAGATCTCACTGGGGTCAATATCCTCACAAGGGGAAGCAGACAGGCATGTACAGATCTCTTTACTCTCATGACCAGTGACAGGACTCAAGGAAAAAACATGCAACTGAGTAAGGAAAGGTTTAGGCTGGATATCAGGAAAAGGTTTTTCACCAGAAGGCGGTTAAGCACTGGAACAGGCTCCCCAGGAAAGTGGTTACATCATCAGCTTGTCTGCGTTCAAGAAGCATTTTGACAACACTCTCAGACACAGGGTGTGACCCTTGGGCTGTCCTGTGCAGAGCCAGGAGTTGGACTTGATGATCCTGATAGGCCCCTTCCAACTCAGCAGATTCTATGAATCCATGATTCTGTGTATCTATGATTCTATTCTATGATTCTATAATTAAAATTCATAACTAGAGGATTGAATTGAGTTCACTGTGGATTGGACCATTCAACAAAGAAAGCAGGGAGAAATATGTTTAATCACATGTGGGAGGAAGGAGGAACTGTCCACTGTTCTGAACACCTTTTGCTTGCTTTTGTGAAAGGCAACACTGTACACCAAGAACTGTATTTGATAGCTGTTGCAGAAAACTTCTATGATTCTGATTGAATCCTGTATTGTAGTAACTTAGAGCATTTAAAGTCAAAGTAGGTTTTCTGTGTCTTTACTCTTTTTTCCTATGAGGGATGTGTTTTTATATAGACTCATCTGATTTAAGCTGATCAGGATAAACACAAAGACCGGGAAGGATTACTGGAGCAGTGACAATCAAGAAAACATATTAACCCAATCAGTGCAAACCCATGTCCTGGAGCTGGCTACTTTTCAGATGATTTAAAAAGAGGATTAGATCATTGTCCTTGGTGTGAAACCTGTCAAGCTGATGCAACTAAACAAATTCTCTGAGAGGCCACGCAAAATAAAGGGCACTGTTGACTCAAGGGGTATAAACCCATTGTTTTAGATGAAATGATAGTGTGGAGACAAAGTGGATTTGTCACCAAAACACATTAGTCACAGATACATGCAGTTTTTAGGAATTACATGGTTTCCCTTTTCCATAAGGAGATGTCAGAATTCAGAAGAAAATTCAAGAACATCAGTGAGGTGATTTGAACTGTGGGGTGCACCATCCTTGGACTGGGCCAAGGATCTCTATGGTGTCTCTTGGGCATTTCTGGAATCTCAGATCTTGCTCCTGATAACTCTCTAGGAGTCATACTCTGCACCATAAGGGTGAAGATGCATCAGGGAATACCTGGTTCCTGACAGCCCACTTCTCTGTCACCCAGAACCAAATAACTTGCTGTCACTGTCACTTGTAGACACAATCTGCCCATCTGGACAGCTCTTCATCTTGTCTGCAACTTCACAGTGATTGACAGGTTGTTTAAAGTCAAGGTACTCTATTCTGCTAACTAGGTTAGTCCCTCATCCACCAGGGCTAGGTAAAGTTCATGTCCTAACATTGCTGCCAGCAAGGCACAGCTGCCATGCCATGTGCACATAAGTTTGAAATTGCTAAAATTTTGTATGAAGTTTTTAGGGATGTTTATATAATTATTTTATATAATACACAGTTTCTTTAACAACATGCAATGCATATCTTTACATGCACAACATATATGGATAGCTATAATTTAAATACATTATTTAGATGGTTATTTTCTGATAGTTCTCTAATAAATACCATGCATTTTTATGATTAGGCATTACAATTTTGACGTATTTGTCTCTTCATATACAGTTGGCTGCCTTTAGTCAGCTGCACACATGTGAAGTAATGGCTGCATGATTTGCAGATCCCAATATATTTTCTAGTTAACAAGTTCCTTAGGATTGAGCTTGCATCCTGATGAACAGGAAATCAGTCAAAGGGGAAAGAGACCTAAATGGATGAACAAGGAACTCAAACATAAGCAGGAAATACACAGGAGGTGAAAGAAAGGTCAGGCCACTTCTAGTGATGGTAGAGAAGTTGTCAGAGTAAGTAGAAATGAGACAAGGAAGGTCAAGCCCCATCAGGAATGAAATCTGGCCAAGGATGTCAAGGACAACAAGAAAGACTTCTTCAAATACGTTAGTAACAAAAAGAAAACTAAGAATAGTGGGATCCCATTAATAAATGGAGAGGGAACCCTGGTAACAGAGGACACAGATCCGGACGAGTTACTCAATGCTTTCTTTGCATTGGTGTTTACTGACAAGATCAACAGTCAGAGATCTCTGACCTGTGTGACCAGAATGAAGGAAAGCTGGAGGGAAATCTTTCCCCTGGTGAAGGAGAATTTGTTTAGAGAAAACCTAGGCAAACTTGACATCCACAAGTCCCTGGGCCCTGACAAGATGCATCCATGAGTACTGAAAGACATGGGAGAGACCATAGCTGGGCCACTCACAATCATCTTTGAAAGGTCTTGGTAATCAGGAGAGGTACCTGAGGACTGGAAGAATGCAAATGTAACTCCAGTCTTCAAAAAGGGCAGAAAGGAGGAGCTGTGGAACTACTATCCAGTCAGCCTCACTTCAATCCTTGGAAAGGTGATGGAGCACCTTATTCTGGAGGCCATCTCTATCAGCAAGCATGACAAGAAGGTGATCAGAAGTAGCACAGATAAAGATAAATCATGCTGGACTAACCTGATTGCCTTCTATAATCAGAACAGCTACATGGGTGGATGGATGGTGGGAGAGCGAAACGTTGTCTACCTTGACTTTAGCAAAATTTTTGACACTGTGTCTCACAGTATCCTCATAGGTAACTCAGAAGTGCAGACTGGATGAGCAGACAGTGAGGTGGATTGAGAACTGGCTAAATGGCAGATCCTAAAATGTTCTAATCAGTGGCACAGGGTCCAGTTGGAGGCCTGCCACTCGTGATGTATCCCAATACTGGGCTCAGTACTGTTTAACTTACGACTCGGATGAAGGAGCATGAAAATATCAGCACTAAAAAGGACTAAGTACGTCTTTAATCTTTGTGAAGCACCATAGTGAGATTCAAATAAAATTAAGTTCCGGAGTGATCTTCAGTTGAGTGCTTATGTCAATTATTCCTTCCAAAGGTAACACCCATATTTCTGCATATTCAGAGAAATATATATATTTATTATATTAATGGACTCACTAAGAAGTTCCATATACATAGTTGGTACTAAGTAAGCAGAAGTCTCCTGGCCTCCACAATCAATACGATTTCTTTTAGTTCCATCAACAATATGAAACAGTTAATTTAGGAGGAATGCTTTAACAGTTATCTAAAACATTAGCATGATTTCCCTAAATTAAAGATTCCATTCTGTGAAACAGAATTTGCAACTGTTATATAGATCCCCATAAGAGTCTCTTTAGTGGCTTGAGAGTGCTGAGATTCAAGGATTCCCTATAATTAGTCTATTACATAAAGTAAGCTAGCTTATTAATACACAAGAAACACAGAATTATTTTGTGTGTCTCTGTCACTACCACTTCTCTGAAATGAGGATGGAAAATTTTACAATTTACTCTGAAGTTGGGCTGACAATCTATGTAGTAGAAAATATTTACAGACTGATCAGACTAACAGCTGTTAGGGGAAGGATTAAATTTCCTGAATATGTATTGACATTTTGAACTGCCCAGGAGTAACTGAGAAATCTCTCCTGATCTGGCAGATATGCTTTAGAAAATCATCATGCTCCTGAAGCCTCAGCTGACTATGAGGTAAGTTGCCAAAGGGTATCTCTATCTTCATCCTACATAGAAACAACTGAGTGAAGCCTTAAACTTTTAGATAAAGTTAATTTTCTGATCCAATAATTGTGTTTACTAAATCTACAGTGATTACAATTAGAATGTATAGACTTAGGCATCTTTATATGTATTGCATGCATTTACATGAATTTACATGCACACTAATTGTAAGTCCCTAATTCCAAAACAAATCTCATCACTGGATTACAATTTCCTTTCAAAATACTAAAAGCAGCACTGGCCTTGTCTTACAGCCCAAGAACTTGTGCACATTGGATTGTTGTCTGAGGAGTACATACACACAAGAGCAATGAGTAATGGAATACCTTTGTGTTCAAAGCAAATTATTGTCTAGTTACCTGGCACTACAGGTGAAGGTGGGATTCAGATCACAAGAATCATGTTCTTAAACATCTACTTTTTTTTTTTTTTTTTTTTTTTTTTGTGAAGAAAGTGCTCATGAAACACCTAGAAGTAATGTGATGACAGTGCAGTAGAATGGTACCATAGCAGCACTGTTATAAAGACTGAGCAATAAATAATTTTAAAGTGAAGCCATATTAAATTACCTGGGAAATAATGTAGGCATTTTTAATATAGGCATTTAAACCATTCAGCAGTTGATTTCTCAAATTTAATGCTCTTTTCATCTTGCATGTAGAGAAACTACATGTGATTGTTATTCCTGAGCAATTATTTTTGTGTCAGGATGATGTAATGTCAACCTTTAGTTTCTAACTTTTTGTTTAAATAAAGGGATTATTTACTTGACTACCACTACTGCACTTTAGACAAACAAGAAAACAAACAAGAAACAGTTTGAAGGGTCAAGCACCAAAACCATCTCAGAACAACAAGTTCATAAATAATTTCAACATAGATGACACTTTAATAACAAAAGAAAGCAAAATGTCAAGTATCAGAAAACAGTAGGAAAAAGATATTTAAGGAATTAGGACTACAATCTTAAAATAATTTGTGTGATCTTTCTTTATATAAAAAATAACACATCTTGCTGTGCATAGTTGTTGTACATTTTTTAATGTGTTCTACATATTTATGAATGTATTCATATGATTTATTTAAAACACAGATCCATTGAATGGAAAATAAATATATATCTATCAGATCAGCTATAACTATTTTCAGCATATATGTGTAGCTTCTGTGAGATGTGATGACAGTTTCTGAATAAAACTCATTTCCAGCTCTTAAGATTTTTCCTATGTTCAGCATTTATCCAGCTTTAAAAAGTATTCAGGTTGTTTTAGCCTCTGTCCTAAGTCTGCAGCCAGTGATAGGAATGTACCTGTGTCTGAACTAGAGACCAGCCTGGAAAGATGAAATTTTGCTCCATGAAAAATTCATAAAATTTTCTTCCCTTAAAGAGAAGCATTCCAATGTAAAAGAACATGCTGTAGAAAGTATAGGGAGAGAGAGGAAACATGAAATATTTGGAAATAACTGAGGAATGTAAGTTAAGAGCTAAAGACATAAAAAGAAGGAATGCATCATAGTGATTTAGAGGAATGAAGAAAGACATCTTTAACAGAGGATCGGTCCTGAAGGCTGATAGAATTTGATATATTAGACAAATGGTCTATTCATATTGAATTACAGTGAACATTGAGGATGAGTCAACTTAATTTTTTGCCCAGGAGAATTAATGTTTGTAGGAGAAAACTACACACAGAATTAGGGATTCTAATGACTAATGAGCTTGAGGCTGCTGTAGCCCTATTCATTTGAGGTATTTTGAATTCATGGTACTTCAGTTTCGATTTCTGCAATATTACAAAACCAAAAACATTTATAAAAATGTCAGGTTTCTCTACCCTTTCTTCAGTTTGAAAAGTGAGTTGGAGAAAAACAAACACAGAGACTAAAACTCCAAATGCCTGAGTAGCACTTCCTTACCTAAATAAAAGGAAGATGGTAAGAGGAAGAGAGATGTCTGAATCACCATTAGTCATTAAGTAAACCTAAAATGTTAAAGTTATGCTTGCTCCCTCTGCTGAACAATTTTTCCTCCTATTTAATCTCTTGTCTCTGACTATTGTGCATATTTGTTTCTAAAAAATTCTTTTTGTGTGTAGTTTTAAGTGTTGTATCCTGCTCTTGTAGAAAAGAATTCACACAGCTAAAGCATAAAGTAAGGCTTATGCTTCATTTAATTGCTCAGTGTTCTACTTGCTAGAACACGAAGGTGGAATTGATCCATGAAGCAATTACAAATAATTACTCCTTGGTTTCTATGGCTAATGAGACCAAGATTCTTCCCTAAGAATAAATGTACTTAAATTACCTGTTCTCCTTAATAGGGCATAACTGACAACTGCTCTTCATTTCACCCTTGTTTTACCTTACTTTTTTGGGGAGCTAGGGAATTAGTTTGAAACAATGCAATAAAAAATTAACAAAACTTGTGTAAAAAAAGAAATTCTAAACAAAAAAAAAAACAATAAAATTAAATAGTAAATTCTCAGAAACCATGTACTTACAGATCAAGTTCTTGAAGCAGCTGCACAAATGCTAGGAGTAGCAGAAGGAAACTAGCAGGTTAAAGAGGAAGTTCTCTTTACCTGCACTTTTATAATGTTTAAGTGGGAATGGAATCACCAATATTGAATCCAGATTCATATGAGTACAAAGCAGCGAAGTGTTTGTGTGTTTTAAGGACAGCCTGTGTATTTAGATATTAAAAAAAAAATTATCATAATTTTAGGTTCCATTTTTGAAAATTGTCATAAATTAATCGTATCTTCTGATATTCCTATGAAATGTGAAATTATTACACCATTTCTGAGTGCTATAAGACATCTGCATGAGAAATAACTGCCTAATGATTTCATCGATTGACTTGAAAATAAAACCTGGTAGCATAAAACCAGTAGGGAAAACTACAGTGACTACCACAGCAACTTCAATGGCAAGTTGGAAAATAATGAGATGTGGTCAAGAAGAGCTGATAGTCTGTTTTTGTGAATGTGTGTTTCTGGGTATTGGCCCAGCATTGTTATTTATTTATACATTTTACATCAAGATAACTAAACTGAGATACAGAAAGGATGCAGCTTCAAACAAAAAAAATAGAAAAGATGTACCATATTTTAAGCAATGTATAAATAATTCATTTCCATTCGAGATTAACTAGTAAGAAGAAAAGCTTTTTTTCAAAAAAACTATTTATAACACAACAGGAGTTAGGGCAGAAGTTTCAAAATACTGTGTGTCAAACGTTTGCTTTTAGCTAATAAAATTAATTATGGAATATAATTAAGAAGCATAACTGTATTGCAAAAATAAGATAACTAAACCAGAAAATAATAAAATACTAAAAACATTTTACTCTATTAATTTTGGATAGTTTTTAAGTTAGATAAACTGATTACTCTGTGTGCTGCATGAATTGTTTTGTCAAAATACCTGTGAACATAGGAACAAATTGAATTTCATGTACACACACAGTCTTTCAACTTCAGGGAAAAGAAAGTTTAGAATGAGTACTTAGGAGGAATTTAAAAAGATTGAAGCTGTCTATGAGATTTTGTGTTTGTAAATAAATATATATATTCTCTTTTTTTTTTGGCAGAAATGTACTTTGTACATGGTTTTGCTGCAACTTAGGCTGAAAAGCACTACCATCTCAGGAGACTTGGAACTATCTTGACTATAAATCTCAGAGTGCTTTAAACAGAAAGATACTCATCTCATCTACATCCCCTGAGAGACTCAATGCAGTATGCACATCCAATCACACTGTCATCATTGAATTTCAAATAAACAATTGAGCAGAAATTTCCCTGCAGCTATAGAAATTTTCCTTAAAATAAAGTGTAATGAATGGTAGTATACACTTTCTCAATGGCTTAATGTTTAAACTGTTTACTCAAGGAGAATAACTCTTGATTGCTAAATCTGTCCGAGTTTGATGGTTAGAACAAAAACTCATACATTCAGAGAGGATATTCCTGAAAACTATTTCTGGGGTTTCATCTTAGGAGAAGAACCTGAACCTGGCTCTCTATTTTTCAATTAAGTGCTCCAATCATGAAATTATATAAAAACAGAATGATTCTAAAGGGAAGGACAGGCATAAATGAGCAAATTTAGGTAAGAAATTTCACTTTTGTGAATACTATTCTGACTGCCAGAATTATTAGACACTGGACTGCCATTTTGTGTGTAACTGCTGAGGAATTTACATGACAATTCACTTTCCACGGTTTAAAGAGGAGCTGAACAGGTACTTCAGTTTTGTGAAATATTAATCTTGCAGTGATCACTACAAATCTCTAAGCTTGAGTTGTTCCATATCTTCCATTATTCTTTCAGCCTTCTTTGTCTACCAACTCATCTAACCATGTCTGTGATGTACATTCTTTTTGATATAAAAAGATGTTCCAGCATCTTTCTGACAAGAGTATCCTTTATGAATCTGTCAATACTATTCTACATTCATTTCTGGTATTTCTGTAAATACGTAGCCTGTTATGTCCTATAAACCAGCAATTGTTTCCATAGAAACTAGTGAGTTTATTATTATACTTAAAATGTTTCATATACAGTCCTAGTTGCTTTGATATTGCCCACATTAGTTCACAGCCTAAGAGAACTACAGAAATAGTGATACTAGTGATACTGGCAGTTCTTCTCATTGAATGGGACAAATTAAAAAAAAAAAACATAGTCAAAAGAGAATAAAAAAAAAAAAGTGCGACTTTAAATTAATACCCTTGTTAATTAATTGAAAATATCTAATTCTGTGACTTTTTTGGTTAAATCTTAATTGGTTTACTTTGGAGCAATTTTTTTCTGAAGGAATTATACATTCTAATTTGGATGAGGCAGGAAGATGGAACTTGGACTAACCATCTAAATGCTTATATAATTTTAAATAAAATTTTAGTTTTAAAAGGAATAAGAATGACTCAATTCACTACAAATGGTGATTTTTCCATACTCCAGGAAAAATATATATACTACATATTTTTATAGTGATCAACTAAAAACCAAGTTATAAAATTTACAGTTAATAATATGAATAAGAAATTTGATTTCAACATTTATATAATGTAATTTATGTTTATGCAGAATTTTTAAGAATGTGGGTTTTGTCTCTTTGATTTTATGTGATAATTGCATTGTTCTCTTTCCACAAAGCTGAACTTAGAGTTGTGTTCCAGCATCAGCTTTCATTAGCATACTTAAGCCACTCATCTGTGAATAAATCTAGAATTAAAAAATACACAAATACCTTATTCTAGTGCTTACATCAGAGGAAATTGCTTTATTTCCAACCTCTTTCCAACTCAAGTCAAATTTGAAAGAAACACTTTTTTTTTTCTGTTTTACAGTTTTTCTTTTCTGGAAAGTGTCTTTGTTCTGGATTTAATATTTTGCTTAATCTTCAAAACCAGTTCTTATTTTTCCTGTTTTTTCAGACCATTTGGAACTATTATATTTGAAGAGCACTTACCTAAAGTTAGCTTTTGGCTGCTAGCAAGTCTAAGATCTTTTCTATTTCTTTAATAGCTTTCTCGGTGAGAAGTGGCTTATTACACTAAATTCTGTATTTTTCTTGTTGAAATATCTAACACAATAATTTTTCTTTCCACTTATTTACAATTTTTCTGTAATCAAAAATTACTTAGAAGTAATTTCTAACCTGAAGTAAAAAAATAGGGGTTTGGTTTCTTTGGCTTTTTATAATAATCCTTTTGCTCTCAAATCAGGAGGGAAAAAAATATATATAAAAGAATCTGCATATTTGTACTGTATAAAGGTCCATCTAAGTGAATATAAGACTTCTTGAGAATTTTTTATTTCTTTGTCATACACATAAGGACGTCCATAAAATCTGGGCACTGTACCAAGTTTGTGTAAATAATATTTTATTATCTAGAAAGTTTAAGCATATTTCTGAGATAAAAGAAGGTAAGAAAGAAAGAGATGAAAAGTAGAAGTCCAGCTACTTCACCTAGAAATTGCTCACAGATGAAAAGATTGAACAGAAGCATCTATTCTGTACTGTGAGTTTCAAAGCCAAACAAAATTATAACATCACTAGACTGTTATAGTTCATTTAATTATGTAGGAGCTGGAAATGCTGCTGTGCCAACCTATTATCTTATTCATTCATGGTATTAGAGCCCCAGAAAATGGTATTATAATCAGGTAATAAAAAATATGCTTCTTTCTAAAGCAGCAATGAAGAAGAAACTTATTCAGCTTCAGATCTATACATCCAAATGCCACGTTTCTAGATTTCAGACATGAACAAAGCACTGAAATTTCCTTTCAGATTCAATGGTGCTCTGATCAACACCATCAGTAGTCTGGAGACATATTCAGTTGACAGCATGAATTCTAGATTAAAATGGGGTATTTTAAAGACGGTTCCCTGCATCAAGAGTTGAATGCCACATTACAAAGGGATGATAAAAATCTCCTGAATTCAAAGCCCAAAAATAACTAAAAAGCAGAGATGTGATGAATAACCTAAATCATAATAAATCTATGCTCTTCAGAACAATAGAAAACATGAGTGTATATCGCAACAACCATTTGCTGACTTGGAAACACAAGCCAAAACCAATAAAGCTACTAGTACACAACAGGGTATGCCTTTATAATTTGTGCTAGAACACACTTTGACTTGTAGAAATATCAGTAAAATGGGATAGGCATATAAGTGTATGCCAGAGAACATAAAAAAGTTATATATATGAACTACCTCTGTTTCACATGAGGTTTTAAGGGTGGAATACAAAATAGCTGAATGATGATTCCCACTGCAATTGTTTTTAAAGGTTACTGTGAAAATCATTGTGAATGTAATGCATTGTTAAAAACATAACACTGAAAAAATATAAAGTGTTTTTTTGTAACATGACAACTCCTTCATGGTTTCTGAATTGTTATCATCATCCCTTATGGTGAGTCTCTTATTTCTTCATTCTCTGAATACTTTGTTGCTTTGCCTGATTATTATCAAGGACACCCAAGGTCATGGAGATGCATAGTGGTTATTCAGTAATTGTAATTCTTCTTTCATCACATCAATAATTTGTTCCTTGGCTTACACACAAAAGAACTAAAGATGACTCAAAAGAAAATGCAGTAGATTTTTCTTAGTGGTAAATAAAGTTAGGAACTGTGGTAAGAAACTTTTAATGCCACAAACTCTTTTAATACCCTGAATATAAAATGTAGTCATAGAAAAATAAAAATAGGGCTATACTAAATAAATAAATAAATTTAAAGTATTGAACAAGCACATAAGAAACTTAGAGTTTGAAAGATGAGCTTCAAATTAAGAATAAAATAAATAGAAGAATGTAAGTAGAGAAGAAGATAAACTACAAGTAGTTTAATTAACTGCAAAGTACATTTTTAAAAAATAAATGATTCAGAAAAGGTCAATGAATCAGTTATTATTTCCTGATTTCTAGAACTAAGAGTTGAGTTGTGAGTAGCCAGTAGGATAGTAAAATAGACCAGAATAAGGCAAGAAGAAATTACTACCTAAATTAGATTGTAAGATGCCTTGTATCTGCAGCATGTAAAGACCTAACTAAAATATTGTTTTAACCACCAGTGATGATTGCTCAACTCTTGTCTTGTAAAAGATTTAGGAGAAACATTAGACCTATAAGTAAAAGTAAGAAAAAGAGGACTCAGTATTTAATTAATAACAAGTTTCTTTAGATTTAACACTGCAGAAAATGAGAAAAAGCCTATGAATATTCAGTTAAATATCTAAATTTGATAAAAATATACAAAGAGGATAAAAATAGAGTTGTCAGGAATCATCAAGTAGGGATTTGTCAAGAATTGACTGTGTCAAACTAATTTAATTTAGTCTTTTCATAGAAAACCTGGCAGAGTTCATAAAAGAAGTAATAAAACTGATTCACTTTGACTAGTGGAACTTTAGTTTAAATGACATTTTCATAAAAAAATACTGCCTACAAAGGTAAAATAATCAAGAAGGTGGATGTATAATCAAGAAAATAATTTTACATTTAGGTTATCAGACTGTCTTTCTAATGGGGTTCACAGGGACCTATGCTGGAATTTGTTTTGTTCATTATTTTCAGCTGTAGCTTTGATACAACTAGAGAGGGAACTTAAAAATTTCCAAATGACATGAAACAGTAGGGAGTGCAAGCTCTCTGAAGTGTGGGTTTTGAATTCAAAATTATCTAAGTAATATGAAGAAATGGTCTGAAATCAGCAGGTGAAATCTAAAAAGGATGACAACATGGAGAGGGAGGGGAGGAGACAATATTTTGGAGGAACCCACAGCAATCATCTAGCTCAAGTTCCTGAAGGCTTCAGGACTAACAAAATGTTAAATCATACTTTTATGCACATTGTCCAAATGTCTGTTTTACACTGACAGGCTTGGGGTATTGACCATCTCTCTAGAAAGCCTGTTCCAGGATTTGACTACCCTCTCAGTAAAGAAATGTTTCCTAACATCCAGTCTGACTCTCCCTTGATGCAGCTTTGAACTGTCCTGTCACCGGATCATAGAGAGGAAAGTACCTCTCTCTCCACTTCCCCTCCTCAGGAAACCGTAGAGATCAGTAGGTCATGTGTCAGCCTCCTTTTCTCCAAATTAGATAAACCCAGAGCCCTCAGCCACTCCTTGTGGGACATTTCTTCCAGCCCTCTCAACAGGTTCGTTTCCCTCCTCTTTTGACAGGCTGGTTATACTGCATTCAATATATTGCAGTATGCAATTTGCAATACATGTTCCTATTATTCTGTCAATAGAACATTTTTTTACATTAAGAGACAAAAAGTCAAGAACTTTCTGTGAATTATTGTAATCCAAACTTCACAAGTGTTTGAAAATTTATTAGAAAAAATTATCAAAATGTAGCTGCAATCAGCATGCATTGCAGAATTTTCTAAACCTAATCATAATTTCACCTAAATTTACATAGACTCATTCAAGTGATACCAAGTAAAAATATAAATCTGTCACCAAATTCAGATTAGTGATATCAAAAAAAATATAAAAATGGATGTTGTACAACATAGGCAAAGAAAATCTACCTAGCTGTCAATATGACTGTTGAGAATCTCCCTGGAAATTATACCATTTACTACTCCAAGTTAATTATTCAGTGCTTTCCTTACCTTGTCAAATATTTAGAGAATATTTGAATTTCATCAGCATTCCCTAAAATGCATCTGAAAAAATTAGTCGTATTCTACTTGGCAAACTTTGCGCATAGTCACTTTCATAACTTAAGTTGCTGAAACTCAGTGGTGTATAGGAGGCTCAGGGGTATGTTCTAATTATCCTTTTCCCATTAAACTCTGTGAATCTCTAAAGTCTGTAAATTGTACGTTGCAACTACATTAACTTTAATTCAAATCAGCAGTCTCATAACAAATGGACTACATAAATGTTTGAAAAAACATTTGCACAAACTTTGCAACATGATATTACATTCATATGTTCATTACTAGAAAATTATTTTTTAATGTTAGTAGGGTTCTTTGTTTTTTCAAATTTATTCCTGTGGTCATTACTGATAAGAATGTAAATTTTTTGCATAAAATATCCAGTATCACTGATTTTTCAGTGTCTCAGTACACAGAATTGAGTATAGAATGCATTCAGAAATATAGAGTTCCTTTCTTTGATAAAGTTGTGACTCCTGAGACTTCTTGAACTAAAATGGTCATATTCTTGAAATATTTTGTTTAAATTCTCATATTTACTTTTAGAAAATTACATCAGTTTACACTGAGTTATGTTAAGACACTTTTTCACATACTTTTCTACAAAACTCACTGCAGGCCAGAATATCCAAAGAATATGACTAAGTCTTACAAAATACTTTCAAGATTTACCTGTCTGTTCACATGGTTAGGTTTTAGTTGCAGGCACATGGTCAGAAACCCAAGAGTTTCAGAATAATGTGCATTTGCTTCTTGCCCAGTTTTGAGGCATGCATGTGTATAGCTAGGTGTGTGTAATGTGGATAATAAAGTGGTGGGGGAAGAGAGAAAGAAAAAAAAAAAAAAGGAAGAAAGAAGCTAAGTTTCAGCTGAAACAGGGAAGAAGAAGATAAAGGGTGACATGCTCCAGTTCTGGGACTGAATTGTTTTTGTCTTACATTAGATCAATATTATACAGAAGTTGTGCATGACAGCCGTCACAGCTGGCATGAATCTCTAAACTATTCTAGGTTTCCACTGAATCAATAAGCTGAAAGGTAGATTCCTCTATAAAAATACTTTAAAAAAAAATTATTAGTGCCATTACAGCCTGACCTGTGTGTCTCCAGAGGGACCTTGAGCAAAGAAATACATCAGCAATAATACCCTTAAATCAAAGTTCCCCCTGCTCACACAACAATTCAGGCCAGTAGTAATATTGGAGTCAGGAGTCCTCCCTCTCTTCGTTGTGTCCTTCCATCATTTCTAGGTGGGGTGTTTCTTTTCTTGTATCTTAAATGTTGCCGCTTCTGCTGATGATTGTAGCTTCCTTAATTTCTGATTGAACCAGCTCTGGGACCTTCTTCTACTTAACAAAGTAAATCATAACCTATCTAGGTGAAAGTTCACCATTTAAGGTTTCAGCAAATTTAGCTACTAGTGCTAAGCAGGATCTTCACCTGTTAGATAAAATAAGCATGAACCAAACTCCAGGTTTTTTTCTACATAAGCACAACATTTAGGTTATCATTAAAATTTCCACTGTTCTTCTCCAGCTCCTATGAAACATAGTCTTACACAGACAGTATTAGAATTTAAAGGTGAATGATGAAGAGCAAACCTAGAGAGAAGGTACTTTCATGAAACAGGTTCTAAGTGAAAAACCACTATGCATTTGAAACTCCAACCTCCTACTTGGAAAAGAAATGATTACTACGCATATGAATGATTCTGTTGAAAATTTACAGAAAGGATGAACTCCTAACACCATCACCACAACATCTAAACTAAGAAGATCGGATTCTGGGTGGGTTCATATAATGATCTAATAATGCATTTTATTAGCCAAGTCTTTGTTGAAGGAGTGAGAACCTTAAGGCAACTCATTTCCTTCCTCCAACAGGGAGTATTTATGTCTATCACACTGCACTACTTTCCAGGGTGAACAAAGTCTTAATCACACTATTTTAATGATCCCCTGCACAGCTTAAGGATGTGAACTGGCCTGAAGAAGACTAGACAGAAAATAATTTTTTCATATGGTACATTTTACAGGAAGGATCAGTCTGATTTAGAGCGGGACAATTTAAGATACTGCAACCCTAGCAACCACAAAAGTTCCTAACAAAGATACTTAAATATTTTCATACTTAAAAATGAGAATAATCGTATTTAGGAATCTAGATGATGCCACAGCCTATCATATCCATTAAAACTCAGTTAAGCTAAATGCAAAAAAAAAAAAAAAAAAAAAAATCACCCTACTTTCTTTAATATTGTCGATTCCAAAACATTTAAATGAATATTAGATGTCTCTGGTACCTCTTACCTGGGTAAGATGGATACATTCTGGATGTATCAGGCCATCACAACAGTTATGAGATTCCCTACAGCCACAATGCAGCCCCAGGTTCAGTGGCATTTATCATACTCTAGGGTTAGAAGTACAAAGAGGTCAATTTGATAAGCTTTGAAGTCCAGAGGAGAGATGGTATTTCCTGTACTTTTTGGATAGGTTTTAATAAGATTTAGGAATTTTTTGTCCATATTGTTGTAAATACCAATTCAATTTCCTCTCAGGGCTTATAACCTGGTGAAAAGATCCTCCTGAAAAGGAGGGCAGAATTCTATGTACAGGTAGAAAATTAAATATAGTCACAGCAATCATTGCATATCAGTACAAGACAAGAATCTTCAAAAATTGCCCATGAATTACCCACTTGCCTAAAAAATATAAATAAATCTTGGACATTTTAAAGGTCCAGCTGAATAAAGTCCTGGACCCTTTCCCTATTACTTCAAGGCCTTTAAAAATACATCTCCATCTTTTTTGTACCTCCTTTTAAGTACTGGGAAGTCACTAGAGGTCCTCTCTAAGCCTTTTCTTCTCCAGAGTGAACATGGCCAACCCTCTTGTGTCTGTATAGGAGAGGTGTTCCAGTCCTCTGATTGTCTTCATGGCCCTCTCTGGACACAATCCAATGAATACAGAACTGACATAGAAATATCTGGTCTAAAGCAAGACATGAGAGGAGAAATGATAACATTTCAGAAGTCATTCCTAGTTCTACTTTGCTTTAGCAGGATAAAATCATTTCCATTTGCCTCCATTACCACTTCACATGCTTTCCTTCCTTGGCTTCTTCATAATTGTCTGAGGAGCAAAAAGAAAAAACAGTCTCCAAATCCACATGTAAAGTGCTTCCAGTACTGAATGTGCACATTATTCAATAATAGGAACAATTTGGACTATGTGTGCATTCAAATCCATATGAAAGTGTATTCTGGTCTTATGTGAGCCAGGAGACTAGATGCCTTGCCCAGGATTCTGGAGACAAGGCTTAGTAGCTTTCATATTAGGAAAGAATAAATAATCCATAAGCTTTTAAAGTACAATTTATCCTTTAGGAAGAATTATATGAAAAACAGAGACGGAAGAGACAAGAAATATTTTGACTTTAACTTCTGCACATGGTTTGAAGGTCAACAGATGAGATAGCAGTCTACTGGTTTTGGTTGGGATAGAGTTAATTTTCTTCATAGAAGCTTGAGTGTTCATTGTGCTTTGGATTGGTGACCAAAACAGTGCTGATAACACACTCGTACTTTATTTATTGCTAAGCAGTGCTCAGTTTCAAGGCCTTTTCTGGTTCACACAACATCCCACCAGCAAGGAGACTGGAGGTGCACAAGAAGATGGGAGAGGACACAGATGGGACAGATGAACCCATCTGACTGAGGGGATATTCCATATGACATCATGGTCAGCAATAAAAGCTGGTTACAGAAGGAAGAAGGGGATATTTGGAGCAATAAGGTTTCCTGGAGATGGCTGAACAACTGCCTGCCTGGGAAGTGATGAATGAATTCTTTGCTTTGCTCATGTGTGCAGATTTTGCATTATCTATTAAAGTTTCTTTATCTTGAGCCTCTTCTTTTCTCACTTTTCTGATTCTCTCCTTCATCCCATTGGGGGAATGAATGAGGTGTTCTGTGGTGTTTTGCTTACTATTAGGGTTAAACCACAAAAGCTATTTATAGTCAATCACTAGAAAATAATTTCAATCATTCAAAATTCTCCCCATATTGGTGAGGAGGAGCTCAGAAAAATACAAGAAAAGCATAAGTCTAAATAATATCCTTTGGAGGCACAAAGGAGTTACAGCCCTTTTCCACTAAATGCATAAAAAAAAGAGACAGTTTGGATTATTCTTCTGAAGACAAGTACTTAACTTTTTGACAATTTTTTCTATATATATTTAGAAATCTAGATCCTGTCAACTAACATTTGTTATAGAAATGTAGAGATGCAAAATAGGCTGCCATCCTTTGAGTAGCATTGTGGGAAGAAAAGACAAGGTGTTAAGAAATGTGGAGTAAGCTAACCATGTAACTGATATGAATTTGACTTGGGAGCATAATGGGAAATTACTGACATGTTTCAAATGGTATGGGGAGGGAGGTGGGCAGAATGACAGAGAAGATAAATAATTTTGGCAGCAGATTTTTGGGCTGCAAAGATCTGGGAGTATGTTTAAGTAAAAAAAAAGAAGAGTAAAAAAATATATGCAGATATTTTAGAATAGAAGCAAAAATATGTATTATAAAATGAATATATATCCATAACTGGAAAAAAATTATGTTTAGACTGCTATTGCACACAGATCATTCCTTCTCTCACTGACCAATATTGTCTTATTATTTCTGAGCATTCTCAGGTCTCTCTGAGTGCATCTGTTATCTTCTGTACTATATTTAACCTATAAATACCATAAAGCAGAGATCATGCTTCTGTTTCCTGCTTACAGGGCCATTTTTAACTGTACGATCCTGAGGCTAGATTGGGTTGGTTTAGTGTTATAGTAATACTTATACAGATATATTTGTCAAGAACAAATGAAGCCAAACAATTTTAAATCTTGCTTCAACAAAATTTCTGGTTTAGTTGTTAGGAGGAGAAACAAAAATTTAACTTCCTTGGTTTGGTTGACATTTTATTTTTCATGGTGTTTTTTATAATTTGACTTAGAAAATAAGGTGGCAGAGCACTAAGATGACTGTACAGCTCACTTAAAGCACGTAACTTTGAAGAGAAGTTAACAGTGTCTCAGAGGAAAACTAGCAGAACATTCCACATTGAGTACAGTACATCTAGAAAATTCAATTAAATAATAGTTTGAATTATTTAGATAATATAATAAAAAGAGTACATAGAAAATCTTTTCACTCTCAGAGTTGGAAATGGTTGCAATTTGTGAGGACAAAACTAGAATTTAAATTATCTTGATTAAATTGGAAGAATGATTCAAAACCTATAATTACCAATAATTATTATTGATCAATAATGGCTAATCAATTAAATCAAGTAAAGTCATGGGCAACATTTTGTGTTCAATCAAGAAATATCAAAATCACAACTGGGAAATGCAAAATAACTGACAGGAGAAAGTGTTCAAAAAATATAACAAGTGTTAAACTGAACCAAGCCAAGTGTGATCTATTGCACAAAAGTCAAATTTCATTATTATGTATACTTAAAGAATATCATATGTAAAACAGAAGGATGGTGAACTTTCAGCTAAAATGTTAGTTTTAGTTTTCGAGGTCTAGAACATCTGATTGTAGACAAAGGTATTTTTACCAAATTTAGAATTGGCAATGTGATAAATGAAATGCCAATTAAATCAAATTAATAACTTGAGTGAGCCAAATTAATATAAATACAAACAGAATTTATTTTTGATCAAATTGACAATCTTAATAAGCCACTATAAAGGAAAGCAGGGCCAAGCCTAGGTTCTTGACTCTGGGTGACACATACACAGCTCTGACCACCAGCAGTTCAGAGAGGTAAGCGCACACCTTAGAGGTTTTTGAGTCCGGTTTTTATACTGTTTTTCTTGCTCCTGGCTAGGAAATCCTTTGTCCTTTTCATTTTTGATGGTCCTCTGGTCCAGTGATCAGGAGTTCATTTAGATGTTGATGTGTCCAAGGAGTCTCTTTGTGCTCTGGTTGATGGTTTCCAGTAACTCATCTCAGCGTTTCTGGTAAAGGACCTGTTCAGATGATGATTTTTCCGAGAAATCCTTATATGATTAAAATGAAGAGTCTTAAGCAATACGTCCACTCATCAGCAGAGTCCAGGGAGTAACAGATCATATCTCTTACTCCTTTCAGATGGAAAGGATTTCCTAGCTGGGTAGGATGAACTCATAGTAAGTTGATGGGTCAGATGGATATCTGACTGAGGTCACTTCTCCTCTGGGTTTGCCTTTACTTCTTATGCTAATTTGCACCTTCTTTGAGCAAGATGCCAGGAAACATGCCAGGCTATGCTTTAAACACAACATATTTGAACATATATACAAGTTACAATCTGCTATATTTCACATTCATAACTTATTTTGATATACAACTTTAATTCCTTATGAATTTTGACTTATCTATAACAGAGAAGATGTAGGAAATGATTGAAAATTATGTCTAAGAGATAGATAAAGTTTGAAAAATTTTTCTGAAATTATTTATTTTTTATGCAGGAAAGGATAAAATCAGAATAATGTAGAAGCTGGGAATTACGTAGTTAGAAAATCTTCTAAGAAGAGGAAATTTTGAATTTTAATTCAAATATTTATTTCTGATGTTTTAAGGGGAGGGTAATGAATACCTCTTAGGACACTGAAAGCATGGTTTATGTCTCAAATGGAAGAAACCAGATATTTGCAAACTTGTTTGTTTGGGGTTTTATTTTATTTCTTGTAATTGAATGCTCATCTTTAGAATTTAAAACAAAATAAAACAAATCTTTTGAATATTAACATTTTTGAATATGCAAATCTTGAATATGAAGACTTGTTAAACAATTAGTTAATAACTAAGAGAGAAATTCTTTAGAAAGCTACTGTTGCATCTCAACTAGCTCAGCCTTTCCTCCTATGAGTGTCCACAGAATAGTCAAAATTGAAAGGCCATTTGGTCCAACCCTCCCTTCTTGCATTTCACCAAGGATGGCGTTCCACAGTCTTTGTGGGCAAGCAGTTTCCATGAGTGGTTAATCTCACAGCAAAGGGCAATACAGACCTATTGTTACTCTACCTCATGTTGTTGAATTCCACCTGTCCCTCGAAGAAGTTGTATGTTGACATCTGGAGGGATTTTCATAACTGAGTAGAATATGTGATGTTTATTATATCTGGAATTAACCAAACTGCTCCACCACCCACAGAACTGAGAAAGAGCTGTCTATCTGCCAACCCTGTCTGTGTCCAGGCTAGGTGAGGCTATCCATGATGTTCCAATCTCTTAACCACCTTTATGGACTACTTCTGGATTTCTCCAGTATATCCAGATCTTTCTTGTGCTCGGGCACCCCTAACTGGACTCAGCACTCTAGCTGTGACCTCGCCCGTGCTGAGCAGAGGGGAAGGATCACTTCCCTTGACTTGCTGGAAATGCTTTGCCTAATATAGCTCAGGATTCTATTGGCCTTTTTTGACACAAGGGAGCCTTATTGGCCCATTGTCAGGTTGCTGTTGAACAGGAATCCAAGATCTTCCTCAGCAGAGCTGATTTCTAGCCATTCACCCTATCCATCTGTAGAATGTACAAGTGCCCAGAGTAATTTCTCTCTAGGTGCAGATTTTTGCCTTTCTTTTATTTGAACCTCAGGACATTCTCCTCAGTTTAATTCTGCAGACTGTTGTGGTCCCTCTGATGACAGTGCAACTCTCTAGTGCATTTGCTCCTATTCCTAGTGTCATATTATGAAAACTTTCTTGGTATGCACTCTGTTTCAGCATACAGACCATCAATGAGATGTGAAACAGAATTGGTCCTAGCAGTGACCACAGAGTACAGAATTGGTGACTTGTTTCCAGCTGGACTCTACCACTGATCACAACCCTCTGGACCAAGGTCATTGAGTCACTTTTCAATCCACCTCACCATGCATTTATTGAACCTGTGTTTTTTCAGATTACCTGTGAAGATGTTATAGGAACAATGTCAAACACTTCACTAGGGATAAGCCTTACTACAGTAAACAATGGTGGACTCCTCAATATATGTTCTATCCACACTTTATTCCTCATGAATTAACCTTTCTCAATTTGAATTTTGTTGGTTACACGCAATATGAAATTAAATCATTACTTACTGTCAGTTTTCTCTTAAAAAATACAGGAACTGTATTTAGGTTTATGTTCTGAATCAAGTATGAAGAGGAATCAAAGTAAGTTACTATCTTCATGACCTCATCTCTATGGTGTAATACTGTTCCACATTCAGGTCACCAAATATCAAATGGAACAGCATCAAGAGGATAGACTGTATGTGACTCAGGGCAGAAGGCAGGGAATAGGTCATAAAATTTGTTTGTCTAAGTATTTAAGTAAGATTTAAGATGCTGCAATGACTAATGTGTTGAACTGGCACAGTCAGCACTGTCTCTTTTTGGTTTTGCCCTTTATTAAATATGTCCCAAAGCACTTAATTCTTACATGGAAGAAAATAAGAAGGGGAATTTTTGAATGTTGGCCCCAAATTGAGTGACTTTCTTTCAAGAAATGATAAGAATATCAGGAATAAGGGGAAGAACAAGGCTAAAAGTGATAACAATAACAGCAAATCATAATGAAAAATAATAATTTTAAGGTGGGTTTTACCAGTAAAAGCTGTATTAAATTTTAGTATTATTTTGTATTTAGGCTTCCAGGATTATTGTTTTACTGTACTAAGTAATCTTCAGTTCAATAGAATACAAAAGATAAGTTAAAGGATTTGTTTACAATTTTTTTTTTTTTTTAACTGGAACTTCAAGGGCATCTGTACTATATCTGCTGTAGCTTCTATACAGAAGTTTTGACATTCCAATCCAAAACAGAAGGTACATATTAACTGGAAGAGTTATGAAGCATACCAATCAGGAAAAAGAAAAAAAGCAAAAGAAAAGGGAAAAATGAGAAGAAACATGGGATTGTAACAGAAATTACCTTGAAGACAAATTACCACAGTCATTTGAGGAAGATGAAGTATGAAATTTTGCAAGATAAATGAGAAACAGTCAATCTATATGAAAGTTATATTAAAACTTCAAATAAATAACAATCTGAAACCACAGATGCCTTCCATTTTATAAAATATAAAAATAAATGCTTTCTGCAATGTTAGCATATATTAACTAACACAAATCACAATATTCATTACTTTCTTCTCTGTCAAAATCTTTTGTAAATATTGCTAAAATTAACAGGTAGAAGAACGAGAAGAAATTTAACACAGTACGAATATTAGGATATTCCTTTGTAAACATGAACTAGAGGTGCATTGTGTCTTGCTGTATTTTGGGAGCGGATTTTTCTTTTGACTTATTTCCAACACTAGTAAAGGTGTGGGAAAGAAAATTTAACAAAAAAAAATGCCATGTAAGGCAGAATCTGATGAAAATAAATTTATGCAATAATATTGGGAACAACAATTAGTGACATAAACCTTGGAACTTACCAAAACAGAACTAAAAATATTGCATTAAATTGCTCCTGAACTGCAAAGAAATATTGTAAACATAACTGCCTTTTTTTTTTTTTTTTAAGAATGGCGTTTTGAAATAAAGAAAACATATGACCTCATTTATGAGGCTGCTTTGAAGAGCAAATGGAAAACAGAACTACCAAATCATATAAAAAAATGAAAAAGAAGGATTGTAATTTTTACTTTTGGGTACAAATAAATATTCCTGTTGGTTGCTTATTCTGCCTAAAATAATGTACACTTGTAGATTACTGGAACTCAAGGAAGTCATATACTTAGTCTAATCCAGTGAAATGAATTTCATTCTTTGTGAAATGCTAATTATACCCTAAAAGATTTTTATTACTTAGCAAAATCACAAAAATTACATTAATCTGTACCAGTAAATGTTAACAAATGGAACACAGCTGCTGGTACAAAAAGGCACAAAAAATAAGCTATAACTATTAGACAACTTTTTTTTTTTTGGTTTTGTTATATTTAAAAATTGTCATATGGTGGAGCTTACCTAAAAGCATGCGCAAACAAATGCGGGCTTTAGTCTCTGCCCAGCTCTAACTCATTAAATGATTCTGATATTGATAACAAACAAAACCAGGTAATTTATTTAGGGAGGAGGGAGAGTTTCCAAAGGCTCCAGGCTTCATTTACTGAACTCTAATGATTTAGTTATGTCTGGGAGAGAAAACAAACAAGAGAGAAGCTCTAAATGTATTTCCATCTGCAGGAACGCAGCACTCCTGTACAATGAATCTTTATGATTACACAGGAGCTTTAAAACTCTCCAAAATATGCATCACCTCTTTGGGCATCATGCGGGAACTCATAACTTCCAATTTTTACTTAATACCTACTTATCACCTCTTTTGTATATTTTGCTTACTTATCTTATACTTACACATTTTACCTACTTTTACATACTTATGCATAACCTATAAAGTTCATTTACTTATACATAACTCACTACTTACATATCTTACTCTATTTTTTCTAACACAGTACATACATATTTTACTTACTTATATTTATGCTTACTTAACACAATACCTCTACCTAACTCAGTACTTATACATTTTACTGACTTATCCATAATACAGCACATATACATTCTACAATTGCTGTGTATGAGATTATACCTTGCTTGATCAGTCCCTCTACTTTGTCCAAGAGCTCCTCACACACTTTTCAGGAAATAGGATTCATTTTAATCCCATGTAACACAGTTCTTTTTCATCTATTCCTTGTTGTCTTAGTACTTAGTTTTTCAGCTTCTTCTTTCCCAGTTTTTCAGTTTAGCAGTTTACCTTTCAGTCCTTGATGCTCCAGATCCAGGCAAGCAGAGTCAAGACAATGGCAGCAACAAAACCTATCCAGTGATCAGCAGCAAAGTTGGTCTAGGAAATCCAAACAACCAGCCAGCAAAAGACAGGCAGCAGATACAAACCTACCCCACCTCTCCACTCTTCTTCTCTCCCCTGACTGCACCTTCTGGCTGGGCTTAAAAACCCTCCAGGAGCTGACCTGCTGCAGCTGAAGGTGGATGGTCAGGTGAAGCTGGTGAGGGTAATTCCAGCCTGGTCCCTCTCTGAGGGCTCCAATAGGCATAACTACAGAGGGTTTGGCTGGGGCACACTATCATGGTTCAAAATACCTTACAGCATCCTTCTAACACACTGAGGGCAGGAAAGTAAGAAGGTGATAATGTGCTTTAGACTTTTCACTACTAATTGGCTTTAGATATTAAGAAAGTAAGAGACATTGGCATAGGGTTACAGGTCTAATAAGGCCACTGTCTATTTATGCTGAATATTTATCAGAGACTAAAATGTTATGGTTCATAGCTTAAACATTTTTATGAAGAGGTTTTGGCCATTATGGCAAAGAAGCTACAGCCACTGAAACCCTCCCCTCCCTGAAGATGCCTCCTAAAGGGAACTTTGGACTGTGAGTTATGCTACCTAAGGGAATTCAAGATAAGATACTCTTGCTCAATCATCGCAGGTCTAAGAAGAAACAAACAAAGGTGGGGGAGAAGAATGCATCCACAAGGAAGCCAAACCCACCAGCTGTGCTGAGAACCATCCCTGGCTGTGTTCAGGCCACAGCGCATAGACATATTTGCTGAGGGAACATTTACACAGATTCCCACCCTAATCAAGGGGGGAAGGAAGGGGTTTTGGGGGTGTGGTGTAACCTCTGGTCAGAGACACTGAACACCCATTCTCCCTTACACAAAAGGCCACATCCACGGGACATTCACGTGAGAGGCATATGAGGGGGAGTCATAATCCATCAAAGACCCCCAAAGTGCTCCCCAGACTTTTTCCTGAGGCCTTGTACCATGGGGCTGCACGTGATGCAAAGTGACGAAATTGATACCGAATCTGCTGCAAGAGACTGTCAAACTGCCCCCCTGCCCAGGGGAGGCGCCTGGGCATTCCCACCTAGCCTGAACATACATTAATCAATTGACTTCAAGGTTTTCTTGGGGGACTCTCACCAAAAGAAGACCAGTTGGAGAGGATCACTGGGACTCCAGTGGGATCCATGGAGTAGTGGTATTTTCTTTAATCTGTCTCCTTCACTCTCTTTCTGTGTCCTCACCTCTTTTCTATTTTTTTCTCTTCCTCTCTCTCTCTCTCATATTTGCTATTAAATAAAATCCATATTATTGACTTTGGCATATGGTCTCTTTTGTACCTCAATTCGAGCAGAGGCATTTCTAATTTTAAAAATCAGACTTTATCAGAAAGTGATAAAAAATAAAAATAATAGTCTCTTGTTGGGAGACGCATCCATGAATCTCCAGTACTACACTGAAGGCTGGACTTAGATATGTAAAGGGGAAACTTAGATATGTAAAGGCCAGAGAGCAGACCCCACTTTGACCAGCTGTAGTCAGCATCCTGTTTCCTGGAGACCGTAGTACCAGTGGACCAAAGGCCTTGAGTGATGTGAACATGTTCAGTGCAGGCAGTGTGTGTATGCTTGTATGTGGGTTTTGAAGAATGGAAGTTGCTATCCAGACACTATATCCATCCAACTTCGAGAGAAAAATATTAAATTTTATGTCACTAGGTGGTGTGCTGCTCTTCTTGAGACTATTTTGCCCCTGATTCTATCTGTGACAGACTGCATTATATCACTATTAGAAGAAATTTTAGGTGAATTTTAAGATATTGGTTAGCTAAAAACTTGTAAAACAATTGTAAAACCAGTTAATTAAAGTCAGTTTGAAAATGTTTTCAGAAGCTATCAAGTCAAAACATAGAACACACATAGTACAAGTAAATGGTTTTCAGTTATGGATTACAGTTTTTTTTTCCCTAGAGAAAACAAGCAAAAATCAACTAAACCCAACAAAACCTAAAGATCTACATTTAAGAAAACACATGGGTATTAACTTAAAAATAGTCTCACTTGAATAACACGCATTTCATTAAATACTTACTCTACTAAAACTTTCATCTTAGAAATAACTTTCATTCTACTCTGGTAAACTAGTTAATTTTTTTTTTTTTTTTTTAACTCTTTAATAATAGGTTTTCATTTATAAAATTCAGACTGCAGTGAAATTTGGTGTAAACTATTTGAAACAACAACTTATATCATAATTTTTAGTGAAAGAACAGAATAAATATTAAAACTTCCGTAACAGAAAATGGAAGACTATCCACCAAAAACAAAGTTAAATGTAAGCCTTCTCATAGAACTAATTATTTATATACTCTACTGGTTAAATAAATAGAATATCATTCTTGGCACCATCTAATATGCATTAAGGTGCTTAAATTTGAATTTAAAGGAAGCTATTACTTAAAGAAAAAATGAATAATGTATGTCTTTATATGGCTTTTTAACCCTAAGGGATTGCTGTCTGAACCTCCAGTATAAGTGCTCGAGCAGATGGATACAGCAATTGTGTAAATCAGTATCTTTTGATTAGTAGAGGCTGTAACAGAGAAAAGAGTATTGGAAAGATAGTATATTGATGTAGAAGAAAGGCTAATATTCTGAAAAATGAGGTGATAAAGAGCAAAAAAAAAAAAAAGTAAACCCATTTATGAGTAGTATCAATCACAAAATAATTTTATGTAGCTTTTCCAATCTCATTTATGATACATAAAGATTTATTTAAGAAGATGTGTCTGAGAAAGCAGTCATTATTATGCATTAGTATCTGGATTAAGTTTAATATCATTGTTTTGGGGTCAGTTTTTTGTGTCTTCATTCAGTTTGCCATGAAAAGATTAAAATCTAACATAATTCACTTTTTTAAAAAATGAAACTGCTCCTGCAAAAATAATCCAGTCTAATTTGTAATAAATGTCCTTTAAAGCAATATGACCAACTATATAGATGGATATTTGGAAAAAAATGCACATTTACCAGTGTGATTTATGCCATTACCAAAAGAAAAATAAAATTTCAAAGAAAAAAAGATCTTCTAAAATAATACCAGAGTTATAAATAAATCAAATTTAAATTTACTAATGAAAAATTAATTTAAAATTTAACACATAAAGTGTCATTTTTAAGACATTTCTGTAGGTGAAGTGGAATTGTTGAAAAAACAGCCAAAGGAAGAGAATATATTTAATTTAAGTTCTTCTTTAGGCAAAACTTGCAGAACAAGTCTGACATTCTAATGCAGAGCTTTCTAATAGTGAGACAACAAAATTACTGAATCTTAAAACAGTAGTTCCTCTAAACAAAACAGTCTCAATAATCTTTTAAAGGTTAACTTTTACTGCTTTATTAATTTTCTTAGTTAATTCTTGCTATCAGTAATTTACCTCCAGTAAAAATGAAAGTGTACTTTGAAAACCCTGTTTGTGTGGCCCAGCACTGTAACGGATGCTGATGGCCAGGCCTGACCTGACTCCAGCAATCTCCAGTCAGTTCTGGACAAGATCAAGCCACCTTCTTGGCCTCCCTTGTCTTTGTTCTTTTAGGGTTCTAGAACTTGCCTTCTGGTATTTTCTTTCATGAATGCTTGAGGTATTAATGATCCCTCTCACCAGTCCCACCACAGCTGTACCTGTGACTCTTATCTTGAAGAAGACTTTCTCACTACTCACTCAGCAGCCCAAGTCCCCATAATGTTTTTGCACAGTATCAGAGCTGAGCCTGGTACAGCCCAGAGAGTAACCAATCAATCTTTTTTGGTTTTTTTTTCCCTTTTTCTTCTTTTTCTCTTTCATTAGATGGTCAAGTTTGGCTCCTCTATGAGCTCTTCGCAGTAAAATGGAGAGAAAAGTATTCAGAGTACAGTTCACCTGATCATTAGCTGGTCTAATTTAGAGTGAGAAAAACTGCTGCCTGATAGCCCTTATTTCACTAACATTGACTACTCAAGCATAATGGGTGGTATTTCACCAGATGATTTGAATGTTTAAGGAAACAGAGTGAAATGGATGGAGACCATCAAGTAACCATTCTTAGAATATGCATCACACTTGTAAATGGGATAGAGATCCTCATAAAAGTGAGCTGAGATGTGCTAGAGTGTCAGCCAAAGGACCCAGTGTTCCAGTAAATGGGGAATATTCTTTAGGTAGGGATGAGAGTAAGAGAGTTGTGTAGAGAAGCCAAATAGTGCTCATGGAATCATGGGAAGTGTGCACCACCTTTTCCAGTTAATCCTGTCACCCATGTATTGATATCCATTAGCAAGGGGTGAATATGTGTCCTTGCTCTCTATTTCAGAATCTGGAATAGACAAACTCACAATATTTTTAAAGAAGCCCTGAGCCAACAATGCAGCACTGTTCCATGTAGCTGAATTCCATAATGCTGAGTAAGGCATGCATCCCTATGAGACTGTTTCTTGAGCAGAAATCAATTCAAACACATATTCAAATGATATCTGACTGGATTCCCTTAAAATTTTTAGCCATTAATAAAAATTCCACACACGGTTAAATAATAAAAGACTTTTTTTTTTTTTTTTAATTGGAAAGAGGCAATACTGAAAGGAAAATGCAGCATCTGTTTCACAGCAAACAATGACACTCTATAGTCATTTCAGTGAAAAAAAAATGCAGTATTTTTAAATTATGAATTATTTTAAATATTTATAACTTAAAAAATTAATTTGAAAATTTTCTATAAGGTCATCTAGCCAAGAAGGTCACAGTACTCCTTCTGTTAAAAAGGACAGAAACATTTATTACTTTTTTTAAATAATTTTGTCTTGCCTACAAAACAAAAAATGCTTAAAAATTAAGAAACTGACTTACTTAAATTTCTGTGAGTGAAGCCAGCATCTGTACAGTTAGGTAAATTTATTTGTCTCTTATTTTTATGGATTTCTCCTTTACTGTTTCATTATTCATCCTTTCCCTTTACTGGGCTTTATGGTTTTATGATAACAATTCTACAGGAGTCTGTGGCATGCCTTATACATAAAAGTCTGAATACTTTTAGGACTTCTAAATCAACATTTTCTGCTATTTTATCAATTGGATCAATGCATATAATCTTTCCATTGCTATGCTAGTATTGCATATTGAATTGCCAATCACACTGCTGGGAATTATTGACTGATAATTAATATAAAGCTTATCCCAAAGGACACATATCAAAAAATCAGAGGTACATTATTTATCTATACACAGACACAAAGAACCATGCCAGTTCTCTAGCTCTTTTCTTCTCTATATCACTTCATTTCAATCTTCCTTTGAGATAACGAGATGCACACATAATTCTTAAGAATATAGCTGTGAGCCTTCCAGTGCTGTTGTTATAAAATGTACCTTTTTTTTTTTTTTTTTTTTTTTTCCCTTCTTTCTTTTATGTAGTAACATTTAAGGCTAAATTCCAGCTTGGGAAAAAAAGTAGAAAAAAATGATAGAAATGGGACCTTTGCTTGTTTATGTATGAGGCTTTTTGAGGTTCTTTAAACCTGACATACCCTGTAAAAATGATAAACATTGCCTAGAAATGTGAAATATGTGACTTCAGTAAAGGCTTAAAGGTTGATTGCTATAGTATTTATAAGCAGTATTGAATTGCTTTTCCAAAGTTTGAATGGAATGTCCATCTCCTTCCTTATGATATCAGTATCAAATAAATTAGACAGATTTCAGAAGTGGCCAAGTCATCTTAAAGGGAAGGACAAAGCAATCCAAGAAAGAGACATAACCACCTCAAAAATGTGAAGACAAACAAAACCAACTCCAAAAGAAGGCTCAAATGAAGCCTCTCAAAATCACAGACAATCTCACTCCAAAGATGATCTGTTAGCGAATGGAGTCAGTCAAGTGTCCTCAAGGAGAGTCCAAGATCTGTTGTGTGGAAAATTCAGCCTGTTTAGGAAAAGAAAAGTACATGCATCATGGAAAGTACTGGGAGAGAGAGATGATCAGTTTTGCATAAAATAAGTCCTTTTTATGTAATAGAGACATAAAAGTGTATAGGATATAATCTGATTGACCAGCCAATAGAGAGCAATTTCTAGTCTTCTACAAAAATTAATTTCCATGGAAATTTTTATTTTTTTTTAATAACAGAAAATAGATTATGTTTTTTGTTCTTTCAGTCCAATTTTCATTTTCCAGGCTGTTTTATACCATTTTAGATCATAGCCTGCTGTTCCAGTTTCCTGGTTTTGAACTAATTCATAGCCTCTTGTAATGTGGAATGCTCAGAGATAGATTTGCATGAGAGCTGGTAAAAGATTTACTTTGTATTCTACCCATGTCTGTGGCTGTCCTTCCTCCTGGTGAAGGAAGAGAGACTCAGCCCTTTCCTATATATCATTTTCTTTTGTTTTGCTAAAGTTATTTAGTTCACTTGTTAATATCTCTGAAATATTAAACAAAGTAATCATAAATCTAAAGCTTTCCAATAATATATATACCTTGTTTTAATGGATTCCAAATACACGCAAATCCTTGTACCAAATCCCAGGCTAAATTTGGTTGAATTCCCAAATTCTGAATTAGTTGAGACAAAACTGTTCATCCATAAGACAAAAGTAGACTCTCCCCCCACCCACTACAGATCAAGATTGCAACCATTATTTCAATCAATGGACATCTGAATTGCAACTATCAAGTCTTGTCACCGGATCCATAGGTGGTGATATCTTCTCTCTCTGCTATCTACCCTTGTCTTTCTCTCTCTTTCTTTCTCTCTTTACTTTATATATTATTTATTAAGCAATAATTTCATACTTTTATATTTTCATATTACCATAGATAATAACTAAAATGGGTACAGACCTCCTTTCCATTGCAACTAAATTGTTCAAAAATATACATATATACAAAATACACTGTTCATTCAGTGCCATTTCATTATGTTATGTTATGTTATGTTATGTTATGTTATGCTATGTTAATGTTATAAACAAGAACTTCAGTTATCACACCTCAGGGGCAGGTCATAGCGTTAAACTGGATGTCCCATCTCGGAAGTGTTTAAGGCCAGGCTGAATGGAGCTCTGGGCAACCTAGTCTAGTGAAAGGTGTCCCTTTCCATGGCAAGAGGGGTGGAACTAGATGGCCCCTTCCAATCCAAATAATTCTGGTTCTGTGTTGCTGATTTCTAGATACCCAGGCTGTAATTCAAAGAGGCCAGCTGCACTTCTAGAGGATGCTTTTGGATCCAAGCTCTAATTCCCAATGTCTCAACTACCAGTCTGCTAGGCAATTTCTCTATCACTATTTTTCTGCAGACATTTTCTTTTTCTTCTCAATTTTCATTGCCACTCTGGCTGTTCACATAAAAAATATATGAAATGTACTTGATAAAAATACCAAACCTCTATTAAAATTAATGAAATTATATTATTACACTTGTCTTACAGAGTAAGTAGTGCAGTCTTACAGGGGAACAGCATCAATTAGGAAATGTCCATTACAGCAAGGACTAAAAACACCATATTTACAAGTGCTAATCTTGTACATCAAATAAAGTTCCATGTGTTCCAAGCATTGAGAAAATTTCTCCATGCCAATTAATTTATTCCCTTTTATGACTGTAAATCTAGGAGTCTATATATGAGTCAATAAACACATGGTTTCATTTCAAAACAGAAGCCTCTTAGCTAATATTTTTCTGTAAGCAACATAAGGAATGATATCAATGTCATGAAGAATAGTAAAAACTTTGAGAATATTCCTTGAAACATTCCTACAGACTTGCATCACAAGTATACATGACAAAGCTGGTTTGTGTATCCCTTAAATTCTCAAACACCTGCTTCCTTGATGAAGCTAAATATTTGATAGTATGATATTCTCCCATTACTTCCATTAAATATTATATCTCAGGCTTAGATACTTGTGAAATCCATGAGCAAGATTTTCGAAGGCACAAATAGTACTTTGTACATTCTACTGTCTTGCTTTGACAACTCAATAATTTCAAATGGCAAAACTTCCCACTGTTGAAGTAATTTAATTTGCAATCTTTAAAATTCTATTTGTTAACCAGTAAGTGGTGATAGTCTCTTCTGCATAATTTCTGCAGTAATGGCAGCTACCTTAAAACATTTTCTACTTATGATAACCTGTATCTTATTTACAGTCTTTGCTATTTTGTTAGATCTGTTTCTGGGAGGCTATGTTTTATAATTAAGTTCATCCATGGGCAACACACTGTCAAAGAAATGTAACCTTCATTTGTAATTAATTTTTCTTTTTTTCAGATTGCCTGTGTTTTTGGGTTTTTTTTTGTTTGTTTTCCTATATGAATTCTAGTCAGACCCTTAATATTAAATGTATTTATTGTAATCTGTGTTAATAGACCTCGAAAGATTGTTGGAAATAAAAAAAAAACAGCCTTAATGAAGTAGTTTAAAAACACACACACCCTCGCTTAAACACTTATTTCACAAGGTAATTAAAATGATCAGCCATAGAATATGCTTATAACAGGTTGGGAGCTTAATACTAATAGTTTCAAACTCAAGTGCTAAGTTGTTTAATACTTAATAATACTTCATCATGATAGGAATGTAGTCTACATGATTTTCTCCTATAAAATAAACACACACATAAAACTCTCAAACCAAGACACTTGTGAAAATAAACAACAAAATGAAGATGTTTACTTTAGTTTGGCCTTTATATAGATTCAATATAAATCATTGTTGGGACCTGATTTTTGAAAATTAACACACAAAATGTATCTGCATTTATAAAACAGGCTAATGGAAAATTTCACATTTTTGGGATCTACAAACTTTTTCCTACCTGTATTCTCCATGGTATTACAAAATTACTGAGTTGATGGAAATGCAACATATATGCAGCTTGAGAGAATGAAAATATACCAAATATTCCCAAACAAGCTAAATGTTGCCATTCTATAATATAAAAACTGCAATTGTTTTACCAGTAAAGAGATGGGTTTCCATACTAATTGTGTCCACTTATATCATGATAGTGAACTGCTCGTCAAATTAAAGAGAAAGAAGTAAATGCATAGGCAGTGGAAACAAGGACAGGTAATATGGGAAGAGTATAGAGATGAAGTTTGGTTGGGATGAAGTTTGAAGCCTACAGGACAGATGGAGAGTGCATGTAGTGAATGGACAAAGGTAATGGTTTTAAACTGAAGGAGGATAGACTTAAGTTAGATTTTAGAAAAAGTTCTTTACTGAGAGGGTGGTTAGGCACTGGAACAGGTTGCCCAGAGAAGTTGTGGATGCCCCAGCCCTAGAAGTGTTCAAGGCTGGGTTGAATGGGACTCTGAGCAACCTGCTCTAGCAGAAAGTGATCCTGCCCATGTCCGAGTGGTTGGAACTAGATGATCTTTGAAGTCTCTTCCAACCCATGCCATCTTGTTGTTGTTTGTTTTGGTTTGGGTTTTTTTTTTTTCTTTTTTTTTTTTTTCTTTTTGTTTTAAAAAGAACTGTAGTAATATTTACATATACTGATATTTCCTTTAGTGAAGATTCATGTTCACTGTGGTGTTCAGCAGGAGTGATTGGCTTTCAGGATCAAGGCACATTCAAAAGTTTTATTTGTGCACAGTACCTTTTACCTTCTCTAAGAGCTATTGACTAACACTCCTGAAAAACTCATCCTCTCAGAGAGTCCCGACTCACTGTTTGTTCTGCCTGCAATGAGCAAGGGTTTACTGATGAAGGAACAAATACAGATAAAATAATTATTGAACCAATAATTAAAGTTTGTTTTCCTTGGGAACACAGGTAAATAAACAAAACCTACTATCTTTAACATGATCTCAATCAACAGTTGTTGAAATGCTTGTTTTAAATAAACATAATGTATAAGGTGTGTTAGGGTTAAATTTTGTAAGGGGAAAAGTATTCTCAAATAAGAGTGTCTTGTAACCAGTCCCTCTGCAATACACTTTTATGACTTTTATGACATAAAGTTGAGTCTTCAGCAAACAAAAAGACATCCTTATGCACAAACATAACTTTGGACATTTCTTTAACCAGTTAAGCAAATGAAAGTTGTAGGTAGTAGGTAATGGAGCCTGAATGGCTAGCAGAATCCTACTTTGGATTCCATCTATTAGTGATAGCTATAATTAAATATAGTCTTCTAATTAGCTGAATATTAAAACACACACACTTTAGATAGTTGGGGAGGGCGCATGTTTGTATATTTGTTACTATGACAGCTTCAGACAAAATTAGATCTTGTTTTGCGGGTGAGAGAATCAATATACAAATGTTATGATTTTTAAAAAGTGTAATGAGAAGCAGCAGAGAAAAATACTTCTATTAACCATAGTCTTGGAATTATTTGAGCTAGAATAAATGGTGCTGGAACAGATGTTCTCATTCAGAAAAAGAGTCCTTGAAGCTCAGTGAAATAAAAAGGCTTAAAATTAGCCTATTCAGTTATTCTATACACTGAAAAATAACCATTTAGCAAACTCTTCCCTTCCCACCCTTCATCCCTGCCTCCCATTCCAAATACCTACAACAGAAGTTTCAATTTTAATTAATAAATCATAGCTTTCAGTAAGGCCTGAATCACAGTATCAGCCTACTTAAATTTAACACTACCGCTTTTGAGAACCAAGAAACCTTTAACAAAGTCAGAGACAAGATGGACTGCTGTGGAGAAGCATAATGCATTATGCACTGTAGCAGAAGGTGAACTTCTAAAGATAAGCAGAAAAAGCAGAAGCAGTTGTGGTTTGAAAAAGAAAGTGACAGTATTTTTCTCGTTGTCAGTGCGTGTATTCTATATCTCCTCCACTGAATGCATTCACAGAAAATTTTTGCTCCTCCAGATTTGCAGATGTAGAAATAAATATTAGATAGGAAATGTCTTGATGATTAAAATAATAATCAAAGATTTTAAAAGCTTGTAGTAAAAGTATGTTGAGTAATCAGACACGTTCAAGATTAGACTCAGACATAGCAAGAGAGTATCAGTTCTTATCTCATTAAAGATTCCTACTATTAAAACAAACATCTTGTATTTTGGGTATATCCTGCTAGCAGAGATAAAATTGGTGTAGCTTAGAATACAATTTTGATGAACCAATAAGTTGCACAGTTGCTTTTACATCCTTTTTGAAGGCCAGTATTAGAGAGTGTCCTAAATGGGATGTGTTAGATATGCTGATAGAGAAACAAATACCAACCATAAATCCACACCTACTGGAAAATTCACAAATCATGATTATATCTTATCACAACCCCTAGTATTCATTATTTGAATGAATAAGAGTTATAACTGAAAAATATTGTACATTTCTACTCAACAGTTCCAGAGGCTGCTGCTATTTTATTTTTCCCCTCTCAGAGAATGATTTCCTCACTGGACCTGGCTGTCAAGCAATTTTGATAAAATTTTCGTGCTTGTATTCTAAACTTTTTTTCTGGTAAACACCGTGCCTGTGTAATAGCATCCAGATTAGGAATGTCCCTTTCTCTAAGGCTTGTAATTTATTAGAGTGACTGAAACTTAAGCAATTTATTTGAAGGTATCTATTCAATTGTGATGGTTTCATTCTGTCTATTCATGGCAGAGAAGATTAATTTATGGCATTAGAATGGCTTCAGAGGATTTTTTTTATTCAATATTGTTTTGCTGAAGTGGGAGTAAAATGAGGAAGGAAGTGCAGGATGCAGAGGGCACAAACTAGGAATATTAAACAACATACAACTATTTCATTTTATATTTGTCTGAAACTGTAATAGTCTCTGGTTTTCATATAAAGGTGTAGATGAAAATCTATGTAGTCTGTAATGAGAGATCTAACAAACAAACAGCTCAATAGATTGGAATATAAATCAGAATATTTTCATTTAAGCTAAAAATGTCTGAGTTTGAGAGTTAAGCTTGACTGAAGATTGCAAATCTGTAAATGTATTTCATTTACATCTATAGTACGATAGTATCTTTAAAAGTATTTTTTTTTAATATATTCTGTCTTTTGTTTATTACATGCTCTTTTCATTTACTTACATTACAGAGTATATTTTAGCTGAGAATTATTACAATTCTGTATCAATTAAACCCCCTCAAGTACAACAGACAAGTTAAATGAATAAGGAAAGTTTTTTATACATTTCTTAGGGTCCATAATGTAGAAGTGTTCATATCAAACAGTATGTTCATGGTTATGTTCAAAATAAAGGAAAATGTTATTCCTCACCATGTTACAAGTATAAATATGGAATAATACATGTATTATATTACTGAAAAGTAAGAATAGAAAAAATCCACACAGAATTACTTTTAGGAAAGTTTGGCATGGTATAGCATTTGAAGAGAGAGAAAACTTGACAAAGGTAAGCAAATTTAATGGGATGATGTTATAAATTAATCAGACATGTTGCTGACAATAGTTCCCATGATGGAAGAAAAGAAAACCAGTTACCTTTGAGAAAAAAGAGACTGCATGACTTTGAATAAAATTTAAAGACTTTTATTAGGATAAAGTTGAACATGATTTTTTAGGACACCTCTGCATAGCAGAATAAAAGTGTGATCAAGAGTTAGCATAATTTTCCTGACTTCTATGTCTTTCAATATCAGCATTAAAGACATTAATACCTATGAACATAATGTGAGAAAGCAAATTCTTCAGAACTAAGGATTTTTCTTCAGATTTTCATTTTACAGTGGTATTTTATTGCATGACAGTGGTGATAACCACTTATTCTGACAAGACTGTGAGTATGTAATATCCCAAAATATGTGGACAATAGCAGATTCCTACTTCACTTGAGCTCCTGATAAAATTGTTTCTGAGGCAGTCACCACCCACCACAACTTTTTTCAATTAGATTCTACAGATTCCTATTCTCTCTGAAAGAGCAATAGTCAGTCAATAAACTTCCCATTATCAAGAGATCACCTGTTTTATGCAATATATACATATATACAACATACCTATACAGATTGCATACATTTAAGGCTCTGTGAGGCTTCTCATATACTTTACAGTAGATGTGCACTCTATGTTTTGCGACATCATGGCCATTTCATTGTCAAAGAAACAAGTTGTTTGGATCTTGTGTGTTCCATAACTTACTTCCATATGGATATTCTACATGATAACATAGATAAAGTTTATTACATAAACCATATATGTAGTTTATATATAGTCTCTCCCTCATATATATATGGTTTATGTACTCACATGAGGATAAAGAAACAAGATGTACAGTACCCTGTACTTTTTTTTTTTTTCTTTATGAATAGCAATTACAATTGAGAGGTCCAAGCATAAAACAAAGATCAACATCCCAGACCTTAAAAATCAATTTAACATGCTAGTCCGGTAAACATTTTTAAAATCTGCTGATGAGACAAATGGTCAAATAAAAAAAAAAAAAAAAAAAGTATAAATTTCTAACTGGGGGGCAGGAACCCATCTCACTACACTTGTCTTCCTTTTTCCCCCAACTTGCTTCTCAAAACTGTAATGCCACTAAATGGCTTGAGTAAAATGAGAGTGCATTATATTTGATCATTTCATGTTTTTCTTAGAAAAACCAAACCAAAAAACAAACCTCCAAACATCCTAATATGGCTTGGTTAGAGAGGATGAGAGGATTTTTTTTTGTAAACCCAGATGTGCTTCAAATTAGTCAACACTAGGTGTTAGTGGGTTTACATGGCCAAGTTTTGGTAGCAGGAGGACTACAGGCCACAGGCATGGAGCCTGTGGGTGGAGGCCAGAAGCTGTTCTCATATCCAAAAGGGCCAGTTCTGGCCAGCTCCAAGACGGACCCAACAAAAATTAAACAATCAACTATTTTGGTGGCACCCCTACTATAACATTTAAGAAAGGGTAAAAACTGCCCTAAATCAGCAGATGGGAGAGAGGAATGAGAAAATTTGAGAGAAATAACCCTGCAGATACCGGAGTCATTGAAGAAGGGAGGGGAGGAGGTGCTCTGGGTGCCAAAGCAGAGATTCCCTAGCAGCCTGTGGAGAAGACCGTGGTTATGAAGGTTGTGCCCCTGCAGACCATGGGGGTCCACAGTGTAGCAGAGAAATTAGTGAGTAGTGGGTAGTGAGGTTGAGCCCAGGAATAAGGAAAGAGTCAGGGGAAGGTGTTTTAAAATTTGTTCTTGTTTATCTTTATTCTATTCTGATTTGGTTGGTAATAAACTAAATTAATTTCCTCAAGCTGAATTTGGTTTTATCTGTGATGGCAGTTGGTGAGTGATCTCCCTGTCCTTATGCCCTGACTCATGAAGTTTTCACTGTAATTTCTTTTCCCTGTCCAGTTAAGGAAGTGAGAGACCAGCTTCTTCGGCACCTGACAGTCAGGCAAGGTCAGCCACCATTATGTATTTCCCTCTCGTGTAGTACAAAATAGATATGGAGTTGCATGCTTTCAAGGAAAAATCAAATTTAATTAACAAATTTAAATACATTAATGCCATAAAGAAGACTTTTGTACTGCTACATTCTTTAATCTGTGTTTTATATGGGAAATAATTGTAAGGGAATTCCAAATACATTCTTTCAGTGTTCAAGAGAAATGTTATATGCTACTACTGAATCATGGAGGTTTTAAGGGATTTTACTCAAGAATCATTTTATTGTTACCACAGTAAAAATTTAATACCACAGTAAAAATTTAATACCCTCTCTGACTATGTACATTTTATTTGCATTTGAAAATAAAATAATTCTTCTGCCATCTTATGAGAACTTTGAAGGAAACATCAGTTTTTCTTTTAATCAATGCATTTTTGTTTGATATTTATTACTTTAATTAAAGTCATTAATTCTAAATATTTATAACAAAATTCAGTTATATTGACTTAACTATTCACCAAGACATATGTAGTTAATGCCTGTACAATAGAGAGGAGTCAGAGCCTTCAGAAATATTTTGTCGCTTGACTTCTGTTGATGGTCTGAAGAATCAAATGCTAGTATGTGAAGTGTTTCATCTGAAACCTCAGAAGAATAAATGGAAATTCTCTGCTGAGATGATTTGCATCAAAGAACTCAAAGCCACATGCTAATCTAAAAGGCTCCACACTAGCAAAGTGAACAAGGACTATTCAGGCACAGGAAGATACTTTTCCATAGTGTTTGTCTCTAGCTAACCCTTTTCTAGACAGGGCTTGGGAACAGTTAAAGAGGTAGTACTGACACTCATTCTATCAAATAGACAGCATGAATAGGGCCATCCTCCTCTTGAGGGAATAAGTTCAATCACAAACCTGTTGAACTGTCACCGACTTCCTGTCTTTAGGGACAGAAGGAGCCTGAGTGGGATTTATTTGTATCATAGTTTTATTCAAGATGATGAAATTTCTAATCCATGCATTACTACTGTCTCTGTGTTGTGCTTAGCAATTAATTTGAAACTAGATTCCTGGGAGAATCAGCCAGTCAAAGGAGTCTAGAGACCTCTTCAGCTGACAGACATGACTTGTCCAAATTGAGGCAAAATGTAACATTCTCCAGACTCCATTGAATACATTGATTATATTTTTCTTAGACTATGACAATTCCTCACTGAATAAAGTGTTTACACGCTCCTGTTCACCTATACTGAGAAGTCTGCATCAGCAGCTGGATCCCACCCAAAGGTCTGAAATGTAAAGGTATCTTTAAGAATATATTTCAGTCTGTAGTACTGAGATTAGTGTTTGATATTCATCCCTCTACAGTTTACTCAAACTAATTTCTACTTCCTAATCACAAATATCATGATGGAGTCTGTTATAGACCATCCAACCAGGATGAAGAGAAAGACAAAATATTCTATAATTAGAATTCCTCCAACATTGTGAAGTTATTTGTGAAGACCCTGGAGTGACATACATGGAAAACTATTTGTGTGCTAAGCCATGTATAAAATTATTCACAAACTAATATTATATTTTATTTTTTAGAGCATTCTGACCTGGAAAAGCAAATAAGCACGTATGGAAAGAAGAAACATGTAGGTAACCAATAAAGTCTATATAAAAAGAAGACTGACTGACAGAAAGACATTTTGAACTCTAAAGAAAGGTATAGCTAATGAATGACACCTTGTAAAATGTTCAGAAATTGGTGCAGTTCTGGAGGAAATTAAAGAAATCAAAGATTGAAATTGCTTCATTCATGTCAAATACTCTTACTGATGAGAAAAGGGTCCATTATGAGGCCTGTGAGATATACCTGAAATAGACTAATTCCTGGTGGTGCAGAGAACAAGCAGGAAAGTGCCACATAAAACTGACTGCATGCTTAGGAATAAAGGATGGCTAAAAGGACCTGCATTGTGTGTTTACACACTTAGGAGGTTTTAGTCACATAGCTCTGTGTGTCTGAATCCTATCAAATCTGAAAAATGCTACATTTCACCTCCCTCTTTTACCATCTAGACCAGGAAGAAAAACCTTGCCTAATGAATTGCATAAATTACCTTTTATAGGAATTGCAAAACCAGTGAAAATCTGATATCCCAAAAGACAAGGTCTTAACAAATAAATACATGTGAGTCAATACCTTAATAGGAATCACTATCTCTGTCAATATAATCTGTGGCTGAATTTTGATTTCACAATAATGCCAGCTGTAATTGTAATTGTGGGGTTTTTACATTTTGCTTTTTTTTTTTCTTTTTTAACTAATTTGTGACAGGAGAGAATGATCTGACCAACAAAATGAATAAACTTTCCCAGTCTTTCAGATGTCATCTGGGCTTGGTAGCAATATAGTAATATTACTTTGAGGTTTGTAATTACTAATATATTTTCAAAGGTAGGAAATAAGACTTATCTTTCTAAAGATTAAATGTTTGCACTGGAAGGAAAGAACTGTAACTAATAAAATATTGCTTGAGGAAAATGAAAAATAAAAAAGGAAACAGAAGAACTTCTTGAGAGACTTCTCAATTATTTCTTAATTTCATGGCATGAAATATGAGGAGTCTTACAAAAAAATCCAAGAACTTTGTGAAAGACATACAGGTAATTTAATTAAAGAAAGCACTAAACTGTTTTTTTTTGACATTCTACCTTCATGCTTCAAAGTTGTGACATGAAGTAGCAGCTTTCTATTATATTGAAATGGCTTATTAAAAAGAGTCCTAAGACACTGATATTCTGCTACATACAGCAGTTTTATAAGTTGTATCTAAAATAGAATGCAAAAACTGTTTTAAAATACTTAATTAAATTTAAGAATTAAGTATAAAATAAAACACAACTTCTGCACTTCTATATATTCTTGTTTCCTCATCCAAATATTTTAACCAATTACTTTTTGGATATTGACAGAATTCTATCTTCTCTGTTCTGCCATGAAACCCTATAATATTCAAAGAAGAAAGTTTTTAGCTGTGTCTTTATTCCAGGCATTTTGTTATCTGAACATGAAGTATCAAAGAAATTATCTCAATTTAAAAAGTCAAAACAGTAAGACATAATAGCTATATAAGTGAACTCTTCAACATCCAGTATGAACTGCTTCTGGTTGTCAAGTGCTAATCCCTTCTATCTCAACATTTATCTTCCTACCAATATTTGTTCTTTCTTTCAATATGTTTGTGTTATTATAGGCTGGCTCGTTCTCAGGACACTGTCTGCATCATATTTATCTTCAGTGTTAGTTATATGCATATCAATGCATAGAAATCATCATTCACCACACTATTTTATTATAAATACCAACAATGTTTTTCAGCAAACTGGTTTGTTAGCTCCAAAGAAACATATATTTTACAGATATTGTGCTCATTAAAGGTGAGGAGCTGTCAGCTTTAGGTACTGAGGTACAAGTCTGCCTTCCCTAAGAAAGGTTTAATAAGGATTGAAGGTTGTGGTGTAAATCCTGTGCACTGCCTATATGACACAACAATGATTTCAAGTAAACTCAGGTTGTTCATGTTCCCTGAGTATTTAAACCCTGACCTATCTTGTGAGAAATATAAAAAAAATGTGTACATTAACACCAATAATGGTGGGAGCCTTGGGCTACTTGAAACCTGTTTGAAATATCCTGCATTAGTGCTGTGATATATGAGTAAACCATGACAACTTAGGCTCACTGACTTTAACCAGATTAAGTGAGCTTCATGTTGAGAAAAGAATGTTACAAAAATCTCAGGAGCATCACTTTGACTTTTTTTTTTTTTTGTTCTCTAGTATATGATAGTTTTTCATCTATCTGGTTGTTACTTCTATGCAGATAAAATATCAATAATATGGTGACACAAATTATAGATTTGTTTAACTATTTACTAACAATTATCTGAAAATTAAAAGTTATATACCAATAGTAAAAGTAATATTTTAACTTATTTGCATGTAGGAAAAATATACCTGTTTGCATCTCAATATAGTAAGACTCTGATTTCAAGAACTGGAAGAGACTCTAACATGAAAGATGACATGTTCAATAATCACTTTTCAGGAATGATTTTGGAGTAAGAAAATTTGGACTATATGAAAAAGATGAGGTTAGAGCCAAACATTTTATTTAGGGACAATACTGTGACAATCTATTTAATGTCTGTTAAAAACTAAAAATAGAAACATGGAACAAATCTGAACTACTACCATAACCTTTAAAATGTCTTGCAGTCCCCTCCAAACTGAAGTGGAAGGAAGAAGCCAGAGCCGTAGCCTCGAGTTAGAAAACTTTTTAAAAGATTTAGATGTTTGATGCTCAACTATAAAATTATGGGAAAACAGAGTAGAAGATCTCACCGGTAAATATAATAAATGTTGTCATTACTACAGAAAGGGGTTTAAATTATAATGCTTCACCTTTCCCAGAGTTTTCATCTACAGCTGTAACATCTTTTAAGTAGGTGTCAGGTGTCAGTGGAGAAATAGAAAATTAAACCTGTTTAGTCTGATTCATAACAGTCAGGTAAGGTTACTTTAAACAATGCCAGTGAAGGTTCCAATTCATCTACCCCTGCACTGAAGCACATTATCAGTACACATACAGTCAATAAAAGCTGCTTTTTATAGTCTGTGTCCCTTTCACAGCAAGCACATCCTTACACATTGAATACTGCTGTACGTTTTGCATACTCATAATAATAGCATGAGAAATTTCTAAACTTTGAATCAAAATTGTGAAGGGATCCTGTGTTGATTAGATTTTCTCTTTGTTGTCTACAATGTGTGATACTTCAGTGAGATACTTAATTCAGAAATAACATGCTCTGGCTTGAAATAGTAAATTGAAGTAAATGAAATAATTTTGGATTGTTATCAAGAATTCAATAGGTGTTTCTTGATGTGAGTTAAAAAAATAATGCACAAAAATCAAAGCTCTTAGTCAACATAGTAATTTTAATCAACTAAAATATTCTTATTAAAACTGTTTTCTCTATTTGCTTTATCCAAAGCTTATTTTAGACAAAGTTCCTGGTGTCCTTGATGATGAAATGTTGTATCCTTTCCTGGGTCAAGATCTATTTAAAATGTTAGTACATAAAGGAAACTATGTGAAGAAACTGTAATTCTTACTCTAGTGCTCGTTGAAAGGTTCATATAATATTGACAGAATAATGATTGGGAGATGAAGTCATACTAATATATCAGCTTAAAATGTATCTGAGTACAGATGTATCAATATTAACAGAATTATGAAACAGTCATAAGAGTGGTCACTGTTAAGGGAAGCTGACTTTGTAAGCTTAAAGCTCAAGGAATTTCTTCTCTTTAACCTCCTTACTGCTGTTTGTGTTTGCATGTCCATCCAGTAGCAAGGTAGAACACATATGCCAGAGTTCTAGTTACACACACTCAGAATATACACACAGCACTTGTATGGTTTATGTATGAACAATACCTAGAGTCCATTCCTTCCAGCTGAGCAGAGTGCAAGCTCATGAGTGGACTTAAACATATTCTCCTTTGGTTTGCAGTCATTCCCAAATTTTTGGATCACTCAAAATCTTGCACTAGACCATAGTAATCCAAGTCTAGACCCTGTTTATGCAAGCTCCAGATCCAACCTCTAGTCTTTCCAGAGTATGTCTTCCTCCTACTTTACCAACTGTGTAGGTTGAGGTTAACTCGCAAATCAAACACACAGAATGGAGAGCAATATCACATCCCAAGTAGGATTACAACTTAATAATTGAACATGACAGACTACATTGGTCAGGAGCTGTTCTTGGCTGTACAAACATATTCATCTGCAGCATATTTACATATGTATGGCTCCTTTTGTCCTCTCTCTCCATTTTCACACACTCATTGCCCCCAATCCACCTTGATCCCTCCTTTTCACTTTTTATCTGAACAACCCATGTTGTGTACATTTGCAACAGTAGATAGATTTCCTATATTGGATTTTATGTAATCACACATGTACTCACAGACTTCCTTAATAATCCTATGAAACATGTGATAATATTTTTTCCCTGTCTTTCTTAGCAGCTACAAAATTCTGGCTCAATATCTAAAATGCTACTGTAGAGGGGTTGCCTCAGAGGTTGACAGTTTAGTCAGTAATCTGAGACCTCTGATCTTTGAAAATATGTATATAGTTAAAAAAATTTCTCACTGGATTTCACTTTTTAGGAATTCATTTGACAACCTCAGTCAGCTGATTCATTACCTACTTACTTCTGAATACAGGTGAATTGATTTTCCAGGTTACCAGACAACTTGTCCTCTTAAGCTGCTTTAGAAGATTGGAATGCCTTCTTCAGCATCAGCCTTTCCTTCACATCTATTGGAATTTCACACAAAAAGAGGAATTCTCACAGTGATACCCACATATAAAGAGAAATTTGTTTTCTCTGTAGCACTTTAAAAACACAGAGCTATTCCTTTGGAGGAGATAGTCAGGATTTTCTTAAATATCATGGGTTTATAAAATACTTGAGGGATGAGATTCACTTTGAACATGTAGGTGCCTATATCTAGGTATCTAAAGGTGCACACCTGCAAATATAATTAGGACGAAGTATGTTCTGTCCATTCTGTGTATGGAATCTGTGGAGTCCTAGAAATCGCCTTAGACATCTGCAGTTTGTCCAATAAAAAGTATTGTAGACCCCATTGGCTGTGTTCACTCGGGATTAGCCTCACTTGCCAAAACAGAGGCATTCACGAAGCCTCTAAGGCATCCCTCCTGGAAAAAAAAAAATCTCTGATATGTCAAATATTCCTGTAAAGCAAGTTTGGGTATTCTGGGCCAAATTCAGACCACTGGGTGCCTAACTGTAGCAATTGCCTTGACTCTCTCAGGGACTAAATTAAGCAGCCTGAATCACATACTATAGTGTGGAATTATTGCTCATCCTTTATTAAGAATGAAGTACAAGATAATGCCATTTAGAGTTTCATTTGTGTTGCCCAAAGCACTGACATCATAAAAATCATTGCTTAGATTCAGGAATAATTATTTAAATACAAGCTGGGGAAGAAGCCCAGAAACAATTACATTTTTTTTAAATTAATGCAATCTAAAAGATAAGCAAGTAATAAAAAAGAGGAATGTAAAATTAGCTATTGATATAAATAATTGAAAATTGACATATATTTCCCAAATGTGCTCATTTTGTGTGTATATACCCACAACTTTGTGTATGTGATAGAGGAATTTTAGAAAATGGATATTGGAAAAGAATATTTTTTTAAAAGATCAATATTTTAATTAATTTATTTATTATTATTTATTTATTATTATTTTTAATTTTAAAAATATCTGCTTATATGCAATGATGGATAGTGGTGAAACAGTAAAGAGTAGACTTTAATTAAATAAAATAATTTTGCCCTCAAGAATTTATTTAAAATAAATTGAACTTTTTAT